>CM070492.1:25677108-25754608 GCA_036324585.1 Champsocephalus esox
CCAGCTAACCAATCGGAGCAGACTGGGCTCTGGTTTCAGACGGAGGGTGAGAAGAGGTGCTGCAGCACAGATGAGAACAATGAAGAGCTTTTTGATCGATGAGACTTGGGTTGAATTTAAGTTAATTAGTAATTCTCTCTTTTTTAGCTGCTTTTCGCCCACTTTTTCGAGACCTTTGAGAGCGACCCGTAGGGAAACTAAAGATCAAACATGAGCTGAAAGTCATGATGAAGCCGCGGGGAGTCTCTCTCTCTCTCCGAGGGTTAGTCACTCGCAGGGCACTCTCCTCCCTGTGACAGCAGATACACATCTCCTCACTTACGGTTTGATCATTTTCTCGTCTCAGTCTGCTGTTACTCCGACCCTCTGAAATGAAAAGAGAGAATCGGATGACCGTCCTGCTGATTGAGCTGCTAACGGGGCAAAGGCAGAACCTGCAGAGCAAATCAAACACCTCGCTGAACCTGAACACCGCGTCCTCTCCGTCTGAAGCACCGAGTGGCTTTTGAGAAATCACTGGACAGCGGAGGCAATCAGAGTTATGAAAAAAAACTCTCCGTGAAGTGCCTCTACCGGTGTGACGGACGATTGAATGTCTCCGGGTACTTTACATTCAGGAGGAAAACACCTCACAAGCAATTCAGAGATCCAATCTGCTGCAGCATGAGGGAGGGAATAATGGACTAACACATCTGAGAAGAGAAGCTTTCGCCATGAGTGGAAACCAATGTTCCCGTGCGTCAGAGTCGCTCCAGAGTTCAATGGGTGCTTCCTTTGCGTAAGTAAGTTTCGTAACAATGTAGGCAGAAGTTTCCCCATCAGCCTTCCTGATAGACAGACATTACATTACACACTCAACACTGAGGACCATCCCCACAGGAGGTGAAGGGTCTCAGGGACCCAACGACATGCTGACTGCAGTGGGGTTTGAACCTGTACTCCCCTGATCCGAAAACCAACACACAACCCACTGTGCCACACGCCTCCCAGACATTACCAGCAGCGTTTTCGCCGGACGGGCGTCTTGCCGTCATTTGACGCCCTTATTCAGCTCGGGACGCCCTGAACTCGAGCCGAGGGCGTCCAAAATTGTTATAATTCGAGAAAATATTTCCTCTGTTGGAGGCAGGGGCGGCTCTAGAAAAAAATCGAATGAGGGGGAAATCATTTACCAAGGGGGGGCACACACTGCCGTCAACAACCAACACACAAACACCAACGAAACTTCAATTTCAAAAAACATGCTGTAAAGTCAGTTGTCTTTCACACACATTGCAGGGTGTCGTGCTATTGTATAGCGCATCTATGACTTGTGCATACGTGCACGGTTGTGGCACAACCACCAACACAGAAACATATGGACAAAGGCCACCATACAAAAAGTGTGCAAATGTATTTAGTATCCTATCCATGTGAACATGTTTTAGGTGGGGGTGGACCTAACCTCCTCTAGGGGGGTCTGGGGGCATGCTCCCCCTGGGAAGATTATTTTTTAAATATTGAAGTTAAATGCATCAATCTGGTGCACTTTGAGAGCAACATGAAGAGATCTATGGATAGCCTACATCTCTCAGCATCCATATGAAACAGAACTGTACACAGATTTACTTTTTCTTTATGGATATTTTACTAATCACTCCCCTTTTAAACTGTATTCCTGTGTTACTGTCGTATAGTATTTCATACCCGTTTTTCATTTATTCTCTTATTCTTTAATAACTATAATGATCATATAAAGGTATTCCTCGCAAACACTTGTTTACATAAATGGTGACCAAACAGTTTGAGACCCACTGAGATAACTTACACTAAAGTGAACTATCTAAACACTGAGAGAGTCCTTACCTCACTGAGCTGAGGTTATACGATCCTCTCAGTCTGACAGGAGAGGACTCTCCTCCACCTTGGTGTAGAAACAGCCATTTATATCCGTTAGCATAGCTAGCTAACAACAACATTCCACGTTACCGCTCGCGCACTCACAAAATGCACTCGTGCCACACACACACACACACACACACACACACACACACACACACACACACACACAGAGCGAAACACAGAGACCCAGAAGTACTTGTACTTTACATCATATTATGTTCGATGGCTTTACTGTATAATCAGTGTAACAGATGAACAGATCGCCACCGGCTTTCATCTAAACACACAGCCACGTAATGATAACAAAACAAAGGTCGGGGGTCATTGGTCAAGCAACACACCAATCAGAGAGCAGCAGTGAGCACACCTCAGGCTGTGTTTTATATTTGCATTCTTTATTTCTGATGTATTTCACACAAAAAACCTTTAGTGGAAACGTTTTCACTTATATGATTACAAACAAAAAAAACGGCAAAGTGGCAATAAGGCTTGCCCACCCTGCGTTGGGGGGGCATAGTGACTCATTTGGGGGGGCATGGCCCACGAATGACCCCCCATGACGCCGACCCTGGTTGGAGGGGCAAAGGAGTCTGGTGGGATTCTTTTCGGAGTATTGAAGATCGTTTCCTTGACATCGGCGGTGCCTGCTACGGGACAACACGGAACGTGCGCGATGTGGACGCGATGAGCTAGTGATGCAGCCACAACACCTTCTCTGCCGGATATGGAAGTGGCTTTTGAGAAATCACTGGACAGCGGAGGCAATCAGAGTTATGAAAAAAAGTCTCCGTGAAGTGCCTCTACCGGTGTGACGGACGATTGAATGTCTCCGTGTACTTTACATTCAGAAGGAAAACACCTCACAAGCAATTCAGAGATCCAATCTGCTGCAGCATGAGGGAGGGAATAATGGACTAACACATCTGAGAAGAGAAGCTTTCGCCATGAGTGGAAACCAATGTTCCCGTGCGTCAGAGTCGCTCCAGAGTTCAATGGGTGCTTCCTTTGCGTAAGTAAGTTTCATAACAATGTAGGCAGAAGTTTCCCCATCAGCCTTCCTGATAGACAGACATTACATTATACACTCAACACTGAGGACCATCCCCACAGGAGGAGAAGGGTCTCAGGGACCCAACGACATGCTGACTGCAGTGGGGTTTGAACCTGTACTCCCCTGATCCGAAAACCAACGCACAACCCACTGTGCCACACGCCTCCCAGAC
Source organism: Champsocephalus esox (assembly GCA_036324585.1). NCBI lineage: Eukaryota > Metazoa > Chordata > Actinopteri > Perciformes > Channichthyidae > Champsocephalus > Champsocephalus esox. The sequence goes on from CM070492.1 coordinate 25,680,213, forward strand.
ATTACCAGCAGCGTTTTCGCCGGACGGGCGTCTTGGCGTCATTTGACGCCCTTATTCAGCTCGGGACGCCCTGAACTCGAGCCGAGGGCGTCCAAAATTGTTATAATTTGAGAAAATATTTCCTCTGTTGGAGGCAGGGGCGGCTCTAGAAAAAAATCGAATGAGGGGGAAATCATTTACCAAGGGGGGGCACACACTGCCGTCAACAACCAACACACAAACACCAACGAAACTTCAATTTCAAAAAACATGCTGTAAAGTCTGTTGTCTTTCACACACATTGCAGGGTGTCGTGCTATTGTATAGCGCATCTATGACTTGTGCATACGTGCACGGTTGTGGCACAACCACCAACACAGAAACATATGGACAAAGGCCACCATACAAAAAGTGTGCAAATGTATTTAGTATCCTATCCATGTGAACATGTTTTAGGTGGGGGTGGACCTAACCTCCTCTAGGGGGGTCTGGGGGCATGCTCCCCCGGGAAGATTATTTTTTAAATATTGAAGTTAAATGCATCAATCTGGTGCACTTTGAGAGCAACATGAAGAGATCTATGGATAGCCTACATCTCTCAGCATCCATATGAAACAGAACTGTACACAGATTTACTTTTTCTTTATGGATATTTTACTAATCACTCCCCTTTTAAACTGTATTCCTGTGTTACTGTCGTATAGTATTTCATACCCGTTTTTCATTTATTCTCTTATTCTTTAATAACTATAATGATCATATAAAGGTATTCCTCGCAAACACTTGTTTACATAAATGGTGACCAAACAGTTTGAGACCCACTGAGATAACTTACACTAAAGTGAACTATCTAAACACTGAGAGAGTCCTTACCTCACTGAGCTGAGGTTATACGATCCTCTCAGTCTGACAGGAGAGGACTCTCCTCCACCTTGGTGTAGAAACAGCCATTTATATCCGTTAGCATAGCTAGCTAACAACAACATTCCACGTTACCGCTCGCGCACTCACAAAATGCACTCGTGCCACACACCCACACACACACACACACACACACACACACACACACACACACACACACAGAGCGAAACACAGAGACCCAGAAGTACTTGTACTATACATCATATTATGTTCGATGGCTTTACTGTATAATCAGTGTAACAGATGAACAGATCGCCACCGGCTTTCATCTAAACACACAGCCACGTAATGATAACAAAACAAAGGTCGGGGGTCATTGGTCAAGCAATCAATCAATCAATCAATGTTTATTTATATAGCCCAATATCACACATGTTACATTTGTCTCAGTGGTCTTCACAGTGTGTACAGAATATCAGTATGACAATACGACACCCTCTGTCCTTAGACCCTCTGTCCTCAGACCCTCTGTCCTTAGACCCTCTGTCCTTAGACCCTCTGTCCTTAGACCCTCACATCGTACAAGGAAAAACTTCCAAAGAAAACCCAGTTTAAAGGGAACATGGAGAAACCTCAGGGAGAGCAACAGAGGAGGGATCCCTCTCCCAGGACGGACAGACGTGCAATAGATGTCGTGTGTAAATTGAGAAGATAATACATTTGCAACATAGGTAGTCCAGATGTTTGGAAATGCATGTGTGTAATAGGAAGATGAATCCACGAGGATATCCATCCAGGACCGATGATCCAGGACCACAGCCATGACTCGAGATCCAGCGCTCGCGATCCAGGACACAGGACCGCAGGATCATCCATGACTCCGGATCCCAGCATATATAGACACCAAAAGGAAAGACATATGGGGAAGCTGGGTTAATCGGAACATGAGAGTACACAGGTATAGACAGCGAGAAGGAAGAAGTAAGATGTCCCCCGACAAGCTAAGCCAATATCAGCAAAACTAGGGGCTGAATCTAATCAGCCCTAACTATAAGCTTTATCAAAAAGGAAGGTCTTAAGCGCACTCTTAAAAACGGATAGGGTGTCTGCCGCCCGAACACAAACTGGAAGCTGATTCCACAAATGTGGAGCTTGATAAGTAAAGGCTCTGGCTCCCATTGTACTTTTAGAGACTCTAGGAACAACCAACAACCCTGCATTCTTGGAACGCAATGCCCTAGTAGGACAGTAGGGTATAATGAGTTTTTTAAGGTAAGATGGCGCCTGCCCATTAAGGGCTTTGTAGGCGAGAAGAAGAATTTTAAATTCTATCCTGTGTTCTATAGGGAGCCAGTGTAAGGCAGCCAGAACAGGAGTAATGTGGTCCCTTTTTCTAACTCTGGTTAGTACACGAGCCGCAGCATTTTGAATCAGCTGAAGCGACTTGATTGACTTCTTGGTACTCCCTGATAATAAAGAGTTACAATAATCCAGCCTAGAAGTAACAAATGCATGGACTAGTTTCTCTGCATCGCTTTTAGGCAAGATGTGCCTGATTTTTGCAATGTTACGTAGATGGAAGTAGGCGGTCCTTGAAATTGATTTTATGTGGGCGTTAAAGGATAAATCCAAATATAACACCAAGATTCCTTATAGTCTCACTGGAGGCCAAATTAATGCCATCCATAGTTAGTATATCTTTAGATAATTTGTTTCGTAGATTCTTCGGGCCAAGTACAATAACTTCAGTTTTGGTCGTGTTTAACATCAAAAAGTTTAAGGTCATCCACGTTTTTAAGTCCTTAAGGCAGTCTTGAATTTTATTTAGATGATTAATCAGGCTTGATTGATAAATATAGTTGAGTATCATCCGCATAACAATGAAAGTTTACGGAATGATTCCTTATAATATTGCCTAACGGAAGCATATATAATGTGAACAAAATAGGTCCGAGCACTGAGCCCTGTGGCACTCCATGGCTAACTTTGGTTTGCGTTGAAGATTCATCGTTAAGCAACACACCAATCAGAGAGCAGCAGTGAGCACACCTCAGGCTGTGTTTTATATTTGCATTCTTTATTTCTGATGTATTTCACACAAAAAACCTTTAGTGCAAACGTTTTCACTTATATGATTACAAACAAAAAAAACGGCAAAGTGGCAATAAGGCTTGCCCACCCTGCGTTGGGGGGGCATAGTGACTCATTTGGGGGGGCATGGCCCACGAATGACCCCCCATGACGCCGACCCTGGTTGGAGGGGCAAAGGAGTCTGGTGGGATTCTTTTCGGAGTATTGAAGATCGTTTCCTCGACATCGGCGGTGCCTGCTACGGGACAACACGGAACGTGCGCGATGTGGACGCGATGAGCTAGTGATGCAGGCACAACACCTTCTCTGCCGGATATGGAAGCCCCTCTTTAGTCTTTCACCTGCTGGGCCCAGAGTGAAATGCTTTGGTGAGCACAAACTAGAGGGGAACAGCCAGCACCAGTGGGATTTTGGTGAGTCTATGACTATCCTGGACAAAGTTGTAGGGGGGGTGCCATATCTGGCATACCTGCTCTGCTGAACATGTTGTGTAGAGAACAGTGCAGATCTTCCCTATGGACACCAGGATTAACCTAGTCTAAAATAAGGAACATTAATAGTGTGATATAGGCACAGATATAAGATCCATAATACACTTTATTTTAGGGCATCTTCCCCGGCCGGAAAATAACGTTTCTGCACCATTTTAGATGCGGATTTTGTTAAACTAATACGTTTGCGCTGTGGACCAACACTATACTTTGACGGGGAAGGGGGTAGCAATAAAGATAACACCATTTACACAACATAACAGAAATAATATCGATAGCAGCGTCCCTAGCAACCACCTTGGTAACAATGAAAACGTTGTATAGACACCATTTCCTGAAGTAATCTTCGTAATAATAGCAAACTAAAGATCATGTGCATCCACTGCACACATCATCTGAAATAACAACTCGTACTTCTCGCATCAAATGACATCAAAACGCATTTTAATGGCCAAAGTAACCTTTAAATAGGCATTTTACACCGAGAATAAAACGAAGTTCGGTCAGGTTTTTTTTTCTGCAGGGAGAAATGTGAAGATCACGTGACACAGACGCAGCCATTGGAATGAATGGTGAAAAAAAAACGTGGGGATCCTACAATTTCAGAGGCGTTTTTGTAGAAATACTACGTCCTACGTTGTGGACCAACGTAGTTATTACACGTTTTTTTTAATGCTGTCAAAATGATCGCGTTAACGGCGGTAATCAATTTTTTTAATTAATTGCGTTAAAATATTTAACGCATTTAACGCATGTGCAGAATGGCCCGCCCCATACGTGCCACCAGTGGCAGCGCCAGGGTATGGCTGGGGTAGGCTGCACCCATACCAAGAAATGGCTTAGCCCCACCATGAGACATGATGTTAAAGTAAGCAAAATAAAGTCTGCCAACTCGCGCGAAGTAAATTGCACAGACATAAAACAATGTCGGACACCGTAATCTTCTCTGGTCCCCTCCCCAATCTGATCAATGATGACATGTATAGCCGCATGTCATCATTTCAGCGCTGGTTGTCTAGGTGGTGCCCAGCAAACAATGTGGGCTTCGTAAATAATTGGACAGCCTTCTGGGGAAAACCTGGTCTGATTAAGAGAGATGGCATTCACCCTACTTTGAAAGGTGCAGATCTCATTTCGGCAAACATTTCAGGGCTTTGTGGACTTAATCCATGACAAACTGGAGTTGAGACCAGGAGGCAGAGTCGCAGTCTTACACGCTTCTCTGCGCTCTCTCCTAGGCAGTCGCCCATAGGAATCCCGAACCCAATAAAATACCCAATATTAGCGGTGTGTGTGTCTGCCCAAGGACAATTTAAGGTAAAACCTAATAGAGGTGTCATACATAATAACCTAATAAAAGTAAATGTAACAACTACTACAGTGCAACAAAACAGGAAGATTAAATGTGGTCTCTTAAACATAAGATCTCTAGCATCTAAAGCAATATTGGTAAATGATTTAATATCAGATTATAATATTGATATATGCTGTCTCACTGAAACTTGGTTGAGACATGAAGAATATGTCAGCATAAATGAGGCCACTCCACCCAGCCATGTCAACACTCATATTGCTCGAGGCACGGGCCGAGGAGGTGGAGTTGCAGCAATCTTTGACTCAAGTTTACTTATCAATACTAAACCAAAATTAAATTATACCTCTTTTGAAAGCCTTGTTTTTAGTCTTACGCATCCGACCTGGAAAACTTTGCAGCCAATCTTATTTGTTACAGTGTATCGTGCACCAGGTCCTTATTCAGAATTCTTATCAGAATTCTCTGAGTTTTTATCAACTTTGGTTCTTAAAACAGACAAAGTAATTATCGTAGGTGACTTTAATATTCATGTTGACGATGATAAAAATAGCCTTACTGTTGCATTTAACTCTATATTAGATTATGTTGGTTTCTGTCAGAGTGTAAATAAACCAACCCACTGCTATAATCACACTCTCGACCTTGTTCTGACTTATGGTATTGAAATTGAGCAACTATTAGTCGAACCGCATAATTCTGCTTTATCCGACCATTTCTTAGTAACTTTTGAAGTACTATTACGAGACTACAAAGCATTAGTCAAAAGCTCTTGCAGCAGAAACCTATCTGTTAGTGCTATAGCCACATTTAAGGAAGAGATTCCACCAATACTTACCCAATTCCAACTAAGCTGTTGAAGGAAGTTTTTCCATAAATTAGCACTTCTTTATTAAATATTATGAATATGTCTTTATTATCAGGCTATGTTCCACAATCATTCAAAGTAGCAGTGATAAAACCGCTTCTTAAAAAGCACAACCTCGATCCAGAGGTTTTAGCCAACTATAGACCTATTTCTAATCTTCCGTTCCTCTCAAAAATTCTTGAGAAAGCGGTCGCAAAACAGTTGTGTGATTACTTAAAAAACAATGATTTATTGGAAGATTTTCAGTCTGGCTTTAGAACACATCATAGCACAGAGACAGCTCTGGTTACAGTCACAAATGATATTCTAATAGCCTCAGACAAGGGACTTGTCTCTATTCTTGTTTTGCTCGATCTCAGTGCTGCATTTGATACTATCGACCATGATATCCTATTGCAAAGACTAGAGCACTTGGTTGGCATACAGGGAACTGCTTTAGGCTGGTTTAGGTCCTATCTATCTGAACGCTCTCAGTTTGTACGTGTCAACGATGAATCTTCAACGCAAACCAAAGTTAGCCATGGAGTGCCACAGGGCTCAGTGCTCGGACCTATTTTGTTCACATTATATATGCTTCCGTTAGGCAATATTATAAGGAATCATTCCGTAAACTTTAATTGTTATGCGGATGATACTCAACTATATTTATCAATCAAGCCTGATGAAATTAATCATCTAAATAAAATTCAAGACTGCCTTAAGGACTTAAAAACGTGGATGACCTTAAACTTTTTGATGTTAAACACGACCAAAACTGAAGTTATTGTACTTGGCCCGAAGAATCTACGAAACAAATTATCTAAAGATATACTAACTATGGATGGCATTAATTTGGCCTCCAGTGAGACTATAAGGAATCTTGGTGTTATATTTGATCAGGATTTATCCTTTAACGCCCACATAAAATCAATTTCAAGGACCGCCTACTTCCATCTACGTAACAAAAATCAGGCATATCTTGCCTCAAAGCGATGCAGAGAAACTAGTCCATGCATTTGTTACTTCTAGGCTGGATTATTGTAACTCTTTATTATCAGGGAGTACCAAGAAGTCAGTCAAGTCGCTTCAGCTGATTCAAAATGCTGCGGCTCGTGTACTAACCAGAGTTAGGAAAAGGGACCACATGACTCCTGTTCTGGCTGCCTTAGAACACAGGATATAATTTAAAATTCTTCTTCTCGCCTACAAAGCCCTTAATGGGCAGGCGCCATCTTACCTTAAAGAACTCATTATACCCTACTGTCCTACTAGGGAATTGCGTTCCAAGAATGCAGGGTTGTTGGTTGTTCCTAGAGTCTCTAAAAGTACAATGGGAGCCAGAGCCTTTTCTTATCAAGCTCCACATTTGTGGAATCAGCTTCCAGTTTGTGTTCGGGCGGCAGACACCCTATCCGTTTTTAAGAGTGCGCTTAAGACCTTCCTTTTTGATAAAGCTTATAGTTAGGACTGATTAGATTCAGCCCCTAGTTTTGCTGATATAGGCTTAGTTTGTCGGGGGACATCTCACTTCTTCCTTCTCTCTGTCTATACCTGTGTCCTCTCATGTTCCCATTAACCCAGCTTCCCCAAATGTCTTTCCTTTTGGTGTCTATATACGCCGGGATCCGGAGTCATGGATGATCCTGCGGTCCTGTGTCCTGGATCGCGAGCGCTGGATCTCGAGTCGTGGCTGTGGTCCTGGATCATCGGTCCTGGATGGATATCCTCGTGGATTCATCTTCCTATTATACACACATGCATTTCCAAACATTTGGACTACCTATGTTGCAAATGTATTATCTTTTCAATTTACACACGGCATCTATTGCACGTCTGTCCGTCCTGGAGAGGATCCTCCTCTGTTGCTCTCCCCGAGGTTTCTCCCATGTTCCCTTTAAACTGGGTTTTCTTTGGAAGTTTTTCCTTGTACGATGTGAGGGTCTAAGGACAGAGGGTGTCGTATTGTCATACTGATATTCTGTACACACTGTGAAGACCACTGAGACAAATGTAACATTTGTGATATTGGGCTATATAAATAAACATTGATTGATTGATTGATTGAGACATCAGTTAGTAAGATTGATTTCAGTTGCCACGGTTTTGAAAACTTTTGTCACGTAGTGATCATCTTTTCAATAGAACATCTTTGATAACGGCGTGGTGTTGTTGCAGGAAGTCCCGACGCAGAATACTTTAGCTGTAGTTCAGGGCAGAGCCATATAATAGTAATAATATGGCTCTGGTGTAGGGGTGCACATAACTGGTACGCAGGTTATGTGCGTAATCTGAAATGCGTACCGTTACTTGTGTCACAAAGCGCATTTGCGTACCGACGTACTCGTGAAGCTTTTCCAGAAGGCGGTTCGATCACCGGACGACAGAGTCGGTCTCTGTGTGCACAGACAGGCTGCTGTTAACGTCGGTCTGTACAACGGAACTGTGCCAAAACTACGCCAACCGGCTGCCGAGGGAGACTCCCCCCTTCACTGGAGAACTGCGCTAAAACAGCTGATCACAGCGTTCACGCTCTGTGGTCACGAAGTACTCCACTAGCCCCCCCCCTCTGTCGACTTTCCTGAAGTACTCCACTAGCCCCTCTGTCAACTTTCCTGAAGTACTCCACTAGCCCCCCCCCTCTGTCAACTTTGCTGAAGTACTCCACTAGCCCCCCCCCCTCTGTCGACTTTGCTGAAGTACTCCACTAGCCCCCCCCCCTCTGTCGACTTTGCTGAAGTACTCCACTAGCTCTGTCAACTTTCCTGAAGTACTCCACTAGCCCCCCCCCCTCTGTCGACTTTCCTGAAGTACTCCACTAGCCCCCCCCCCTCTGTCGACTTTCCTGAAGTACTCCACTCGCTCTGTCAACTTTCCTGAAGTACTCCACTAGCCCCCCCCCCTCTGTCGACTTTCCTGAAGTACTCCACTAGCCCCCCCCCCTCTGTCGACTTTCCTGAAGTACTCCACTAGCTCTGTCGACTTTCCTGAAGTACTCCATTAGCCCCCCCCCCTCTGTTGACTTTCCTGAAGTACTCCACTAGCCCCTCCCCTCTGTCGACTTTCCTGAAGTACTCCACTAGCCCCCCCCCCTCTGTCGACTTTCCTGAAGTACTCCACTAGCTCTGTTGACTTTCCTGAAGTACTCCACTAGCTCTGTCGACTTTCCTGAAGTACTCCACTAGCCCCCCCCCTCTGTCGACTTTCCTGAAGTACTCCACTAGCCCCTCCCCTCTGTCGACTTTCCTGAAGTACTCCGCTAGCCCCCCCCCCTCTGTCGACTTTCCTGAAGTACTCCACTAGCCCCCCCCCTCTGTCGACTTTCCTGAAGTACTCCACTAGCCCCTCCCCTCTGTCGACTTTCCTGAAGTACTCCCCGTTGATAGAAATTAACACGTAATGAATTAAGACCCCACGGTTTGATGATTGATAGGTGTTTGGGCTGTCTTTCATTTTGACACACAGAAAAATGTTATAATAAACATAGATACTGTGTTAAATGGATATATCCGCCTTCTTTCATTTATCTTTCCATTCCCAACAATATACATAAATACATGGCATATTTTGGACATAGTTCGAATGGTGATTAATCTGATTAAAAATTGTAATCGTTTGACAGCCCTAATTTTTTTGTGAGACTGGGTTGGAATTTCCCATGTGTTGTCAGATTAGCAAAAGGTTTTTTGCATCCTGCCGTGAATCAATCCCAAAGCACTTTCAATCCAAATGACTTTGACTTTATAAAGAGGTTCTCCACATGTTTTCTCCCACAGAGTCAGATGGCTTTGGCCTCCTCCTGTGTGCTTCTCTTTCGATGTATAAATCACTCACATTGTCCACAGGGACGCAGAAGTATCAAAGCGCTGAATGCAGGAAACTTAGAACAGGAAGTGCATTGTTAAAGGACAGGAAGTGTGGATGAATGCGGCTTTAAAACGGAGCAGCTTTCATCATGAAAGCTCTTTGGGTGGAGCTCCATCCTGTCGGGGTTTGAGTGGACTTTATCTTCCTATACATCGCCAACAGACTCATGTACCCTCCTTCTGTGCATCTCTGAAAACATGTGCCCTTCCTCTGAGTCACCTGCTCCAGACAGAAAGAAGCCAAGGCTCTGTCAGCATTCATTCTTTGGAGAACACTGGGAAAAGTGAGTAGATGATAAATCACTAAATAAATAAGGCTCACTAAAAAGAGCCAGAATTCCCATCACTAATACGTAAAGAGATAGCATCTACGGGACGGCTCAATTCAAAATGCAAGCCACGTGACACAACGTGACGTCACACCAGGCGGGATTTGAACTTGCAACCTTCCGATCATCAGCACACCTCACTAATGGCGCATTTCCCCTGCAGCGGGTCGCCCCGTTTAAGCGTCCTTAAGCATCCTTAAGCGTCCTCAAGCGGCCAGGCCCGTTGTCTGTGGCCTTTCCATGTAGCGTAGCGCAGGCTAGCGGGTACTTTCCCCCTCTTTTTCCGGCCCCATAAAATCGTGGTTCTATCAGGCCAGGGCTGAACTAGGGACGTCAACACTCTCGACTGCCGATTGGTCGGAGAGAATCGTCACAAGATCGCGCGCGAGATCATCCCTAGCGTCGCGTATATATCTAGAAGCAAGCTTGCAGCATTTTTGTAAACGGAGGAGCTACGAAAATGGCAACGTCAAAGAAAAGCACGCCGCGGTCGACCGACGAGGTGACGACGTTCCTACATCTCATTGGGGACGATAGAATCCAGCGGGAGCTCGACGGGAGCCCCGCCTACACTGCGTTGCTATAGTAACTACCCCAGGTCCTACACTGTAATGGGAATGCGCCGCGGCCTCGGACGGCCAGCGAGGCAGCCCGAGGCCGTGGCGAGGACGCTTAGGGACGCCTAAACGGGGCGACCCCGCTGCGGTGGAAATGCGCCATTAGACCACCAAAATAACCCAAAACTGTTTTTATGAGATCCATTTGTCCGTTGTTTGTGATACTCTTAATAGATGAAGGCAAAATGCAGGTTATTGTTAAAAAAATCCTTGAAGACTAAACTTGCTGCTCGGTCTTCGTCTTTACACCAAATGATATTTAAGACAACAAAAGAAAATTCCTCAGATTTTTAAGGCACAAAAAAAGTCCGTCTCTAAATGTCACGTATTTTCAAAGTGGGCACTTCCACTGTTTGTGTATACGTGCCATGTGTGTGTGTGTGTGTGTGTGTGTGTGTGTGTGTGTGTGTGTGTGTGTGTACATTCAGGAAGTGATTCCACTATCGCAGACCTTGCAGACCCCAGGGGACAAACAAAGGGTTTGCAAGGACGACAACAACAACTCCATCCATCATGTGTTCAATGCAAGTTCACAACAACACACTACAGGAAAAGTTCAATCTGGTGGAACAAACGAGTTTTAATGTTAAACATATTTCCATTTTGGCTACTTATTTATTATAGTCCAATTACATTTTTCTGGTGCAGCTCCGGTTTCCCTTTTCAGCTCCCGCTCTGTTCACACGGCCCACTGGCGCCCCAGAGCTGCCCTTGCTGCGTCATGGCGTCACCGTTTACATCGCTGATTTGCCCCCCAACGGCAGCTCACAACAACAACAACAACAACTGCGTCGGGTCGATGATCGTGTTGCTTTTAATCACACGAAGCCAGAATAAATTGAATAACGACTTCTCCAACCTGATGCTTTGCTCCAGAGTGCCGTGGTTCTTTGTGTATTCATGTGTTTCTGCAGCGTTTACCGACCGCTGCAGCGCTGGCTGCTCTTCCACGGAAGTTTATTCTCCCGTTAGCTCCCGGTTAGCTCGCACTGCAGCGGCCGCTCTAAAGTATTCACTGTGCGACTCACACAAGCAGCTGGTGCGTATCCCCAGTTCCCCTTAGCCTAAGTGAATGTGTGTCAGTCTGAATTGACGCTGTTTGGTATCACAACGCTGTTATGAAAGTTTCTCTGGTATAAAACGGGTGATGTTGGCATAGCAACCGAAGCCAAACTGACTACTTGCATCCGATAGCTGCAATAATACAAAACAACACGTCTGCCTCTCTCCACAATGATCGATAACAGTGAACGGATGGTCAAAGTAAGGTTCACATAAACAGAATCACACGAAGCCTGGTTAGTGCTGCCTGACTTTATAAAGTGTGTTTATAGGCACTACTGCTTGAAGGCAGGCTGACAGTCGACCCATGTTCAGGGAGGTGGCTTTAGTTTCCTGCACGCCTCGACGTAAGGGAGACGTAAGCGACGCCGCCTCTTAGCTCCGAAGCTCTTGCCTCTGGACCGACAATTTTTTGGAGCTGGAAATGAAGCGGATTACGGAGCTAAGAGCCGGCGCCGCTGCGGTGTGAACAGGAAAACTCGGCGCTTTTCAGGCTCTAGCTCCGAGCCGGAGCTGAAAAGGCGCTGGTGTGAAAGGGGCAATAAGCATACTTTGGTTTTTTAAATGATTTTCCATTTAAGTAGAGTAGATTAGTGCAATTGTCTTGTCTTCCACTCTGTGTTATAATCAAAAAGGTGTTGGTGTAGGTATAGGTGACTAAGTGATCTTAGTTAATAAAAGGAGGGAGTGTTAAAGCGGAATGTTTAATACAGCGTATTCCTGATATTCATTAAAGATCACATGGTATTCATATGATGTGTGTTACTGAGTTGGGTCACACACAGTTAGAGAGACAATGGTCGTTCTGAATTATCAACAGATGTATTCATTTTAAGTGAGCTGACACCGAGGTTAGAGGAAGTTCAGAGAAGGCCTCTGTCACGGTTGGGGGGAAATAGGACGGGCAAGGCAAGGCGAGGCGAGGCGAGGCGAGGCGAGGCGAGGCGAGGCAAGGCAAGGCAAGGCAAGGCAAAGCGCTTTACAAAAAATATGTGAACCTTTGTTAGTTAACTAATCCTAAGGATGTCATGAGACGATGACGTTTAAACATATACAAGTATAGCTTTCAGAGAAATAAACATGTGACATTTGTGTGGTAGGCTGCATGGTAAAATGTGTGTGCGTTAAACATGCTTAGGGAAAATGTGTGTGTGTTCATTGCAGTGGCTATAGAGTATATGCTGTATGATTGTTGCTACTGTGGGGGGCATCTCCGCGACTGGCTGCTGTGTTTGTTTGTTGCAACAACTACATAATAATGACTGATCAGCTATATCTGTGTTTTATTGATTCCTCTCCGTTTCATTCTTTCCTGTTGTGTGCGTGCTGGATCGCCGCAACAAGATGCACAAAGACAACAATCACAAAGAGGCCGCGATGCCAAAAGGGTCCGGGGGAATATCTCACACAATGTATAAGACACACAAAGATCCCAAAGATGATTCCAGCCCACAGATATACACAACATGAACAACTTCAAGACATGTAAAACAACCACAACAGACGACTTAAAACGATCGCATAAATACAGAAAATGTATTAAAAAATATGCAAAAAGACTGAAAGTAGATTTGGTGACACAAACAAAGACGCTTGGAGCTTAAAACAGGAACTTAATCTCAACTTTAAATTCACACAATTCAAGTTTTATATCTCTACAACTCCATCTTAGTGACAAAGTCTGTCCACTCCCAGAAATCACTTCTCAGGAAAGAAGAGAATTGATGAGAAGGAAACAGACGTTGTGTCAGAGTGGGACATTTTCATGTTGCTGAGCAACAGGCAGGAAGCAGGGGCGGGTCTCAGACTCTGGACCTTCACACTCATGTACAGTAGGTGGCGGTATGCACCTTTTAAGTTCTTTGCAATCCGCCAAAAACCGAGAGGAGAAGAAGGTGAAAAATAAGAGGTGAGTGGAGTAAACACCTGCAGAGGTTTCATTAAGTGTATTTACACCTGTTAGCTTAGCTTACAGTTAATCATGTGCGCCAACAATAGTCTCAAACTATCTTTAAACAAAGTCTAACAGCTAAAGTCTAACGGCTAAAGTCTAACGGCTAAAGTCTAACGGCTAACGGCTATCGGCTAACAGCTACAGTTATTATTCCAGTTCGGCTCTGGGGGAGTAACAGTTGATTTGTAATGCTCAGCTGACTTTATGTTGGTTATTTATTACACCAGTTGTCTTTTAAGACGGTTTGAGTTGTTGTGTTGGTGCACTTTACCATAGATATGGTTTTAAATGTATGCTAACTAGCTTATTAGCATCGGCATTCACCGTGACGTAGCATTTTTCCCATTGAAATGAATGGGGTTCTTCAGTTAGTAGCTAACGCTAAGCTAAGCGACGGTTTAGCTCATTAGATAAAATAGATATACTTTATTTAAATAATGATTTATCTTAAACTGGAAAATGATTGTGTCGCAGCAGAAGTGTTTGCAGGCATTACACGAGTTAAACATATTTAAAAGATGCAATAAGATATCATAAAAATGAAGCATTAGCAGCAAGTATACACACAGGACACATATCACTAGAGTATCTAAAGAATACACAATATACAGAAAATACTGTATACATGGAGTACATTAAACAGTCTCACTAGCTAATGTTTGCTTTCTGTGTTAACTTAGTGATGGTTAATGACACGGATAGCGTTATAACCCTGGTTCAAACAACCATTAATGTCACTTTCTATGTGAATAAAGTCATTTTAATGAAATAAAAGTGAACAAACTGTGAGCTGTAAATTAGAATGTAAGTTGCTACACAGATTATGATGAATTATATCTAAATATTTGTATTATATTAATAATAATTTACACAGAAAACCAACTTTGTATCGTAATGGTTAAAGTCATTTGCATGTAACGTTAATAACTATCTGACCTTTCTATAATTTTCTCCTCTGGTTAGCATCACATTGACTAAATGGATCAATTTGGAACATGTTTAGGTCACAGCAGCATAGATGAGACAAGGCACTGCACATGATGTGATAAAACACTACATATAAGCATCTAGAAATAGAACATATCATTGAATAAACACTTTGAGTTCCTCCTCTTCACTGCTGACAGTTTATGATGAATTATATCTAAATATTTGTATTATATTAATAATGAAGCAGCTCTGTGGTCTTCATCAGGACAGCTGATGAGCAGCATGGAGGAGAAGAAGGAGACCCCTGGAGCTCAGGTCAGTGTGCACTTCATCACAATATATTCCTAATGCCAGCGTTTCCGCTCTGAACACCCTATACAGACATAAATAAAGCAGCGACTGTATTCTCCATGACACAGACAGTCTGTGGTTTGTACTTGTTTAACTTGTGTCTAGTTTCTGAACAGATATGAGGAGCTGTGAGCTCTGAGTGCTAACAGCTAACGGCTGATGTTGGTTTTGTGGTTCACATTGTCACTACCCGATCTGCAGCCCTGCCCGATCTGCAGTGCGCATGTGCGAGATGGTCCGCCATATTTGACAACTCAATACGGCAACTCTAATAGGACATTTGACGTCTAGACGGCTGCCCGATTTGCAGCGTGCATGCGCGAGTCATAAACGTCTCAAATATCTTTATTAAAATATTTAATTTAATTTGAAATAAAATGAAGGACATTCACAGTTAATGTAATTAGATATACATTATGAATGCCATACATATTGCATACATTCACAGTCAATATTTCTTCAGTATATATGATAGCTGTCTAACAGAAGTTACATCCATTTCTCACTTATTCTGACAATGTAATTAACCCAATCAAATGACCCAAAAAAAGGAGTTGTTCAACAATAGTGAAGTCACGTTGTAAAAACAATAACTCATCTCTCTCGTTCAGATTAATATTGTCGGATTTTTTGAGTGTTCTTTTTCTGCTTTGCCAAATGCCACTGCAGATCGGGTAGTGACACACATTGAAGATGACGTCACGGCTGCGCCTACACTGCCAGGGCTCAACGCTAACTTTTAAAAGTGGTTGTCAGGCTGGCAACCAGGCATCAGCTTTTGGTTGCCAGGCAGGCAACCAGGCATCAGCTTTTGGTTGCCAGGCAGGCAACCAGGCATCAGCTTTTGGTTGCCAGGCAGGCAACCAGGCATCAGCTTTTGGTTGCCAGGCAGGCAACCAGGCATCAGCTTTTGGTTGCCAGGCAGGCAACCAGGCATCAGCTTTTGGTTGCCAGGCAGGCAACCAGGCATCAGCTTTTGGTTGCCAGGCAACCAGGCATCAGCTTTTGGTTGCCAGGCAACCAGGCATCAGCTTTTGGTTGCCAGGCAACCAGGCATCAGCTTTTGGTTGCCAGGCAACCAGGCATCAGCTTTTGGTTGCCAGGCAACCAGGCATCAGCTTTTGGTTGCCAGGCAACCAGGCATCAGCTTTTGGTTGCCAGGCAACCAGGCATCAGCTTTTGGTTGCCAGGCAACCAGGCATCAGCTTTTGGTTGCCAGGCAACCAGGCATCAGCTTTTGGTTGCCAGGCAACCAGGCATCAGCTTTTGGTTGCCAGGCAACCAGGCATCAGCTTTTGGTTGCCAGGCAACCAGGCATCAGCTTTTGGTTGCCAGGCAACCAGGCATCAGCTTTTGGTTGCCAGGCAACCAGGCATCAGCTTTTGGTTGCCAAAACTGAAAATACGGTTGCCATTTTTAGTCACCTTATATTTTAAATAATTAAGATACTATACAGTTATGCATCAACTTAATAATGAGCATGTGACACAAAAGAATGTTCAAATGCTTTACAATAAGTAATTAACACACTTATTTGAAACTAAAGTGGTAGTAAACTTGTCCCTCAATTGCTGGTATACAAAATACCAGTAGTGCAGCTGTTGTTCTTCACAGATCCCTCACAAATGAATTGAGCAAGTCACTAGTTTCTTGGTCATCCGTTGTCTCCCTTTCAAATGTGGGTTACCTTGACCTTTGTGCTGACCCCACCATAGATCCACTGGCCCTTCAGCGTTGAAGTCTTGGATTGGCCAGACTAATACATTTCTAATGTTAAATAAATGAAAACCATTCACAGTTAAGAATTAGATATTAATTATTAATGCTGTAAATGACCTTTAAATATGTCTAACTATATTTAAAATATGTTACCTTTTTATAGAAGTGCCAATATTTTTCTTACGGTAAAGTTTCGTTTAGCACTTTTATTTTGGTAGTAATAAGATCGGGACTCTTATTTTGAAGGAACTTTTACTGGAAATGAATGCACAACGAAGCAGAATGTACTTTTATATTTTGTCTCCCAAGACTTTACACATTTCCTCTTTGCCTTTGTTCGGGTTCATCTTGCGCTTTATCAGTTGAATTACTTTGAACATTCGTTTGAGATGTTGACGGGTTGGCCGAACCTTTTACCCCACAGTCAAACAACTTAATTTGCTTCGCCATTTTTTTGTAAAACAAACGCACGGCGCACGCGAGTAAACGTACATCGCTTTCTGGCTCTGTAATCACACCAATGCACGTGCAACTTAAGTATCAGGCTCCGACTGGTCACAACAATAATTAAATATCACTCTTTAATACAACAAATATTTAACATTTATCTATTTTGGGGTGCACATTTAGCTGTCCTTATTTCTGTCCTACATTTTTTCTGAATGGTTGCCAATGGCAACCGTTACTGTCGAGCCCTGACTGCGTTACTATAGTTACTGCCCCAGTTCCTAAACTGTATTGGAAACTCATCATAAAGTGAGCCTGGCCTACCAAGGCCTAACTATACCATACTAAGCCGTGCGAGGCCCTGCAGTGGAAATGCGCCATACGTGGATGTCATTGAAGACCTTTACAAGAGCAGTCTCAGTGCTGTGGTTTGGACGAAAGCCTGACTGGAACACATCGAAACAGTTATTTAAATGCAAGAAATTACTCAACTGTTGAAAAAACTACTTTTTCAATGATTTTACCTAGAAAAGGGAGGTTTGGTAATTGTTCATTACTGAAGCATCTAGATTATTCTTTTTTTAAGAGTGGTTTAATGACTGCAGTTTTCAGGGCCTGTGGACAAATACCTGAGTGAAGAGATATGTATGTGAAGTAGTTCTGAGGCCATGCAAGGAAAAACATCTTGGAAAAATCCTGTTGGAATAATATCAAGGCAGCAGGAGGAGGACTTCAGAAGTTGAATAATGTCCTCTAGGTTTTTATCATTGATCTGATGGAACTGTGTCATGGTGTCTGAATTGATATTAGGTGGACACAGAGACACATTTGCTGTTCCTGATGCAGAGGCACTGACTGCTTGTCTGCTTTTCTGAATGGGGGGGATACTGACACTGTGGGGTTTGTTAGTCTGTCGACGGTAGCAAACATGGCACGTGCGTTGTTTTTGGCAATGATGTCAGAGAAGAAAGACTGTCGTGCAATTTACAATTCCAAATGATAAAGGCCAAGTCTCTCTTTATAGATTTCAAAGTGAACCTGGAGATTAGTTTTCTCCACCTGCGTTCAGCTTTTCTACATTCTCTTTTTTCTGTTCTCACGGTCATGGCCTTTCTCCATGGAGATCTTTTCTTGCCAATCACTTCCTTTACCTTAGTCGGAGCAATAGCATCTATAACATTTTTTATTTTTGAATTAAAATGATACTAGTTCATTTACTGAGGTGTTAGCAGGGGCAAGTGTGGAAGAAACATTCAGAGTAAACATTTCCCTAGTGTATGGAGTTAAATATCGCTTTGTGGTCATCTCTTTTTGAACATTTGTGTGAACAGAAATAGAGCTCTCAAAGGAATGAACAGAGAGCACAACATCGGTCACCACAACCTGAGAGATATTCAGACCAGCGTGTGCCCCTTATTGTGCGTGGGCTCCGTCACATGCAGAGTCAGTCCATAGCTATCAAGAACACAAAACAGTTCTTTAGCCCCTCTGTCCTGGGGGTTGTCAACATGGATGTTCAAATCGCCAACAATGACTAGACGGCCAAAGTCAATACACACTATAGACAGCAGTTCAGTAAGGTCATCAAAAGAAGCTAGTAAAGAGCACAGCTGAACTCCCGCAGCCCTGGGGGGGGCCCCTACATTGGTTGTGACGGCAGATGACAGGGTTTTGTCGAGTTGCTCTCGACTGGTGAGGAAAGCGGCATACCAGTATATCGGGTATGGATTTACTTCCATGTTGGCCATTTTTGACACCAAGATGTCTGCTTGTGTTGCTGCTGAGAAGTCTAGGAAGAGGGCTCTTGCATAGGTGTGACGTTTATCTAAATGTTTAGTGGTGATATGTAGCAACAGTACTTGCTTATAGGAAAATTGGTATGGATCAAGTATGTCTTGTCCGTCACAATAGGTTTAGCTGAAGAGGTCATTCCTGTCACGGTTCTCATGGTGTCCCACACTTTGTTGGGGTCTTTGGCTTTAAAAGCATTTCCCAAAAGCTCTCTGTGCCAGTTTTGATTCCCTCAATTTGACTTTCAGTTCTTGCTCTGTGTGTCGAAGTGCTCCATAGTCTCTTTTCCTGGTTTTTATAACTTTTTGTTAATGTCCTTAGTCACATATGATTTATTACTTGGATATGTTTTTATTTCTTTAGTGGGAACACAGAAGTTAATATAGTCTTTGGTAACAGTAGTTATTTCATCTGGTGAACCTTCCTGAAAAATGTCCCAATCTGTCGAATCAAAACAGGCTTTCAACTGTTCCCTACTTTCATTTGTCCTTATTACTTTATTTTCTGGTTGACTTCCCTTCAGTTTGGTCTTATACACTGGTATCATATTCACAACATTATGATCAGAGTTCAGTATTGGTTAGACCCTCCAGAAAAACGCGATTCTGCGA
The DNA here is from genome assembly GCA_036324585.1 of Champsocephalus esox. Classification (NCBI taxonomy): domain Eukaryota; kingdom Metazoa; phylum Chordata; class Actinopteri; order Perciformes; family Channichthyidae; genus Champsocephalus; species Champsocephalus esox. The sequence continues at coordinate 25,699,468 of CM070492.1, forward strand.
TCGCAGAATTTTCCGCATAATCAGCAAAATGGCGCAGATTTTTAAAAAGCCGCATATTTATCAAAAGGCCGCATAATCCCCGCATTTTTCCACACAAAGTTGAAAAAAAAAGTTGACTCATCTTGACGTGAAGTGATGATGATGCGCGACGTCATCAGCTCGCGCATCACAGAAGGTAAACAACACCGTAGAGTGAACGTGTGGAGCTCACACGATGAAAAAATCTAATCCATCTCATTTACCGACGAACATTTCTGCTAAAGACCGGGCAAAGCAGTTCCCCGATGTCTGGGGGGAAACTATTCTGCACCCCGTGCAACTGTGTGTTGGAGCATAAGAGAACATCGACGGTGACGACCCACTTTGATTCATTCAAAGATTCGAAAATGCTTTCTGCTGCTGCGGACAAGAAAGCCAAACAACTCACGTTCACCGAGGCATCGACCTCCAAAACCCTTTCGAGGGCTGCAAGAAACGAGGTGAGACGCCTACGAGACTGAAGCTGGTCAGATAACGAACGAGTAAATGAAAACAGAATGTGTGTGTGTGTGTGTGTGTGTGTGTGTGTGTGTGTGTGTGTGTGTGTGTGTGTGTGTGTGTGTGTGTGTGTGTGTGTGTGTGTGTGTGTGTGTGTGTGTGTGTGTGTGTGTGTGTGTGTGTGTGTGTGTGTGTGTGTGTGTGTGTGTGTGTGTGTGTGTGTGTGTGTGTGTGTGTGTGTGTGTGTGTGTGTGTGTGTGTGTGTGTGTGTGTGTGTGTGTGTGTGTGTGTGTGTGTGTGTGGTGTGTGTGTGTGTGTGTGTGTGTGTGTGTGTGTGTGTGTGTGTGTGTGTGTGTGTGTGTGTGTAAAATAGCCCAATTGCTTTTACAATAAATACACATTGAATGTGTTTAATTGATAGTAAAGGGGTTTAACGTTTATGGCAGGTTGTGTGTGAGAGAGAATAAATAAATAAGACAGCCCAATATTGATTTTTTCCGCATATTTTGCAACTTCCCGCAATTTCACCGCATAAAATCACATAAAACCCCGCATGTTTGATCGAATAATCAAGGATTTTAGCCCGCGTTTTTCTGGAGGGTCTAATTGGTGGTCTGTATTTAGACACATAAGGTCCTTCATCATTAAGAAAGCATTTGTCCACGATATTGTCTTTCCTGCTGTGATCCCTAACATATTGCTGGAACCCAGGTAACACAGTCTCCAGGCGACATTGCTTCATGTCTCAGAGCACTATTACATTACATTACATTTGGCTGACGCTTTTATCCAAAGCGACTTACAATAAGTGCGTTCGACCATGAAGACACAACCTTGAAGAAAACAGAATCATAAAGTACATCAGGCTTCATAGAGCCAAACATTTCAAGGGCTACTCAACTGGCTCTAGATAAGCCAGTCCTTTGTTGGTATATAAGTGCTCTGTTAGCAGTTCATTGTTAGTAATTCTATCGCTCGGTGCATCGGGGTGGCTGAGTTGCAGCTCGTGAACAGTGTCCTCTGCCGCTGGGAGGCACGTAAACAACAAAGAGTAAAATACACCCGACTTCTCTAGGCCAGTGTTTCTCAAACTTTTTCATACCAAGGACCACCAATAAAAAAACACTCGCGGACCACCTAACTCCACACATTTTTTCGTTTTTCTAGAACAGATTACAAATCGCCTGCAAATGGTACAAACAAGTGGAAACATGTGTGATGAAGGTGTTGCGCTGGGCTATATCATGCCATCGAAAGTTAAACTTAAGCTCGCTCCATTGTGGAGATATTCCCGCGAGAGTGCGGAAAACTTTTATTTATTTATGTATTTCAAATGTGAAATGTTACCAATAAAAGTCTGAGCATTTTAGTCAAAGAAAACTAATTATTTTCGTCTACCTTTTGTCAATGAAAACTGTCGAGTCTTTTTTCGTCATCAGATTGTATAGAACATTTCAGTCAAACTAGTCTAGCCAAAACCAATAATTTGTCATTTTAGTCAAACGTATTTCACAATAGGATTATATCTTGTCCTTATTTGATGGAAAACACAGGTTGAATGATTAAGCAGCTTTGCAGAGAGTATCTGCTCAGGTGTATGGTGTGTTTACCTGTGTTTTGGACACATTGCTTCCCTTCTGATGAAACAATGCATTCGCTTTTTTTCTCCGCCTCATTGGAGCGAAAATGGGCCCAAATATCACATCCTTTCTTTCTCCCAAGCAGTGGTGGCTTTAGACTTTTTCGTTGTCAGTCATTTTGACGGACAGGATCGTAACATTTCCATCATAATCCATTATTACCCTTCGAGTGCACAATTTATCACTCACTCGCGCTGACGGGGGGTATTCGGTTAACGCGAGTGCGACCACTGCTCCCAAGCCCTGTTGTTGCCATTTTATTTTCTGTTAAATAAGGTTAGTTAGACCACGAGTCAGACCCGAGTCTTCCTGACAGTTCACGGGGTGCCGCTGCCCGGTGTAATTCAAATCTACCGCCGCACGCAGCACAGACACACAGCTGCTGCCCTGCCGCAGCACCGGAATGGAACTGCTGGAAGAAAAACTGACTATCAGAAATGTAAAGTTATCTCTGATAATATTTCGTCTCCTCATTTTTCGTCAAGTAAAGAGATTTTGGCACAGTTTTTATTTAGTAAACGACATTTTCGTTTCGTCAACGATATTGCATGATGATTTCGTTGCAGTTATTGTTTACTGCCGTCGGTGCGGTCTCGTCATCGTCTCGTTTTCGTCATGGAAAAAAAGGTCGTTGACGAACATATTTTGTCATAGTTTTAGTCAACAAAATTAACACTACTGTATACCAGAGGTGGGAGTAAGTCATACATGTGCAAGTCTCAAGTTACTGGGGTGAGAGTCAAGCAAGTGAAGTCCTACGAAATACTGATGAATAACCCCAGTTTCCGCATTTAAATCAGTTAAAAGACAGTGGTTATGAAACTAGAGTTTTATTTTCAACATTAACAACAATGGAGAGTGGGGTTCTGAAATCATAAAACAGGTAATAGGGGGAATAATTAGGCAGTTCAGTGTGTGTATAGAGGTGCGTGTGGTTAAAACGTAGCAGCCTGCGGTCGCTCGTTAGAGACCTTTCGAGTCATCTGTCTCAAGCCTAAGTCAAGTCTCAAGTCATGAATACCAAGTCAAAGTAGAGTCTTTTATCAATGTTAGTCAAGCAAGTCTCAAGTCAAAAAATATGCGACTCAAGTCACGTTACTCGAGTCCCCCACCTCTGGTATATACTTTGGTTAGAATATTGCTGTATTACTGTATCAAATATAATACAAATATAATAAACACAAACGGTTGATAAGTAGTATTTTGTTAACTCAAGGTTTATATTAACTGAGTTTTTATTGTGTTAACTTTATTTATGCTTTTTAGATTGACTTTCTCTCTTTCTCTGTCTGTCTGTTCTAGAAACCGAAAGGAAAAGAAAGACGTCACAGCTGTCAGCAATGTGACAAATCCTTTACAACATCTGTACAGTTAAACCGCCACCTGCATGTTCACACAGGAGAAAAACCGTACAGCTGTGAAGAGTGTGGGACAACTTTCGCTCGTTCAGATCATCTCAAAACACATAAACGTATTCACACAGGAGAAAAACCGTACAGCTGTAAAGAGTGTGGGAAAACTTTCGCTCATGCTGGTTCTCTGGAAACACATCACCGTATTCACACTGGAGAAAAACCGTACAGCTGTGAAGAGTGTGGGACAACTTTCGCTCGTTCAGGTTCTCTCGAAACGCATCACCGTATTCACACTGGAGAAAAACCGTACTGGTGTGAAGAGTGTGGGAAAACTTTCGCTCATGCTGGTTCTCTGAAAACACATCACCGTATTCACACTGGAGAAAAACCGTACAGCTGTGAAGAGTGTGGGACAACTTTCGCTCGTTCAGGTTCTCTCATAATGCATCACCGTATTCACACTGGAGAAAAACCGTACTGGTGTGAAGAGTGTGGGACAACTTTCGCTCGGTCAGGTTCTCTCATAACGCATCACCGTATTCACACTGGAGAAAAACCGTACTGGTGTGAAGAGTGTGGGACAACTTTCGCTCGGTCAGGTTCTCTCATAACGCATCACCGTATTCACACTGGAGAAAAACCGTACTGGTGTGAAGAGTGTGGGAAAACTTTCGCTCGTTCAAGTTCTCTCAAAAGACATCTTCGTGTTCACTCAGGAGAAAACCCATAGTCGGTTTCAGAGTGTCGGAGCCGCAATTAAGCATATTTAGTTTTTCCAGTTTACAATAAACAATTCCCATCTATTGGCCGTGTGTTGGGTAATCCTTTTTACCATTACAGATCCCATCAGCGCCATCTGTTGACGTAACGTCAGAATTGACAGGCATAATGTTCACTGTTCCTTTAAGTTTCGTTTCCTGGCTGTCCATCTGCCGAACAGCTGACATTATTGCAACATTAAATCCAAGCCATTGTCCAATACAGCTTATGTATACAATCCAGTTTTAATGCTGCTCATACATGCATGCACACTACAGTCTATGGGGCGGCAACCATACAGACAGTAACGGAAATATAGTGGAAGAAATGCTGGAGGAAAGAACACTAGTATGCCTTAATGATGGACATGGCACAAGAGTAGATGTTCACAGGGGGAAAGTCTCATGCCTGGATCTGACATTAGTGTCAAACTGTTTGGTTCATACATGCGAATGGTTTGTTTTGAATAACTCCACTGACCATTATCCAGTGCTTACTAAAATGAATAATAATGAGTATATATGCAGGAAGGAGGTGTAATAACCAGGTACACCTGCTAACATCAGAGGGAAGCATAGAGGTCATTACAAGCCACATAACGCAACATGGAGAGAATTGTGTTCTACCATTGGCAGAGGAGTAACATGAGTTCAATCAGGAGAGACATGATGTATGGAATACATATTTATTATCGGTCACATTATATCAATGAAACATAATGATGACAGTTCATCACAAATGAATGAATGTTGTTTTGGCGATTAGGCCCAGGTTTTAGTAGGATATCAATCGGGAAGGGAAGAACCATTTCCGATGAACCCCCCTGGGTCTAGACACTGGTGGTGGTGATAAGTGGTTAGGTCCGGTTGGAAGGGAGAAGGTTAAGCTTGTTCCTGAGTTCAATCAATCGATCAATCAATGTTTAGTCATATAGCCCACAGGGCTTCCCGGACGTACGGGGCATCCCGGAGGGGGCATCCTGGCCGTACAGGGCGTCCCGGACGTACGGGGCATCCCGGGGGACTACCCGGACGCACCGAGCAACCCGACCAGTGCCCCGGGTGCCCGGAACGTGCGAGGCTTCCCGAACTTTTTCTCTTGCGGGGCAACCTGCTTTAGCAGAGACACGTTATACATACCCGAAGCTTTTACAGCCTGGACATGCAGGTTTAAATATGCAGAAATAAACATGAGCCGTGGGGCGGCATACGTGCTGACATACTAAGAACCACCACCAGTTATATGCATACGTACCAATTTGTGTAAGGTTGGAGAGACCTTTGGATAGCCAGCACGGCATTGAGGTCAGGGCGAATGTAGGATGAGAAAGCAGAGGAGGACCACCGTCCGAGTTGTTGCAGGGATGAGGATGAGACGCCTTTATTGGCAGCGGAAGTAGCTGCGCCTATTCTGAAGGAGTGCCCCGTGTATAGAAGGGGTGATAACCCGGATTTAATGAGGACTTGTTTTAAGTAGACATTGAACTGTCGTTGTGTTAAAGGGAAATTCCCTGAGATAAGGAATAATGGCGAGAGAGGATTAGAGGTAGGTCTAAGCCGTAGGAACTTGATCATGGCCTTATAAGGGCAGAACTGGGAGTCGATGCGGGCGGCGATGACGGAGCAGGCGCCGCCGCATTTGGAGTGTTTAAGATATAAACTAAAATGGCTAGCGTGAAAGGACAGGTCAGAAAAGCTGACGTCTCGATTGGAATCGAAAGTAAGGGAAGCGGTGGTAAATTCGCCTGGTCTGAGAAAGGCATAGAAAGCTAGGAGAAATTGAGCGTCGAGTAGTGCATCGATATAAGGGGAGAATACCCCACTTCTAAGCTTGGAGAGCATGAGGCGTAAAGTGGAGAGTGTAATAGGGCGTCTCCGGTTTAAAACGGGGGGAAAAGTTTTAATGAGACCTTTGAGGATGAGTTTGACTGACTGGTTTGTGAACAGGCTGGGAAAGCCGGGATCGGAACAGCGAACGTTAAACTGAATTCCCGCTAAGAGGCCCCGGATGTATTGAGGTTTGAGGTGGCAGTCAGTGGCGCAGTAGCACATGAAGGCACACACGGTGGAGATGAGAACAGGTTTAAGTGTGATGCCTACGGAAAGCAAAACGTCGCAAACGTTCTCCAAGCGAATCATATGTTTTGAGGGTGGACGCGCTAAGCCCTTCCTCATAAACCTGCTGATTCGAAGTGCCTTCTAGGGGGCTTCTATTTAAGAGAGAGAGAGGAGATGCAGGGGAGGAATCCTGACGGGTTGAGCGCTGGCTCCTGGGCAAAGGTTCCGGAACGTCTTGTGGGCTGACTGCGGTGATCTATGGATGAAATGAGAGATTAAACAATCGGCCGGAATCACTGCCGGGCTTACTGTACCTCATAGGATGCTGACCCGAAGGTCGACGGCCGGAATCAGCGCCGGGCTTACGTGAACACTACCACTAAACATTGCCGACACGATGGTCGATGACCTGCGATGCAGGGTTAAACGTGCACAGATGAACACTACCAGTAAATGTATAAATACCAGGGAAGAGAGATCTTGGATGGCCGTCTGGTTGTTGTAGGGAATAATTACCTTGATTGCGGCAGGGTTGCTGCACCTATCCTGGACGAAGCCCTGGAATGCTATTAAGACACCACCACCAGTTATATGCATGTTTACCATAGGTAAACTGAGAGATCTAGGATAGCCGGCACGAGTCGATGTCCGGGGGAAGAGGGAGATGTAGACAATGTAATGTAGCTGTTAGCTTGAGTACGATGATACATGAATGTTATACCTGGCTTATCGTAAGCCATGTGAGCATGAACCAATATAAATGAGACAATATGCGCAGCATAAAATGATGTATGCTTAGGTAAATACTGAAACATGACCCATGATATGGGCCTAGCTTAATGAGCAGTTTAATTACGCCACGGTGAGACATAGATGCACTTGATTGGGTGATTAGACTGTCTTCTATCATCTTACGTGAACTTCTCTTTCTCCTTGAAGAAACTCCCCAAAACCCCACGGATGGGCAGCATCCGTGGATAAAACGAAGCCTCATTGAGTGTCTGAGTGAGTAGATACGCCGCTGCTAATGTGTGGCGTTAATGCGGTGGGGGGGTGGGGGGGGGGTTTGAAAGATTATTTTCCATGTGGTTCCTGGCGCGAGGTACTGGCAAAGCTGCGTTGCGCCTGGGGCATACAGACCTCGGATGAGCGTCCTTGCAGGACTGCAGGTGTGGAGGAATGTACGATATGGGTGGTAGCAGACGTTTTCATTGAAGTTATGACACCTCTTGTCGCCTTGCCCATGCTGCACCTGCCGGCTTTGAGCGTGGGAAAGACTTTAGCCCAACAAAATAAAATACTCAGTTACCTCTAATCATTAACCCATGTTTGTATAATTTAGTGAACTCTGTGTGTTGCTGCCGCATGCATGACACCTGAAACGTTACTCGTGGATGGGGCTGCAGAGCTGCTAGACAGTCGAACACGGTGCATTCCTCTGTCTGAACGTGCTGCACTTTGATACATGTTTAGACAAAAGCTAAACTTTTATTGCACTTTTGGCAACGAGCATTCTCCACGCAGAGTGCTCCGCTGCATGTAGCGGCTGCGTGTGTGTAAACTGCCCCGCCCCCTCGCACGCAGACGGGGAGAGAGATCTCGTCTGATCGAAATACACCATAGACGCATTTGTTTGTCTTTTGCATATTAGAAATGAGTTGGCGCCATTCATTTCAGGTAACGCTGTGTTGAAGCTTGAAACTGCGTTAGTTACTGAGCATTGTAATGGGTAGTAATTACCCGACTGCATAAGTAATGCAAGTAATACGTTACTGAAACTCCATACTGTAACGCGTTACACCCAACACTGCCTGGAACTCACCTTACCCCTCTTACCAGCGCTACTCTGACGCCTGTTTTAGAGTGAGGCGCAGGAGGAAGTAGCTTCAATGGGATGTAGCTTGAGCCCTGCCTGCCTGCCTGCCTGCAGGAGGGGCTGTGGTTTGAAGCCAGAATGAGGACCCGTTTCGCGTGAAGCCGGAAGCGCCGCGTTTGAGCGGCCCTGAAGCCAGTGATACCCTCTTGAGAGACTGAAGGCGTGCGTCAATTGTTTGGGTGAAGTAGCCCGTTTCCGTTAAGCCGGAGGAACTTCCGTGGAGCCCGATTTCCTTGTCTTTTCCTCCCGCGTCCGGGTTTGCGGGGCGGCCGGCTGGAACCGCTAGCCGACTGGGGAACGCCGCCTGTAGCTTAATCCGCCGGACTGCGGAGCTGATGAATAATGCCTGGAGCTGGGACGAAGCCCCGCTGCTGGTTGCGCGTTGACACCTGGAAGACAGCTGATAGAACAGGGGAGAGCATATATAGAGGGATTAACAGGTGCGATCATTAGGCTTGTAAATGGAGGGGCGTGATAGGTTTAGCTGAGGAGCGGCGCTCCCTGTCATTTAGATGCAGGGAGCAAGTATTGCCATGACGAGCAATACGGAGTGTTAGGTCTTCCTGTCTGAACTTGCGCTAAGCTTCATGTGATGTCTGGTCCATGTTTAAGCGGATGAGTGGGAACAGGAAATGCCAGCTTTGGTTGATGGGGAGAGGCTGGCAGTGACAGATAAAGAGAAGGCAGGTATGTTAGGAAGGACACTTGCAGCAGTACATAGTGGAGAGCATCTCAGTGGTATCCATAGGCAGCAAAAACAGCAGTTACTAGCAGAGAACGAAAAGGTGAAGGAGAAGAGACGGGATAATGGGTCTGCCCTGGATGTGGAATTAGTCAGAGTGAGTAATGATGGGGGGAAAACATTGAACATGAAAGAGATAATGGCAATAGTGACATTGAAAAGGCGTATGTCTCTGTGTGGAGGGAGGGGTTACTGATCACATTGAGTATATGGGTATTGGACGGAGAATGTTCAATTGGGTAAGGGCCTTTTGAACAGGCGGGACATTTAGAGTAAAGGTTGGAGCAGATATTTCCAATTATTTAGAAATAGAAAATGGTATCCCCCAAGGGAGTGCAGTCTTCTTTCTTTCAGTCTTTATTTCAAACGGATTAAAAAATAACAAATGTGAAAAACAGAATACCGTGTTGTTATAATGCTATATGTATTTATCCACATTCATGGTAATATTTGTATATTCAACAAAAAAAACAAAGTCTTCATATTAATAATAAATCATATGTGTCCGAAAGGGAGCAGGAGGAAGCAAATGCTTATTAATTCCCACCCCTTACTTGATCAATGATTGACCTTTAAATCATTAAGCAAGTTATTCCTACTTATATTTACATTTATACAAACATATACAATCATTTCTCATCTTCAATCACACATCTGTACATCCTGTTAAACTGAATTATGCTTTGTTTCAACTCCTGCTCCAAACCATTCCATAAAGCCACCCCACAGATTGTTAAACTCGTACTTCTCAGAGTTGTTCTGACCTTGAGTTGTTTAAAATGTAGATTTCCTCTCAAATTATACCCCCCCGCTCTGTCTACGAACAATCAGTCAGTCCAATATTATTTAATGACATGTTGACATGCTTGGACACACGCATCCAATGGGCTCTGTACGCAGATGATGGGGCTATGTGGATGAGGGAAGCAGTGGCGGTTCTAGACCAATTTGACTGGGGGGGCCAGTTATTTTCTGAGGGGGGCCAGTTATTTTCTGAGGGGGGCTCAATAAATGCAGGACGAAGAAGAGAACTAGACAGTATGAAGTAATTGCGCATAAGAAAACAATGCAATCCAGTTATTGGTATTTGTTTCAGTACACTTCAGATAGATCTTATAGTTATTACTGTTAGCTTCAGCTTAAGCTATAACACCATAACCAGAGGTCAGAGCAGATAGGGTGGTGATATGCACAGATTCGTTGTCCATATTACAAAGCATACAATCAACAACTGCCAGAGAAGACATTCGCATATAACTGAACCCACAGCCTGTTAAGACTTCACAGAGGAGGTAGATCTGCAGTTCTGCTGGGTGCACGTGAGGGGGGAAAGGGAACCAGTGTGAATGAGGGGGGGGAAGGGGGGAACGAGTGTGCATGAGGGGGGGAAAGGGAACGAGTGCACGTGAGGGGGGGAAAGGGAACGAGTGTGCATGAGGGGGGGGAAAGGGAACGAGTGTGCAAATGGGGGGGGGAAAGGGAACGAGTGTGCAAATGGGGGGGGGAAGGGAACGAGTGTGCATGAGGGGGGGGAAAGGGAACGAGTGTGCAAATGGGGGGGGGAGAAGAGAACGAGTGTGCAAATGGGGGGGGGGAGAAGAGAACGAGTGTGCAAATGGGGGGGAAAGGGAACGAGTGCGCATGAAGGGGGGAAAGGGAACGAGTGCGCGTGAGGGCGGGGAAAGGAAACGAGTGTGCTGATAAATGAGCAAAAAGTGCACGCCAAAAGGAAATCACTTTACCAGTTCAACTTGGAGAAGGAGAAGCAGTCACTAAGAAGAAAGGGACGGAGATCTGGCAGAAGAGGTGGGAGGAAGACCAGAAAGGCAAAGAGCGTCATAAAGTTCAAAAGACAATCACAATTAATATTTATAAAGAAAGAAACGGAAGGGAGGAAATCATGACGGCCAGACTCGGACTGGATCACACCGCATTGCATGGTAGCTGTACGACATGGGGAAAAGTGACAAGTGTAGGAGCTGTGGAGTTAAAGAACATGACATCTATAAAGCTGGAAGAGAAAAACTAAAGGATGAAGTGTCAGAGGGGGAGGGGTTGGTATTCTGGGAACAGAAGAAGAGCTACCAGAAAGGCACTGGTTACCTTTCTGAGGGAAACTGGGGTCGGAACGATAATGTAACATTAGGTCAGGAAAGATCATAGACTTTTGTTTAGAGCAGGGGGGTCAAACTCAAACACACAGTGGGCCAAATAAAAAAAATGGGTGCTAGTGGAGGGCCGGACTGGTTCAATGTTTACTGCAGAACGTATTGAAATGAACTTATTGCACATATTAAACCTGGAACTCACAAAGCTTAAATTATTGCCTATAAAAACAACATTAAATAATCAGCTGCATTCATTTCTCATGGCTCTATCTGCAGCTTCTCCAGAGTCACTTCTTATGAGTACATTTCCCCACAGGCCAACAGCAGCTTCAACAAAACCATTCCCCTCAAAGAGAAACCAAACATGCCCTGTTGTCGTGAGAGAAAGTGCAGAAGGAAGCATCCTTTGAAGTCAGGTTGCTGCTCTGAGATGCTAGTTCAGACACTTGGCGTCTCATCTCGGGTGCAAGGTCATCAATGTTTGGGCTCTGAGCGGAGGAGACCCTCAGGATGGAGGGAAGGTGCAATATACCGGCGGGCCAGATCTAACAGGAATTAGAAATTATCCTGCGGGCCGAAATGAAATCCACCACGGGCCTGATTTGGCCCCCGGGCCTCGAGTTTGACACGTGTGCTATAGATCATAGATAGACATGTCCATGAGTTAAGAGATGGAATGATATTATGATTCACAGCAGCTTCAGAGCTAGCAGTCTGTATTTGTAAACAAAGACAGGACGAGCTGGAAAAAATACTTAAAAACTGGTTAAAAAATGTTTCTGATGGAAGGAAACGACCTCTTCTCTCTTTGGATGTGGTTTATACCTTTCAGATAACGGCAACAGTTACAGCCTTACAATTAAGTTAGCAGAGTCAACGGAAACACAGTTCTCTTAATCCTCTGATGTTCTGAACATGCTGCTGATCAGAAACGCTCCGTCAGGGCATTGTCCTGCAGTTTAATGTCATTAAAAGGGTCTTTTTCCATCAGTGCAGATGAACCCAGCCGGAAGAGCACAGATCTAATCGGAGCTCAGACTAATGATGTCTGCCAGCCATTAGAATTATTCATTACACCTCTACTGTTACGGCTACGACATCACCGAATGTCTGCTGGGTACGATGACCAATAAAAACCTGCCGTGTGGACGCACCGTCACTCAAGTAGAAGTACAGACACTCGTGTTTAAAAGTACTAAAGTAGAAGTACTGACTAAACTTCTTTACTCAAGTCAAAGTAAAGAGGCTTTGAAGTGTCCTTCAGTAAAAGGTACGCATAACTAGCAGCTGCTTTTAAAGAGTACCTGACCTCCCTTTATATCAATAGAACAATAATGTCATTGTTAGCTGATGAATGTTTCCATGGTGACCAACGGCAACATGACAACGTTTCCATTGGTCCCTCCTCTTTAGAGAAGACCAGGAAGTGATGGATACACGGATCGTGTTCCAACCAATAGGCACGCAATGACTCTAAAGAATAATGACCACGCCCCAACACACATTCAGACTGAAGGAACCAGCTGTTTGGGAAATGAGAGAAGTAGAAAGTACAAGTATTTGAGTTCAACATGTGAGAAGTAGAAAGTACAGGTATTTGAGTTCAACATGTAAGAAGTAGAAAGTACAGGTATTTGAGTTCAACATGTAAGAAGTAGAAAGTACAGGTATTTGAGTTCAACATGTAAGAAGTAGAAAGTACAGGTATTTGAGTTCAACATGTAAGAAGTAGAAAGTACAGGTATTTGAGTTCAACATGAGAGAAGTAGAAAGTACAGGTATTTGAGTTCAACATGTGAGAAGTAGAAAGTACAGGTATTTGAGTTCAACATGTGAGAAGTAGAGAGTACAGGTATTTGAGTTCAACATGTGAGAAGTAGAATGTACAGGTATTTGAGTTCAACATGTAAGAAGTAGAAAGTACAGGTATTTGTGTTCAACATGTAAGAAGTAGAAAGTACAGGTATTTGAGTTCAACATGTAAGAAGTAGAAAGTACAGGTATTTGAGTTCAACATGTGAGAAGTAGAATGTACAGGTATTTGAGTTCAACATGTAAGAAGTAGAAAGTACAGGTATTTGTGTTCTACATGTAAGAAGTAGAAAGTACAGGTATTTGAGTTCAACATGAGAGAAGTAGAAAGTACAGGTATTTGTGTTCAACATGAGAGAAGTAGAAAGTACAGGTATTTGAGTTCAACATGAGAGAAGTAGAAAGTACAGGTATTTGAGTTCAACATGTGAGAAGTAGAAAGTACAGGTATTTGAGTTCAACATGTGAGAAGTAGAGAGTACAGGTATTTGAGTTCAACATGTGAGAAGTAGAATGTACAGGTATTTGAGTTCAACATGTAAGAAGTAGAAAGTACAGGTATTTGTGTTCAACATGTGAGAAGTAGAAATGTACAGGTATTTGAGTTCAACATGTAAGAAGTAGAAAGTACAGGTATTTGTGTTCAACATGTAAGAAGTAGAAAGTACAGGTATTTGAGTTCAACATGTAAGAAGTAGAAAGTACAGGTATTTGAGTTCAACATGAGAGAAGTAGAAAGTACAGGTATTTGTGTTCAACATGTGAGAAGTAGAAAGTACAGGTATTTGTGTTCAACATGTGAGAAGTAGAAAGTACAGGTATTTGAGTTCAACATGTGAGAAGTAGAAAGTACAGGTATTTGAGTTCAACATGTGAGAAGTAGAAATGTACAGGTATTTGAGTTCAACATGTAAGAAGTAGAAAGTACAGGTATTTGAGTTCAACATGTAAGAAGTAGAAAGTACAGGTATTCGGGTTCAACATGTGAGAAGTAGAAAGTACAGGTATTTGAGTTCAACATGTAAGAAGTAGAAAGTACAGGTATTTGAGTTCAACATGTAAGAAGTAGAAAGTACAGGTATTCGGGTTCAACATGTAAGAAGTAGAAAGTACAGGTATTCGAGTTCAACATGAGAGAAGTAGAAAGTACAGGTATTCGGGTTCAACATGTAAGAAGTAGAAAGTACAGGTATTTGAGTTCAAAATGTGAGAAGTAGAAAGTACAGGTATTTGTGTTCAACATGTAAGAAGTCAAAGTAAAAAGTAGTCAGAAAAATAAGTAGTGGAGTAAAGTACTGATACCAGAAACATGTACTTAAGTACAGTAACGAAGTATTTGTACTCCTCTACTTCCCACCTCTGGTCAGCGGGTGGAAAGTCCAGTCGAGATAATCCAATAAATAGCAATCAGCTTCTCATTTCTCAGCGGCTGATAACCCAACCTGATCTGACAGGAGCTGTAAACAGTGCGCTGAGAGAAGCCCACATAATGAGATCAGAACACACCGATCCTCAGACGCTTCCTGTGTGGGCGCGGCCCTCTCCCTCAGCAGCTCCAGCACTTCCAACAGGTCGAAACAGAAAGTACTAATTAGGTTTGATTGAAAATATATCCAAATATCGAGGCAGCTGGTAACAGAACGCAGGAAAACGACACGCATTGGGTTTGGGAGTGAAAAAGCTCAAAGTAAAGGATAACTGTTGGAAATAGTCGGCTGAACGTAAACAATAAAAACACTAAAAGTGGATAAATGGTTAAAGCGCTAAAAGTAACCCAAAAAGAAAAACATACATTTAAAAGTATCTGCATGCATCTTTGAAATGGATAGATCTGTGGTGGGTCAATGGAAATATATATTATTACAGTTTGAATTGTTAGCAAAAGGTTATATATAAATACAATATTTAATAATTGTGAATATCGATCCTCTTGCATGCAGTAAACAGATGTAATGTTATAGGAAGCTGACCAGTCCCTGAAGACCTGAGAGATCTGACTCTGGGGACAGGAAGCTGACCAGTCCTTGAAGACCTGAGAGATCTGTCTCTGGGGACAGGAAGCTGACCAGTCCCTGAAGACCTGAGAGATCTGTCTCTGGGGACAGGAAGCTGACCAGTCCCTGAAGACCTGAGAGATCTGGATGGTTCATAGTTTAGCAGGAGGTCAGAAATGTATGTCTGGGCCTAAACCATTCAGTGCTTTATAAACCAGCGGCAGTATTTAGAAATCTATTCTTTGACACACAGGAAGCCAGTGTGAAGACTTCAGAGCAGGAGTGATGTGATCCACTTTCTTAGTGTCAGTGAGGACTCGAGCAGCGGCGTTCTGAATCAGCTGCAGCTTCCTAATAGATGTTTTAGTGAGACCTGTGAAGACACCATTGCAGTAGTTCAGTCTACTGAAGATAAAGGCATGGACACGTGTCTCCAGATCCTGCTGTGACATTAGTCTTTTAATCCTAGATATGTTCTTTAGGTGATAGTAGGCTGATGTAATAACTGTTTTAATGTGACTGTTGAAGCTCAGGTCAGAGTCCATGACTACACTTAGATTTCTGGCTTCATCTGTTGGTTTGAACATTGCAGACTGAAGCTCAGCGCTAACTTTTATACGTTCTGCCTTGGCTCCAAAGACCATTACCTCAGTTTTATCTTTGTTTAATTGGAGAAAGTTCTGACACATCCAGTCATTGATTTGTTCAATGCACTTACTCAGTGTTTGAATTGGAGCATAGTCTCCTGGTGAAATGGTTACATCAATTTGTGTGTCATCTGCATAGCTATGTAGCTTATTTTGTTGTTCTTCATTATCTGAGCCAGTGGTAGCATGTAGACGTTAAAGAGAAGAGGTCCCCAAGATGGAGCCTTGAGGAACTCCACATGTCATATTTGTCAACTCAGATGTGTATTGACCTATAGAGACCTCAACCAATTTAGAACTGTTTCCCAAAGTCCCACCCAGTTTTCCAGTCGGTCCAGTAATATGCTGTGGTCAACAGTGTCAAACGCAGCACTGAGATCTAATAATACTAATAATGGATTCCAGGTTGATTAGAAACCACTAAAAACAAAAATATTGTAGGTACACCTGGGAGCGATAATAGAAAAAGGTATACAAAGATAAAAGGCCATGATTGCGTAACAGCATGGTTAGAGTACACAGCCATTACGAAAAATCTGTTTTAAAAATGAAGATAGTTAATTTTATTTTAACGTTAAAGCGGAAAAAGTTGGAATTGATTTTTGTTAATGACTTTGTATTATTATTATTATCATTATTATCTATTTTATTTATTTATCTATTTTTTATTCCTAATTTTTTCTGATGATTTAAATGCAATTTAAAATTAAAGATTTTTATTTTGTAATAGTTCACTAAATGCAGAGTTGAGGAGAAATCTGGGGATTTCACACGGGAATCAACAAAGTAATTATCTTAATCTATGCATCATACTTCATTTGACTATACTTTGTAATTGTAATCATGGTTTGCAAAGTAACAAAAGTTATTAAATACAAGTAGTGGAGTTATATGTGCATCTAAAATGTAGTGTGGAAGTTTGAAGTTGTAGAAAATGGAAATACTGAAGTGAAGTACTTTATTAAAAGTATTTTGCTTCTGCTTCCATCCCAGTACAAAGGAGGAATGATATCTTTGATTCCATTAAATCCAGTAACATGTGCACATTAAACTGGATTTCTCCCACAGTGGGTGTCTGAGTAATGCACTGACTTCACCGTAGAAAGCTCTCATGTGGAACAATGCTCTGCCAGACATGTGAAAACAGTTCACTCGAGGTCTGAGGTGTGTTATTCTCAGAGCCTCTGATCACCACAGGGGGGAGTGTGTGAATCAGCCCTGAATACAGCAACACTAACCACTGCCCTCTAGTGGTTAACTGGGGGGACTGCAGCTGTAAATAAGCGAACACTGTATAGCATGGGCCAGATGTGCAGCATTAACCCTCCATACCCCCCTTCCCATACTATTTTCGGTCAAAATTGACCAGTGTGTTTTGCACAGTGATATCTCTGGAACCCCTGATCCCATTCTGATGGTTGACACCTCATTTGAACAGACAAAGCAAGTAGAATCAAGGGGTGACACTGAGGGGTGTTATTCTCAGAGCCTCTGATCACCACAAGGGGGAAAGTGTGTGAATCAGCCCTGAATATACAGAGCAACACTAAACACTGTCCTCTAGTGGTTAACGGAGGGAACTGCAGCTGTAAATAAGCGAACACTGAATAGCATGGGCCAGATGTGCAGCATTGATGATGCTTAGCAACAAAACACGTGCAAATAGCAACTCGTATTGTTTATAGAGGAACATGTGTGTGCGTTCTTACTTATCACCATGTCAAACAGACAGTGTATTAGGAATACGTAGCTGCAACAATCCTGTCACACATGCTGTCTTTATGAAGGTTGTAATACTCAGTTCTTGTTGTTTGGTTTGTTGTAGTTGTTCCAAACCAACAGTTTAAAACAGTTTGTTTGTTTAAAAAAGGGAGTTAAATTAACACCATACTCATTGTAAAGGCTGCAGTTTGTGGTGCTGTTGACTTCAACTGTAATATAGCATAATGTAAAAAAGTATTACTGCAAAAAAGTTACATTTTGCTATAACGACAATTCATCTGTAAAATGTGTACACTGTGTGATTTAATGTACTTCCATACGTCCCAGCCCTGCAAATTGATAGAGAGGCGAAGCTCCTCCCCTTCCTCCACGGGACCTTATTTCTGAAAAAGTATGTATTGAAGTCGATGGAGAGAGAAAGATTATCTCTCGATCCCGTTTGAATTGTGCCACGAGTTACACACATGATGTTTGTCAATCTAAAAGATAATTTTGCAAATCAAAAAAATTAAAATGTATCGTAAAACTGAAGTAACTTTGTTTTGTGTGAAACCGCTCAATGAACTACAACTCCCATCATGCACCACACACCCAGACGGCCGTCACGTTGGAACATTTCACTTCTTTCTTTCAGAACGAGGCGGAAATAATTAAACGAGGTGGAAATCACTCCAAGTCTGGGCGCGTTGAGAGCTGCACACACACAAGGGGAGTTAGTCGGTCCGTGAGAGCCAGCACGCGGGACCGGGACTCTGGGATTTGTAGTCTTTCTAGTTGCGTATTTTTCATAGTCTTATATTTCAACAGTTTTACGACAAACTGACTTTTTTGACACGGAAATGATTTGTTAAGATTGACAAACATCACATGTGTAATAGAAGGTCTATATATATAAACCTTCTTACATACACTTTCCCAGACACCCTGACACACACACATACACTCCCTGACCTAGATATCAACACACACACACACACACACACACACACACACACACACACACACTTCCTCTCAGCCAAACACACACACACATGTCCTTTTCAAGGTTCTTTCTGGGGCCAATGTTTGATATTAATATATTAATATATATGTGTACAATGTTTGATTGTTTGAGAAAGAATAGTTTGTGTGAAACCTTCCCTGGGAAATTAAAGGAGTACAGTCCGGTGGAAGATAAGCAGTGACTCTCCGCCCCAAATATGTCCATATATACTGTTGTGTATTCATGCACGATGCCCCCTGTTGCTGACTGGCTGGTCCCGATACCTGTATCGCGCGGCAGTGGAGCGGGGAGCCCGGAGCGCTCTGTTACAGGGCTGTATTTTCGTATCGTGTCTTTTTACCATTAAAATCAGATTATTGTTATAACTTTTATGCCGGTGTTTTGAACTCCTTCTCTTATTAATCTGACCAGGCTCCTCTAACGGACGGCGCGGAGCGGAGCTGGGCTTTAAGCCACGACTGTGTCTGCTCCGACAAAGCGCAGTCGGATCCTCTAAAGTTTAAACCAGGGCTGTCAAACTCAATTTCTTCGCGGGCCACATCAGCATTATGGTTTTACTCAGAGGGCCGGTTGTAACTTTAAGACTATATAAAAATACATATCTAAATATTTAATATATATAAAATAATGTATTATATTATTACACCATTGCCTCTGCATTGGATTATTATCGGATAGGGTAATAACTTCATAATTAACTACGTCTGAAAGCGGAAGTCTAGGGCAAATCATTGCAAGTCTCTTCACTGAGAATGTTACAAAATGATTTAAAAATAAATCTAACTCTGAGAAAAAATTCATATTTTGAAGAAAAAAGTCAAATTATGAGAAAGTCAAATTTGAGATGCATTGTGGGACATGTAGTTCATGGGCAACGTGCTCCTGTAAATCGGCCTGTAACCGTATAATAAACATTATATTCTTTGCAATCTCTTGAGGGGCCGCATGAAATGAAGTCGCGGGCCGAATTTGGCCCCCGGGCCTTGAGTTTGACCCCCCTGCTTAACCCTCCCTGACCTGACCTTTAACCCCTCCGTAAATCTACACCAGGCACTCTTTCTAGATCAGAATTTCTTTTGAAAACCACTATATTTATTTTTGTCAGGATGCACATTTTAAGTAGAGAATATTCAGATGTGTGTGACTCTTTGTGAGGAATTATCCCAGATGATAGCTGCTGTGAGACTTTGAATAACGAAGGAGCGGCAGCGTGTTTTAAATAAAGTTTATTTTATAAATTCGTTTGCGTGTAGTTTCTTCCTCCTATATATTTGAATAACCCTAAAGCAGGTTTGTGTCAAATGAGGATACATGTACTACACTAAACAAAAATATAAACGCAACACTTTTGTTTTTGCTCCCATTTTTCATGAGATGAACTCAAAGATCTAAAACATGTTCTATAAACACAAAATAACCATTTCTCTCAAATATTGTTCACCTTAGGCTGGCTGTTACGTGCCAGGCAGGCTGTACATGTGTGGTTCTCCTTCCCTCCTGGGTGTCTCTCGTCTCCCTGTCTTCTGCACAGCTAATCAGCAGCTGATCGGTATCTGCCTGTGCACCTGAGTCTGATGGCTGATTGGATCCTCTCACCCTCAGCTGGCCTATCAGCACCCAGGGCCGACCCTAAAGGAGGCACCCAGGAAGTCTTCTCTCTCTCTCTCTGGGCCTGTCGCTGAGGAAGGGACACGGCTGTGTTTAGCAACTAAAGCTCTTTGAATACTCTGACCTGTGTCAATGTGTGTGTGTTGAGAGGTGGAGGAGTTGGGTAAGTCTGGGGTGCCCTGTACATTTCTCTCTCGTGCGTGC
This sequence comes from Champsocephalus esox, assembly GCA_036324585.1. Lineage (NCBI taxonomy): Eukaryota > Metazoa > Chordata > Actinopteri > Perciformes > Channichthyidae > Champsocephalus > Champsocephalus esox. The sequence continues at coordinate 25,719,472 of CM070492.1, forward strand.
GTGCGTTTGTTTGTTGTCTCCTCTTGGGTAGAGGTGGGGGGGACATACGGGCGTGGTGGGGGGGGTATTTTGAGTGGTGGTTGGGTGGTGAGGGGGGGGTGTGTTGGGGTTCTTTGGATTGGTGGTAGTGTGGGGCCGGGGGTGTTGTTATGCTCGTTGACGGGGGTGGGGCTCTTGAAGACAGAATAAGAAGAAGCAGAACAGAAGCAGCACGAAGGAAGCAAGAAGACGAAGACGAAGAAAGAAGCACGACACGTCCGATACTTACATGGGGGGGAGGGGGTTGAGGGGGTGGGGAGGTGTGGTGTCTAGTTGTTTACGAGGGGCTTCTGGTACGTCTGTCGAGCGCCTGGTTGGAGGGGGGGGGTAGGGTGGGGGCAATGAGCAAACAAGTGTGTAAGGTGGGGGTGGTTCTCGGGCATCTAGTTTTGGCCTCGTGTTTAGGGACACTGGGGGGTGTGGAGGGGCTGGGGGGGGGTGGACGTTTTAATGGAGAGGGGACCGGTCGTCGCTGGTGGGGTCAGCGGGGCGAGGGGGGTGGGGTGGAGTTGGTGAGGGCCGGGCTGGGCGTCGGGGGGGGTGGGTTGGGGAGGAGGGGGGGGTGAGGGAGGGAGCCCGGTGTGCATGTGAGAGTGGTTGGGGTGGGGTGGTGGTGAGTGCTGGGAGGGTTGAGGCGGTGGGTGGGTGCGTGAGCAGGTGGGTTGTTTGGCATGAGGGTGGTGTGGTGAGTGGACGGTTTTTTATTTTATTTTTAGATATGGTGGTGTGCGGGGTTAGGGGTAGGGTTATGTTGGATTCGTTGTCTCTGGTTAGGGGTCTGTGAAGGGCGCGCAGGGACTCTTAGGCGAGCCGGGGGGGGACGAGTGCATTTTCTTGAAGGCAGGAAATGGGGCTAACTCTGTAGTTATCCCCACCCTGTTATACCCACAAACATACAATACTTCCCATGGGGATCGGTGGAGGGGCCAGACCATAGAAAGTGTCTTCATTCTGGGGTAAAATTTACAAAGTTAACCGTGGGATTGGGGGGGGGTTCTTGGGCGGGGGGGCGGAGCGAGGTAGGTTGGTGGCATGGGTGAGGGGGGGGGGGGCGGGGAGTGTGTGTGTGGATGCGGGGGGGGGGCACGCGTCGGGGCTGGATGGCGGGGGGATGGGACGACTTGGCGGTCGGGAAGGGTGGGGAGGGCGGGGCGGGGGGGGGGGGCCGGGGGTGGGCCTACCCCGGGGGGGGCCGGGTGGGGGGGGGGGGGGGTTGGTTGGGGCCAGCAGAGGGGTGGATTGGGGTAGGGACATTGGTTGGGGTCCTCTTTTGGGTGATTGCAGGTAACGGTGGGGGGGTGTTGTGTTGGTTTTGTGAGTTTTTTTGTTGCTTTTGTATGTGTCTTCCACTTGGGCTGGGTGTGTAAGGACTCTCCTCCCCCATCGGACGGAATCTATAAATGTTTGGAAAAATATAAAAAAAAAAAAAAAAATTGGGGAGAAAGAAAATAAAGGGAAAAAATGCTTTGATTTGGTTTTGTCTCCGGTGGTATAAATTAATAAGAAAGGAAGTTGATAAGAAGTAAGGAGGAATGTAATCATCGCCGTGGGAGGGGTTAGGTATGTCAGCAAAGTTTCCAGTTGGGGAAGGCCGTCTAGGGACTAGCAGCCAGCTTGTCAAGCTGGACCATGCATTCATGATGAGAAGGAGAGAGCACACGCTTTAGCCTAATCTAAGCTGCATGGGAAGCAGTATGCACGGATGCAGCATCTGCATAGCGGCAGAAAAGCAGCATTCTGAGCAGGCAGGCTTGATTGTTTGTTGCATATGTTGAACACATTTAATGTTGTGAGAGTCAGGCTGTAGAGCAGCAGGAGTGAAAGAGTGTTCAGGGCAGCTAGGGGAAACCCGGCCAGAGAGAGAGAAGAGCGGGGGGTGGGGAGGAGTAGAGTAACTGAGAGAGGAGAGGAGTGTGTGATGTAGACGGGAGAGAGAAGCAGAGTGAGTGATAGAAGAGAGTAGAGAGAGAGACGGTGTAGTAGAGGAGAGAGGGACGGGTCTATTCCTTCTTCTGTTCCTGATCTCCTGAGTGGATCTTTGGAGCTCCGTTGTTTCTTTGTAACCAGATGTCTCTCAAGTGGGGCGTTTGGCGTCGTTTGGGGGGGGGGTGGCTTGTTTGCTCCTCCTTGCTTTGCTTGTGATCGTGTCTTTGTGTGCTCCTGGTGTGTGTGCTGCTAAGTTGTTGTGTGCTTGTTTTTTGCTGTGCTTGTGTGTGTTGTTTGGCTGGGTTGTTGCTTTGTCTGTGTGCTTTTTGCTGCTGCCTGACTTGTGTTGGATGCGTTGCTGTTGTATGTGTTTGTGTGTTGCTGCTTGTGCTGCTTTTTGGGTTTTGTGGCTTTTTTTGTTGTGGTGCTCATTTGTTGACCACCGGCCCCTTGGTGGTGTTTGCCCTCTCCTGAATCCTTTGTGTTGTGATGCCGCCCGCTGCTTGTGGGGGGTGTTGCTTTGTGTGTGATGTGCTTTGTTTGCGTTGTTTTGTCTGTGCTCCATTGCTGTTGCGGCTGCTCCGCTGGGGGGGGGGGTGTCTTCTTTTGTGCTGCTGGGTGTGTGCCACGTGGTGTGCTGCTCTGATGTGTTTCTGGTGTTGTGACGTGTTACGGTGATGTTGGTGGCGTGCCATTGCTCAGTTGTGTTGCTGGTGATCATTCTCGTGTGATTGTGGGCTTGCCTGTGCTGCCTCCTGTGCTGCGCGTGCGTTGATGATGCTCCTTTGTGTGTGCTTGCGGGTGTTGCGGGTCGTGGCGTGTGGTGCTTTGCTGTGATTGCTGATCTTGGTGTGTTTTTGCGTGTGCGGCTGTGGCTTCTGTCCTACTTTTTGGTGTTGGCTTTTTGTGGGGTGTGTGGTAGCTTGCGTGGTGGCTTTGCCTTGCAATGGTGCTCGCCCCTTGAGGTCTGACTGAAGTTGTGTTCGCTGGGTTTGGTGAGCTCCGAGTGTTTTTTGTGTGCTGGGGGTGATATTGTGGTGCGTGGTGGGCTCGGTGCCTGTGCTCTCCTTTGTGTGCTCCTTATGGGTTTGCTGGGTTGGGATGTGTCCTGTTGTGTTGTTGGATGGGGGTGCTGTGGCCGGCTGCTTGTTGTGAGAGTTTCGCCTTTTGGTGTGGCGGCCTTCTGGGTGGTGACTTTGGGTGTTGGCAAGGAAGTGTTGGGGGCGGTTGGTGCGTGGTGTGGTGGACCTTATGTGTGGATGTGTTGGGGGGGGTTTGGGGTGCTGCCTCTGGTCGTTGTTGCGGTGGTGATCCGGTTGGGTTACGCCTGGGTGCGGCGACGGTGTGTGGGTTGGCTGCGCTGGTGTGTGCTGCTTGATTGCGTGGGGGCTGTGTGCGGGTGCGGGGCGGGTGTGGGGGGTGGGGTGCTGTGGGTGCTCCTTGTTGCTTGTTTGCTTGGGTGTGCGGGTGGCTTGTTTGCTTGCGGTTTGTGTGCTGTGTGATCACTTCTGCTGTGGTGTGCGGTTTCCCCTTTCCCTTTCCCCTTATCTGCAGAAGGGAAGGAGGGTTGTCTCGGAATAGGTCCACTGACTGAGAAAGAAGGTGGGATTAGCCCACTTCCTTTGGAACTTGGTTGGTGGGAATCAGGGCTGATGGGCTGCTTGATCTGGTTTGGGCTGGAATGAAAATGATAAACACGAGGGGGATTAATATGGGGAGGGATTACGAGGGGATTTTGGGGGGGGGGGGTGGAGGGTGGGGGAGGGGATTTTTGAGCGGGGTTTATTGGTGGGGATTTTGACTTTGGAATAGTAAACAGGAGGGAGTGGGGGTGGGGATTGGGGGGGAGGGGGGGGCAGAGGGGGGGAGGGGGTATTGTGGATTGGGGTTGGGAAGGAATTGGGTATTTTTAATGCAGGCCGGCATTGTTCGTGTGTGGTTGGGTGTAGCCCCCTTATCAAACCACTAAATTCAGAGACTGGCTTCTTCCTGGCTCCTCTGGCAGATCTCTAGGCTGACGGGTTTGATCTCGGCAGGGCGGCCTCTCTGGATATATACTGAGAGCTGGGATGTATGGATGGAAAATAGTATACTAGGGGACCTTTTAAATAACATGCACATTACTATGGATACAGGGGTGTCAGTCTGAGTACACGCAGAACTCTGGCCCGAACGTGTTGAAATATATCACTTTGAAAAACGAAATGAAACTGTGTCGTAGCTTAAAGAGTGTGTTCTGCCCGACCCTCGTGTGGTTTATCCTTCTGGTTGATTCTCCTGAGTCACAGACAGGAATGTTACTTTTCCATCATAACAACTTTAACAATGAGCCTCGTAAAGCACACACACACACACACACACACACACACACACACACACACACCACACACACACACACACACACACACACAGCTCTCTTGAGAAACCCCGCTGTAACCTGATCGAGAGTCAAAGGCGTTGTTGTCATTCGCCCCGAAGGTAAACCAAGAGAAGAACCCTCAGCGGTGTTCGTGTCCACGTCTTTCTCATGTCAAGCTGTTCGAGAATAACCTTCAGATCCAGGTGAGCTCCGACAGGTACTTCCACTCCTCCTGCCTGATCACGTCTCTGGTTCCCTGCAGGATCACGGCACAGAGCTACGGCCGTCGTGACAGTTGGTGGGAAAGCGAAGCTACTAATGAAACGTGGGGGCGGATTTAAAGTTCACCCACCGTGCATCGACATGTTGGACACTCTTTGTGTGGTACGGCTGTGCGTGCATTGGCTTGAGCTTCTACAGGGAATACACGGCTGATATGTACATCATCCTCAAAAAACTTCAATACATCCAGAACTCCGCCGCCCGTCTACTCACCCACCCGAATCCGTGAACACATCACACCCGTCCTCATCGAGCTCCACTGGCTCCCCACCCCCCCAGAGAATTGAGTACAAGATCCTCCTGATGACGTCCAAAGCCCTCCATCACCTGGCCCCATCCTACCTGACTGACCTCCTCCACAGACACACTCCCACTCACTCCCGCTAACCTCCTGTCCACCCGGACCAACCTCAAGTCCTGGGGCGGCAGAGCCTTCTCCGTTGCTGCACCCTCCCTCTGGAGCTCACTGCCCCAATCCATCAGAGACTCTTCCTCCCTCACAGCATTCAAACATCACTCAAAACCCACCTGTTCAACACTGCATTCAATCTCTGACCCCTATTTTCTGTTCTGTTTATCTCTTTTTGTATTTCTTTGTTATCTATTTTATTTATATTTTGTTTTTTTGTTTTCTCATTCTCATTATTATGATTATTATCATTGTGGAGAGTATGGAGCTTTACACGCTGCCAACAGAGTCACAGATACGCATGTGGACTTTGCTCATCAGAAGGTGAAGGTATGATGATTTATGGATAGAGGCTCTAAGGCAGGGGGTGTCAAACTCAAGGCCCGGGGGCCACATTCGGCCCGCGACTTCATTTTATGTGGCCCCACAAGAGCTTGCAAAGAATATAATATGTTTATTATACGGTTACATGCTACAGAAGCACGTTGCCCATAAACTACATGTCCCACAATGCATCTGAATATGACTTTTTCCTCAGAATTTGCCTTTTTTTCTCAGAATTAGATTTTTATTTCAAAATGTCACTTCTATTTATTTTTTCTCCAGAATTTGGCTTTCCTTTTTAAATCGTTTTGGGACATACGCACTGAAAAGACTTGCAATTATTTGCCCTGGACTTCTGCTTTCAGACGTAGTTAATTATGAAGTTATTACCCTATCCGATGATAATCCAATGCAGAGGCAATGATGTAATATAATACATTATGTTATATATATGATATATGTATATATGTATTTGTATATAGTCTTAAAGTTACAACCGGCCCTTTGAGTGCTGCCATAATGTGAAGTGGCCCGCGATGACATTGAGTTTGACACCAAGGCTTTATTGTGATTTTAAGTTTTCACAAAAACCTGAAAACACACCGCTTGTAGATCTTCTGTTTTTGTTATTCGGTATATAACACAACATGAATACATTAACATTTGAATTTGGGCATCGGGAATGATTAAATATTTATGACCATCCTCAAATTCAACAATATGCAGTGCAGCAATTTCATTTTAAAAAGCACAGCCACGGAGGAAGTTCTTTCAAGCTATTCCTCATACTCGGATGTTTACTATCTGATAGCTGTTGACGCCCAGTTATGGTGATGATTTCAGTGCTTCCTGTTCATTTAGATATGTGTTTATAGATAACGGACAGGCTGTTTGACATCTTGAACAGCCGCAATCCCAGAGCCAAAGGGTTCAAAGCCCCCCTTGGTTCTAGGAATTGGACAAGAGCCAGGGGGTACTTCACGTTGAAGATGGAACAAAGAAGTATTTTAAAATAGTGAATGTTCTGTTGGTGATGCACTGATACCATTTTCGCCCCACACAAGTATAAGTACAAGTACTCAACTTTTCAGTAGTCGCCAGTACCATTTTTGTATTATTGATACCAATATGTAATAATATACCAATAACTCAACTCTACCGGTTTCAGTGCATCCCTAAAGTCCATGACATAAGTTCACGAGATGCTCTGTCGTCCTGTCTTCATCGAGTTGAGATGCTCTGTCGTCCTGTCTTCATCGAGTTGAGATGCTCTGTCGTCCTGTCTTCATCGAGTTGAGATGCTCTGTCGTCCTGTCTTCATCGAGTTGAGATGCTCTGTCGTCCTGTCTTCATCGAGTTGAGATGCTCTGTCGTCCTGTAATTGTGATAAATTAGACAGACCTGGCCCGTCTGTGAGCGCATTTTATGTTGGTGTGGTTCTTCTGATAAAGGTGTGAATATCTAAATAATATACCCACATATGCTTTTGTCATTAGTTGTGTCCCTGTTCTTCAAGCTAAGGCATTGCTAAATTAACAAACTCTTGGCTTACAGAGTGGTAACATGAGACCGATTTGTATATATAAAATATAAATGTATTTTAAATATTAACAATATAATAAAAATAAATGGAAATATATACACCGGCAAATATTTAATATAAATACCTTGTGTGTGTGTTGCTTTATCTGATTAATGTTATTTTCATATGAAAGTCCATGATTATAAGTATGCAGTATCATAACTGCATATTTGATGTTTCTAAAAAACCAAACCGTTGGAAAATTGAGCAAGCTATGGTTATTTAAATAGTAAAGCATAATGTTATGAATGAGAGAACTGCCTGTGGCAAGATGGCGGCCAACCCTATCTATGGCCGGAGTGCTTGGAGACGCCCGGGCTAGCTAACGTAGCTAACTAAGCTAACGTAGCTACGGTAGTAGTATCAGAGGGAGTCATGTGATCACTTTGTTAAAATATGACCATAAAACATTTAAGTTGAGACAGTTGTCCAGCTTTATAATCCTGAACGTCACCAAGCGCTCCGTCCCAGCTGTGTGCGTCACTCTTTAGTGTCCCCTGGTCTCCCAGCTGTGTGCGTCACTCTTTAGTGTCCCCTGGTCTCCCAGCTGTGTGCGTCACTCTTTAGTGCCCCCTGGTCTCCCAGCTGTGTGCGTCACTCTTTAGTGTCCCCTGGTCTCCCAGCTGTGTGCGTCGCTCTTTAGCGTCCCCTGGTCTCCCAGCTGTGGGCGTCACTCTTTAGGTCCCCTGTCTCCCAGCTGTGTGCGTCACTCTTTAGCGTCCCCTGGTCTCCCAGCTGTGTGCGTCACTCTTTAGTGTCCCCTGGTCTCCCAGCTGTGTGCGTCCTCTTTAGTGTCCCCTGGTCTCCCAGCTGTGTGCGTCCTCTTTAGCGTCCCCTGGTCTCCCAGCTGTGTGCGTCACTCTTTAGTGTCCCCTGGTCTCCCAGCTGTGTGCGTCACTCTTTAGCGTCCCCTGGTCTCCCAGCTGTGTGCGTCACTCTTTAGCGTCCCCTGGTCTCCCAGCTGTGTGCGTCACTCTTTAGCGTCCCCTGGTCTCCCAGCTGTGTGCGTCACTCTTTAGCGTCCCCTGGTCTCCCAGCTGTGTGCGTCACTCTTTAGCGTCCCCTGGTCTCCCAGCTGTGTGCGTCACTCTTTAGTGTCCCCTGGTCTCCCAGCTGTGTGCGTCACTCTTTAGTGTCCCCTGGTCTCCCAGCTGTGTGCGTCACTCTTTAGCGTCCCCTGGTCTCCCAGCTGTGTGCGTCACTCTTTATGTCCCCTGGTCTCCCAGCTGTGTGCGTCACTCTTTAGTGTCCCCTGGTCTCCCAGCTGTGTGCGTCACTCTTTATTGTCCCCTGGTCTCCCAGCTGTGTGCGTCACTCTTTAGTGTCCCCTGGTTTCCGTTGTGTTTTGAGCTTCTTGCTGCGGTTTTGTATTTGCAGCATTTTAAAAAGTAAATAATGTCCCAAAATGTTGTTTGGCCTTAAATATTCTTATCTGTTCACACAAAGCATATTCAAGGGAAAAGATACAATGAAACAAATGAGAAAAATGAACTAGATCAGAATCTCTCTTGTGTGCAGATCTGTTCTATGTCGTGAGGATCTGTTCTATGTCGTGAGGATCTGTTCTATGTCGTGAGGATCTGTTCTATCATATGTCGTGCAGATCTGAGTTCTCAGCATCACAGCACGTGCTCCTGCATACCAGCTCACACGCACAAACCCTCTGTGTTTCAGACGCAGTTTCATCTCAGAGAAACTCTCAAAACTGAAGATGGGGAAAATTAACGGATGCATCAAATGTCTCTTTATCTTCTTCAATGTGGTGTTTGCAGTGAGTACACACTTTATGATTATTATTGCTCCTTTTTCCCAACCGTTGTTTTGTGTTTGGGATACACGATCAGAGGAGGAGTTAGGGATAGCATTCGAGAAGAAAACCAAGTTAAATATTTAATAATAATTGTCTGTGTTTAAAGATCAATTGAAATCGAAATTGTAGTAATGTGTGTTTTTGATTTCTACAAATAATTCTACAAAATGAAGATTGCAAGAAGTCACAAGAATTTGATGGATTATTACATTGCATTTACAATCCGACAAAATACAAACTTGAAGAAAACAGAATCATAAAATACATCAGGTTTCATAGAGCCAACACAGTTCTAGTGCTACTAGCCCTTTATTAGTATATAAGTGTGTAATAAGTGAATTAATATATATATATTACAAATTATTTCACTTGTTATTAAACAAAGATGGGGTTTTATCTTGTTGGGAACAAAAATGTAGAATCTAGAATTTATTATGATGAAGAAAAACAGAAAGGATAGAGATTTGCTCAAAAGAAATACAAATATATATGTTTTTAGAATTTATTTGGTTTATTTACGGGTTTTCAAAACTCTTAATGTACAAAAAGCTGGAACTGCTACCCTCGCGACCCGACCACGGATACGCGGGAGAAGATGGATGGAATGTACTAAAAGCCTACAACTTTGATTTAATTGAAAATGGAGGCGTACAACTTAGATGAAAGTAGTGAAGGATTCTGTTTTGTATGTATAACTCGTGTAACTCAGATTTCTACTTCAGCGTTCAGTCGTTCAGGCAGCCCGGTTGGTTTATGTGTTTTGCTCGGAGCGCTGGAGAAAGGAAGAAGGAACTAAAGAGAGGGGGGGGGTGTCTGAGGGGCGAGGGGCATTTACGGTGTGTATGTTTTTGGCCGGGAGAAGAGAACAAAGCTATACAACTGAACCGTTTCACCAACAAATGTGAGAAACTGAGCAAGAGAATAAAGCTGAATCAGGTTCTAGAATAACATCAAAGACATATTTTCCCGCCCTTCATTCCCCCTTTTTTAAAATGTAATTTAGAAAGGTAGACATAATGCCGTTCAGCTCGATCGGCAGGTCTTCTCTTTGTTTGTTTTAGGCAGAAAGAATGACAAGATTAACAAAACAAATTAAGGTTGGAATTGGGCAAGGCAATAAAACGGATGGCACATTTCTTCACTGTTCCTGTCCATCACACCCACGCGCCTTCCTTTTCAAACCAACACAATGTCTCCTGCCTCCTGACTCAAGGCCCGGGGGCCAAATCCGACATCGTTTTCTGTGGCCCCGCGAGAGCTCTGAAATAATATAATGTGTTTATTATACGATTACATGGCGATGTACAGAGGTACGTTGCCCATAAACTACATGTCCCACAATGCATCTCTCATTTGACTTTTTTTCCAAAATGTTACTTTTTTTTCTCCTTCCAGAATTTGGCTTTTCTTTTAAAATCATTTTGGGACATTCTCACTGAAGAGAGTTGTAATTATTTGCCCTAGACTTCTGTTTCCAGACGTAGTTAATTGTGAAGTTATTATTACACTATCAGATAATAATCCAATGCAGAGGCAATGATGTAATATAATACATTATTTTATATACCTTAAATATTGATAGATGTATTTTTATATAGTCTTAAAGTTACAACCGGCCCTTTGAGTGCAGCCATAATGCTGATGTGGCCCGAGATGAAATTGAGTTTGACGCCCCTGCTCTAGTGTCCAAAGGCAGGAATGACAGAAACGGGTACACACTTCAGGCATGGATCGGTAGAAATTCAATCACAATTTTCCATTTGTGTTTTTATTCCATTTAAATATATGTTAGTTTAATTTACAATTGGTTTAATTTCTTTCTAAATTGTTTACATGTTGTCTTTCATCCTCAATTTTCCAAAAATCTATATTGTTTGGCACTCTTCAGCCACCTGGCGTTTTTAACATATTTTCTTCTGTCCTCAGATACTCGGCGGTGTGCTGGTCTTCGGAGCAGTGCAGGCCACCCCCTTCAGCCACCAGGTAAACAACAACAACAACAACAACAACATCACGGATAGTGAATCCACAAAAAGTCCTACATTTTGGCTTTTCGAAATGCAGACAGCATGCAAATTAGTTTATTTGCATTTTAAATTGCCAGAAGTTTAAAAAGCCAAGATGAGCCTCTAACTTTATGAACGGCTGCCTTTAAAGTCAATACGTAGATATCTCTCTGATACGTTTCTCCACATGTAAAGGCTGTTTGACATTCTTCGATTCTGGATACATTCATTCAGATTATTCCGACACTACATAACTGCAGGGCAAAAGCCATACCTCTAAATGTTAACAAAAGTGAGACTTAATTATGTCTCTGCCTCGTGACTCTGATCCAGAATAGCTTCTTGCTTGGCTACACTCTTCCACTAATTTGGATTAACATGGTGCTTTTAGTTTTTCTGTAATCCTGCTGACAAACCAAGCAAAAAAACAACAACGACTCCTTTTACTATAGAGTGGTACAGGGATGTCCTATTTCTGTAGTGGGCAGAGGTTATGGCTGCCTCCCCTGGTGCTTTTTTCATAGCCGTTGTATGATGAGACCAGCGAGCCTAAATATCATACGTGAAATAAGTTATTTAGAGACTATGGATGGCGAGGATACATGTAATAAAGGGATCTACAAACATTACATTGGTGACATACAGTGAGATGGAGCAGGCATGCGCTGAGGGCCGCTTTCCAGACAGTTTCTGTGGGGTGACCATAGGGGGTGAGGCAGAGCTCCTCTGTGCCTCACCTCACCCCACAGCAACTGGCTTGAGCGCGCTCACAAATAAGTGCCCGTGTTAAATTAGTGCCAGTGTTAAATTAGTGCCCGTGTTAAATTAGTGCCCGTGTTAAATTAGTGCCAGTGTTAAATTAGTGCCCGTGTTAAATTAGTGCCCGTGTTCAATTAGTGCCAGTGTTAAATTAGTGCCCGTGTTAAATTAGTGCCCGTGTTAATGTTAAATTAGTGCCAGTGTTAAATTAGTGCCAGTGTTAAATTAGTGCCCGTGTTAAATGAGTGCCCGTGTTAAATTAGTGCCAGTGTTAAATTAGTGCCAGTGTTAAATTAGTACCAGTGTTAAATTAGTGCCCGTGTTAAATTAGTGCCAGTGTTAAATTAGTGCCAGTGTTAAATTAGTGCCCGTGTTAAATTAGTGCCTGTGTTAAATTAGTACCAGTGTTAAATTAGTGCCCGTGTTAAATTAGTGCCAGTGTTAAATTAGTGCCCGTGTTAAATTAGTGCCTGTGTTAAATTAGTACCAGTGTTAAATTAGTGCCCGTCTTAAATGAGTGCCCGTGTTAAATTAGTGCCAGTGTTAAATTAGTACCAGTGTTAAATTAGTGCCCGTGTTAAATTAGTGCCCGTGTTAAATTAGTGCCAGTGTTAAATTAGTGCCCGTGTTAAATTAGTGCCAGTGTTAAATTAGTGCCCGTGTTAAATGAGTGCCTGTGTTAAATTAGTGCCAGTGTTAAATTAGTGCCCGTGTTAAATTAGTGCCCGTGTTAAATTAGTGCCAGTGTTAAATTAGTGCCCGTGTTAAATTAGTGCCCGTGTTAAATTAGTGCCCGTGTTCAATAAGTGCCAGTGTTAAATTAGTGCCAGTGTTAAATTAGTGCCCGTGTTAAATTAGTGCCAGTGTTAAATTAGTGCCCGTGTTAAATTAGTGCCCGTGTTAAATTAGTGCCAGTGTTAAATTAGTGCCAGTGTTAAATTAGTGCCAGTGTTAAATTAGTGCCGTGTTAAATGAGTGCCCGTGTTAAATGTAGTGCCCGTGTTAAATTAGTGCCAGTGTTAAATTAGTGCCAGTGTTAAATTAGTGCCAGTGTTAAATTAGTGCCCGTGTTAAATTAGTGCCCGTGTTAAATTAGTGCCAGTGTTAAATTAGTGCCAGTGTTAAATTAGTGCCGTGTTAAATTAGTGCCCGTGTTAAATTAGTGCCCGTGTTAGTGCCCGTGTTAAATTAGTGCCAGTGTTAAATTAGTGCCAGTGTTAAATTAGTGCCCGTGTTAAATTAGTGCCAGTGTTAAATTAGTGCCAGTGTTAAATTAGTGCCCGTGTTAAATTAGTGCCCGTGTTAAATTAGTGCCTGTGTTAAATTAGTGCCCGTGTTAAATTAGTGCCAGTGTTAAATTAGTGCCAGTGTTAAATTAGTGCCCGTGTTAAATTAGTGCCCGTGTTAAATTAGTGCCAGTGTTAAATTAGTGCCAGTGTTAAATTAGTGCCCGTGTTAAATTAGTGCCCGTGTTAAATTAGTGCCCGTGTTAAATTAGTACCAGTGTTAAATTAGTGCCCGTGTTAAATTAGTGCCCGTGTTAAATTAGTACCAGTGTTAAATTAGTGCCCGTGTTAAATTAGTGCCAGTGTTAAATTAGTGCCCGTGTTAAATTAGTGCCAGTGTTAAATTAGTGCCCGTGTTAAATTAGTGCCCGTGTTAAATTAGTGCCAGTGTTAAATTAGTGCCCGTGTTAAATTAGTGCCCGTGTTCAATTAGTGCCCGTGTTAAATTAGTGCCCGTGTTAAATTAGTGCCCGTGTTAATGTTAAATAAGTGCCAGTGTTAAATTAGTACCAGTGTTAAATTAGTGCCCGTGTTAAATTAGTGCCAGTGTTAAATTAGTGCCCGTGTTAAATTAGTGCCCGTGTTAAATTAGTGCCCGTGTTAAATTAGTGCCAGTGTTAAATTAGTGCCCGTGTTAAATTAGTGCCCGTGTTAAATTAGTGCCAGTGTTAAATTAGTGCCCGTGTTAAATTAGTGCCAGTGTTAAATTAGTGCCCGTGTTAAATTAGTGCCCGTGTTAAATTAGTGCCAGTGTTAAATTAGTGCCCGTGTTAAATTAGTGCCAGTGTTAAATTAGTGCCCGTGTTAAATTAGTGCCGTGTTAAATTAGTGCCAGTGTTAAATTAGTGTGTTAAATTAGTGCCCGTGTTAAATTAGTGCCCGCGCTCCAGCCAGTTCCTGTGGGCTTACGGGAGGCAGAGCTCGTCCCCGCCTCCCTCCTCTTCGCTCCCATGCAGCCTAGTTGTAGCGGAGCTCGGCCAATTTGCTGATTTTACTATAAAAAGCGATTGGAATCAAACAGAAATCACACAACACAGATCAGTGGAGACATTTTATTATTATTACTATTTAGTTTTTCTTTAGTTGTTTTTCCGTTACATTGGAGTATGACGGGGGAGGCTCTGCCTTTGAGAAAGTCGCCAAAGATAGAGAAGGAAACATTTACTACAATATGATATAAAGTGTAACAAAACTCATTACTTGCACTAGAATAAACAATACTCGTGATTTTGTCAACAGTTAATCAATAAGATATATTCACATCTATATGCAGCCTAAGAACGAAAACATCTAAATGTACATTCTGAGTAGCTTTAGGAGAGTAATCGTCCACACCAGGATTTGATGGTATTTAAACATACTTATATAATTCGCTCTTCGGTGAAGCACTACGTTTTGCCAGAAACGCAGCTCCGAACATCGATTTCAGAACAAGCGGTTTCTGATCTAAGCTAGCCCGGCTAGGTAGCGTATTCTTCTCGGATGTTGATGAAGATAAATTAATCATTTATCGTCAGAAGCAACATATTATTATTTGAAATGTGTTAGTTTAGGACAGACCCCTTGAAATGAACCATCGTGTTTCACGTGTACCCGAACATGGTAACCTCCAAACCGCAAGACGGTGACAACCAAAGCAAAACGAAATCACGTCACGAAACAACCAACAGACAAGACTACTACGATCACAACACAAACATTAAGGATACACATGTGGACATTAAGACATGTTCGACCAATACAAACTAAAACAGAATAAAGACAAAGTGTTGTGTACTTGTGAGTTGATCAATAGCACAGCTAACAGCAAAAGAAGACTTGTGAAGCGTCCTGTATGTTGTGGTGAATGATTCCAGTCTGAAGGAGCTTTGACATACCTGATGTTTTACCGACTGTCTGGGATTCTAGTTATTTGTACTTGTTATCTTGTTTTATCATCTGACTCGTATGTGTTATTGTATATGTGTTCCCTGTCCAGCACTGCGTTCCACTGAAGCTGTTTTCAATGTCTCAGTAAATAGAGACGGAGACACTGAGGATGGAACATGGCCCATCTGCGCTTTACTTTGCAGAATGAAAGAAACTCGTGTCGTCCTGCTTTTCAGGTCGCGGCGGTGGGGGGTCCGAGTCCGGCCTGGAGTTGGGTGTTTGCCCTCGGGGGCCTCATCCTCCCCGTCTTGGGGATCGTTGCCGCGTGCATGGAGAAAGAACTCGTCTTCAGAATAGTACGTACGAGATGTGAAGCAGAGGAAGAATTCATGATGTTTGTTCGTCTGACTGTTTGTCTGGAGGGCGACCCTCGGTCCCTGAAAGGCGCTATATCGACTTAAGTTATTATTATGACACTGATTTGTCTTTCTTTAGATTAAGCACCATATGTAACAGGAGTGTTCTGATGTTGTTTGATTAACAGTTTGCAGGCTTCATGGTGGCGGGGATGATCATCATGCTGGTCTTTGGCATTGTTGTCGTTGTCTCCAGAAACACGGTAATCTGTTTATCCAGCTATCTTCTTTCCCAACGCTACATGTGACGTTCTCTGTCTCTAATGGCGTTTCCACTGCAGGCCTCGGTCGGTTTGGTTAGGCCTCGTTGGGACTGGCTCACTTTATGCTGTCCTTCCATTACAGTTTGGTAACTGGGCTAGTTACTATAGTAACGCAGTGTAGGCGGAGCCGTGACGTCATCTTCAATTAGCGCCCCAGAAAACCAACACAGCCGTTAGCTGTTAGCCCTCAGAGCTCACAGCTCCTCATATCTGTTCAGAAACTAGACAGAAGTGAAACAAGTACAAACCACAGACTGCCTGTGTCATGGAGAATACAGTCGCTGGTTTATTTATGTCTGTAGGCCGTTGCTGTGAGTGTGGACGGTCGGAGCATTTACAACGTTAGCTTAGCCGATCTCCATTCAGAAAACACGCATTTTAAAGGTGTTTCTCTGCCGTCTGTCTGCAGACTCGTCAAAGCGTTAATTCATGGTTCTTACTAACCGGTATCAGTGTGTTGTTACTTCGGCATCATTTAGAAACGTGTGTTACAATTAAATCACGGTCAAATATGTTCATCTTGTTGTAGTTGTAGCCCCCTTGCCAGCGCTTCTCTCTCTAGTTTAGCATACTCAGCCCGACTCAGCCCGGTTGTTCCTGGCCCTAGAACCACGATTTAGCTCGGGCCAGAATAAAGTTGAAAAAGTCGCCCCGGGCCAAAACTAGGCCAAGTGGAAACGCAACCAAAAACTTAAAGCGAGCTCCCCGCCGCAGTGGAAACGCCCCATAACTGACTTCATGCTTATATTATCTCTATCTGCCTCGATGCTAAGGTGCTGTCTATAAACAACCCGGTCTCACGGCATGTAATCTCTTGATTCGTGAATCACGATTTCCCCCTTTTTTTCGTGTCACACAGAACGATTTTAAAAAGCAATGTATTTCTATTGGTTGTGTGTTTCGTGCCCGCACCACGTCTCGCTGTCCGGTCGGGTCCTGGAAGACCGGAAGCTGTGTGGTTCATAAAAACATTTTCTTACTCAATATCAAGCCACGATTATTGTTTTTATTTTAAATCGTATAATGTCTAAAATCTCTGTGACACGAAAAAAATGCGAAAATCATCAATCGATGAAATTAATTTCGTGACTATAACACGAAATGCCGTGAGACCGGACTTTCTTACCATTCTTTAAACCTTCTCTCTCGGTCTTGATGCTAATGTTGTTGTTGTTTGTTTTATTATAGCTGAAGGATTCTTTGGACTCCGCCTCCGCTGATGCCGCAAAGCCTTTCATGGAAGACAAAGAAATGAATTCGATACTAATGAGATTCGAAGAGGGTGTAAATGCACTTTTAAAATCTTTCACGTGTCGTCTAGCTAACCTAAAACATGGTTCTTCTAGGACAGAGGTGTCAAACTCAATTTCATCGCGGGCCACATCAGCATTATGGTTGCACTCAAAGGGCCGGTTGTGACTTTAAGACTTTATAAATATACATATATAATATATTTAATATATATAAAATAATACATTATAATACATACCGGATAGTGTAATAACTTCATAATTAACTACGTCTGAAAGCAGAAGTCCAGAGCAAATAATTGCAAGTCTCTTCAGTGCGCATGTCACAAAACAAGATGCATTGTGGGACATGTAGTTTATGGGCAACGTGTTCCTGTAAAGTGGCGTGTAACCGTATAATAAACGTATTATATTCTTTGTATGCTCTTGCGGGCCACATTGAATTAAGTCGCGGGCCGGATTTGGCCCCCGGGCCTTGAGTTTGACACCCCTGTTCTTGGATGAATGCTTTCCAATGTACGTTAGAGGAAGTAAATAGATTTATTTTTTTAAATGAAGGGTCGATGCTAACATTACAGTTACATTCATACTTGATAAAAACTCACACTGTACATTTTACATTTATATTCAATGTGATATTTAATATTCCATTCCTTACACCCTTAATCTAACTTCCTGCTTTATATTTTGTTAATGTACATTTGTATTTCAACATGTATATTTTCTCCTGTTTTAATGCTATTTTATTTCTATTTGAGATGTTTACATTTTGGATTGTTTTTTTCTAGTCTTTTAATTCCTCTAATGTAGCTGCCTTGTGTTTTTATGCTGCTGCAATGCAAACAAATCCCAAATCGGGATCCATTGAGTACTTCTTATCTTAACCCATTAGAACAGGGGTGTCAAACTTAATTTCATCGCGGGCCACATTAGCATTATGGCTGCACTCAAAGGGCCGGTTGTAACTATATAAATATATAATATATATAAAATAATGTATTATATTACATTATTGCCTCTGAATTGGATTGTTATTGCATAACTTCATAATTAACTACGTCTGAAAGCAGAAGTCCAGGGCAAATAATTGCAAGTCTCTTCAGTGCGCATGTCACAAAATGATTTAAAAAACAGATCTGTAAAACATTTGAGAATGTAAAGAAATGTGGAAGAAAAAAGTCAAATTCTGAACAAAATTCATATTTGAGATGCATTGTGGGACATGTAGTGTATGGGCAACGCGCTTCTGCATGTTCGGCATGTAACCGTATTATTATAATCTTAGCAAGCTCTTGCGGGCCACATACAATGAAGTTGCGGGCCGGTTTTGGCCCCCGGGCCTTGAGTTTGACACCCCTGCATCAGAAGCTTTGGAAACGGATAGTTCCCAGGCTAAACTCCCACCTTGTGTAACCCTTTGTCTCGCATGTTTTCAGACCCAATGCTGTGGTGTGGTCAGCTCCAGCGACTGGGGAGACGACATCTCTCGGTCCTGTGAGTGCAAGATGCAACGTGCAGGATTCGGATGTAAAGCCAAACCTGTGGTAGGTTTAAATGAAACTGAAAGACCAGGTCTATAAATATACTGTATAGGGAATCAGTCAGCCCCATTTAGTTCTCGTGCAAAAGTTAACGCCACTTTTACCTCACTACATGGACCAAATAGTCTGGAAGATGTGTATGATTTTAGGTAATGATGGTAGTCATGGATGGTCTATGACAGGGGTGTCAAACTCAAGGCCCGGGGGCCAAATCTGGCCCGTGACTTCACTTTATGCGGCCCCACAAGAGCTCTGAAAGAATATAATATGTGTATTATAGGTGATGCTTTACAGAAGCTTGTTGCCCATAAACTACATGTCCCACAATGCATCTCAAATTTGACTTTTTTCCAGAATTTGCCTTTTCTTTTTAAACCATTTTGTGACATGCGCATTGAAGAGACTAGAATTCTAGTTTGAGATGTAGTTCTTACCCTATCCGATAATAATCTAATGCAGAGGCAATAATGTAATATAATACATTCTTTTATATATATTAAATATTTATATATGTATTTTTATATAGTCTTATATATAAAACTGGCCCTTTGAGTGCAACCATGATGCTAAAGTGGCCCGAGATGAAATTGAGTTTGGTCCCCCTGGTCTATGAGTTGCCTTTCGAGCTTCTTCCGTCCACGCAAGGAACAGATTAAGATACCGAATCCTACATCCCTAAAACACTATGGCAGTTCTGTGTTTGAGTGTCTTCAAAACTCTAAACAGTGATTTTTACGAGGGTAAAACCACGAACTACAATTCTCAGTATTGGTTAGAAAGTCAAAGTCGTCTGAGTAAAGCAACATAACTATACTCTTAAAGATGAACTGTGGCGTTACCCGGGGGTTAGTTAATACAGTCACGGTGTATTAAGGGATTGGGATGCCTTAAATGACCTCCTCTCTGCGATGTGTGGTTCACTTCTGTTTAGATGCATGTGTAGCTGTTATTGAACACTTGTTTATGACTTTCTGTACCTTTGTTTTTCTTGCAGGGAGCCAGAGGCCCAGACCAGATCTACGCGACGGTATTCAGTCAATGAATCAATTAACCAAGAACCATCCAGTTCTCCTTTCTGTGCCGCTTCCAGATAACGACCCTTTCTCCATCTGCTTCTCCTGCAGAGCTGCAGCGGTGCTCTCTTTGAGTTTTTCGACCTCTTCTTCAAGGTCGTCATGGGCTTCTGCTTCACGTTTGCAATCCTCGCAGTAAGTTTCTTATTTGTTCTTCTTTGTGTCCGTGTTGATGGGTTCGGCACCATTCAGCAGCGCCTCAACCCTGAAGTATGAAAACATGAACTTCGCTTCAGCTCGGGTTGACTTCGACACATTGCTTTGCTGTTCCGTTTCCTTTAAGGTCGACTGATTCATTGGAGCTAAAAAATGCACGAGCAAAGTGTAAGGAAAATATCACTCGACACCGGGTTGAGAATCAATAGTCAGGTACTAATTTATTCGTGCAAGAAGGAGCCGAGTTAAGTCACATACAAAGGATATGGTTCGACTTCACACACATGAGGTATGCAGCTCAAAGAAGCAGGAAGTCACATCCAGCTTATCTCGTCTAAAGTCAGGAGGAACTGAACAGAGTCGTACATCGGTTTGGCGTCATTAGGCGTCGGGACGTCTCTGGAAAAGCAATGTTGCTCTTTGCCCCTCAAAGAGGAGACAACGTGTGCGTGCTCTCGTTAGCATCAACAACATGAAAGACGCCCTGCCTTCTCAGCTGCAAGGTCACACCCATCACTGCCCATCCGAAAACCCATGGTCGAAGAAGACAACGTGTATTTTCCCCAGCACAACGTTATTTCTCTCCTAGTCTTCGGTCGAAGTTCTAAACGTAACATTTTGAGGTCTTAAGAAGTCGTTGTGTTTTGAGGAGAATCTTGGCTAACTTCTCTGGTGCCTGTAAAATTGGGTCTTATTTTGCACTGTTTTTGATTTAACTGCAATGTTGACGTTGCTTTTGGACCTCGACATAACCGAAGTAAATTGTTGTTATTAATTCCGAGCAAGTCAGTTACGAGGTAAAACGCTTCATGGGGTAAAAATAAATGGATTTTAAATTTGCTTACCTTTTTATTTGTCTCTTCCGCAATAGTGTCTTCTGATTGGTCGGTTTCTTTTAACCGTCTTCCTGTCTTTTTCCCAGCTGCTGGCCCTGCTGATGAGCGTCCTGATGGTCCAGCAGATCAGAAAGCACGACGGCGGAGGATCGTCCATGGCCATGCAGAGCTACTAGAGAAAGCTCCTCTCTTGACCTCTGACCTGTAACTGGAGGCCTTGCTTCACCTTTCATAGTATATCTTATCCCGACGTGTGGTTCAGGAAAACTGCTTTCTTACTTTCAGCTTGTCGTTCTGTGGAGAACTTGAGTTGCAAAACATTTATTTTTTTATTCGCTCGTGTGTGTTTTGATCGTTTGCTGTATTATAGTTATAGAATAGTGGCATTGGGTAAACCAAGAAACCCAGGTCCCATGCTTTATTTTTATGTTTATGATCATCTCATTTGCATAAACAAAATTATTGCCAATTTAACCTGTAAGAAAAATTACAGATGAAGTGTCCATATCCATGTTTCGATGGTCAGGGATTGTAAGACATTTCTGAAGTTATCATTAGGAAACAGCTTAAGGCGAATGCCGCCACCTACTGTCCAGAGTGTGTAACGTCATGCCTGAAAGATGATTACTCTGAGGAGAAAACAAACAAACCTTTATTCTAGATATGAACCCTGTGTTGTTGTGATATTTGAATAAAGCCGTTCGGACCTGAAGTTGTGATTCCCTGATCTCTAATAAACCCTTTGTGCTCCACTCTCTTCCCCTTGCTGTAGCCTCAGCGATTATCATTGAGTCCAGTGTGTCCTCATCTAAACCTGGAAACAACATGTTTTCTAAAGTAAACATTTTACAGACATTAGTTAATAATCTAGTTATAAACTCTTTATGTGGTTTTTCCAGATATGCCATAATTTCATTAGTCCTTGCTGTTAAACTGATTTAATTTCAGATCTCCTAAATATCATTAGCAGTTATATTTGGCACTATTTGGACTTTTTGAGTACCAGAATCCAACAAAAAGTGAAAGAGAATTCGTCTTCTTTGGTGTTTTACGGCCCCTACACACGGCGGCGTGCGTTGCCGCTTCAACGCTTCTGCCCATTCACTTTGAATGGGGTGACGTCACGATTCGCCGAACTGCATTGTGGGAGCATAGCGTAGCTTCTCTCGAGGTGCTCGCTGCAAAAGTAGAGCAATGTTCTACTTTTTTTTGCCGCCTCGACGGAGGCGTCAGCCAATCAAATCCCTCGTATGTAAATCTGACAGTACAAGCAGTAGCCAATCAAACCGGGTGTCTGCTGGGAGAGCCAGACCGCAGTTATTTCCCATATGTCAACAAAAGGAGGAGAAAATGATCGTGGCGGTAGGGAACATACAGGGATACAAACCGGAGGAGCCAGGCATGGGGGGAGGTGGCAGAGACAGTGGGGGAAACTGGTAGGGTTTTCGCCTGTTTGGGGAGTTTATATCCAGTGCACTTTGTTTGAATGGACAGCTAGCAAGCATAGACAGTATATTTAGCCAGCATGGATGTAGCATGAATGCTTTGCTTTGTATGTCCGGGGCGGGACATTCATGTGGTTGGTTGTTGGTCGGGCTGCTCGCGTTGACTCCCCAAGCTCAAGACACGCCCACCGCCAAGCGGCAACGCACGCCGTCGTGTGTAGGGGCCGGCACGTCCACACAGCGGCGTGCGTTGAAAGCTTCACCATTCACTTTGAATGGGGTGACGTCACTTTGCGCCGAACTCCATTGTGGGAACTTTGCTGGCGTGGCTCGCTGCAAAAGTTGAGCAATGTTCAACTTTTGAAGCCTCGGCAGACGCGTCAGCCAATCGAATCATATGCCAGTACAAGCTCTAGCCAATCAAACCGCTGCTTGTGTGTCAGAGGCGGGAGATTCATGTGATTGGTTGTTGGTCAAGTTTCAGACATGCCCGCCCGGCAAGCTTCAACGCACGCCGCTGTGTGGACGGGCCGTAACACTGCCTCCTTCTGGAATGTTGACTGTTCCTCAATACTGAGTGCTTTCTCCAAATTCCAATATATTTCCAACGTTGTGCTCAACCCTTCCCACGTCCCTTAGCCTTGTCATAACTTCCTGTCTTTGCTGAGTATTTTATTAGTGTACTATTAAGATGGCTGTGTTCAATTAACCTGCTTGTTACCACTTCACCTTTCCGCACTGTTCCTATATTTCTTAAAGGGGACCAATATGCAAAATCCACTTCTTCATGTCTCTTCTACATCAACATGTGTCCCCTCTTCTTCATGTCTCTTCTACATCAACATGTGTCCCCTCTTCTTCATGTCTCTTCTACATCAACATGTGTCCCCTCTTCTCCATGTCTCTTCTACATCAACATGTGTCCCCTCTTCTTCATGTCTCTTCTACATCAACATGTGTCCCCTCTTCTTCATGTCTCTTCTACATCAACATGTGTCCCCTCTTCTTCATGTCTCTTCTACATCAACATGTGTCCCCTCTTCTTCATGTCTCTCCTACATCAACATGTGTCCCCTCTTCTTCATGTCTCTTCTACATCAACATGTGTCCCCTCTTCTTCATGTCTCTTCTACATCAACATGTGTCCCCTCTTCTTCATGTCTCTTCTACATCAACATGTGTCCCCTCTTCTCATGTCTCTTCTACATCAACACGTGTCCCCTCTTCTTCATGTCTCTTCTACATCAACACGTGTCCCCTCTTCTTCATGTCTCTTCTACATCAACACGTGTCCCCTCTTCTTCATGTCTCTTCTACATCAACATGTGTCTCCTCTTCTTCATGTCTCTTCTACATCAACATGTGTCCCCTCTTCTTCATGTCTCTTCTACATCAACATGTGTCCCCTCTTCCTCATGTCTCTTCTACATCAACATGTGTCCCCTCTTCTTCATGTCTCTTCTACATCAACATGTGTCCCCTCTTCTCCACGTCTCTTCTACATCAACATGTGTCCCCTCTTCTCCACGTCTATTCTACATCAACATGTGTCCCCTCTTCTCCATGTCTATTCTACATCAACATGTGTCCCCTCTTCCTCATGTCTCTTCTACATCAACATGTGTCCCCTCTTCTCCATGTCTCTTCTACATCAACACGTGTCCCCTCTTCTCCATGTCTCTTCTACATCAACACGTGTCCCCTCTTCTCCACGTCTCTTCTACATCAACATGTGTCCCCTCTGTGGAAAGAGACTCTGAAAGTTTCAGGAACAAAGATTTTCTCTCTTTTTGATCCATTTCTATAAAAACCTGTCTGAAAATGAGCTGATCAGATTTTGGCCACTTTATGATGTCATAACGATGTTTTGTCTTGTGTAGCCATTAGCCAATCAGCAACAAGGTAACCCCGCCGCCCACCTTATCACCTGAATCTCCTCCTAGAGCACCAATAGGCGCGTTCACACCGGAGTACTTTTCCCGTTAGTGCCTGGAATTTTGCGTTCACACCAAAAAGAGAACTTAGTTCCGAGAACTTTTACCCCCATGTCTAGTCCCTGCTAGAGAGGTGGGACTTTCCTGGGGAGAAAAAAGTACAAATTTCGATTGGCTGGGCGAATTGCAAACCACGCCCCGTGAAAATCTGAAAAGTTTTATGAAGCCGCCATTGTATTTGCTGGCATTAGCATTATTAGCATTAGCATTAGCTTAGCCCCACGCACCAACGGAGAGAGACTAACTTATGGCAACACAAAATAAAACATGGGAGCGGTGGAGATGAGGAGGTGTCGGCGTTCTGGCGATTTACTCGGAAGGCTTCAGTAGCAGCTGCTGGGACTCCCAGCAGCTGCTACTGAAGCCTTCCCCAACTCCGGGGACTTCCGCCGGGGACTTCCCGGGGACTCCGGCGGGGACTCCGGGCGGCAGTATACGCCGTGAAGCTGTTTGCGGCCTGCCAGTAAACCCGAAGCAGAAGAAGAAGAAGTGACGTCAGCGGCTTCATTTGCCTAATCTTCCCCCAGGGACTTTTTCCGGTGTGAACGCGATCTGAACTTAGTTCCATGGGGGATGAGCTGGGAACTAAGTGCGGCGAAGTACGCGGTGTGAACGCGGCTATTGAGTTCTTTGTAACCAAATGTCTCTCAGAGGGGCGTGGGGGAGGGGCTCCTTATTTTCATCTAAAGTAACAGACAGAGAATCAGCACTTTTGAAACAGGGCTGAAACAGAGGGGATTATGGGTAATGCTGCAATGATCTGTTTGGTGTTTCAGCCAATCAGAGACCGGTTCTGTATATATCTGAGAGCTGGGATATATTGACGGAACAGAGTATAATAGGGACCTTTAAAACCCTTTGTATTGAATAGATGTCTTCCCTTTGTCGAGCTTTTCCAGTATTGCTGTCATCGATTGAAACATCTTGCTTCTCCAGATGGATGAAAATCAGAATGTGATCAGAGCAGACCGAGCCAAGGGAGGAGTGCTAATGAATGTAATCAGTAAAACCTCTACACTCTGAAAGGAGAAATACTTTAGAGGTATTTTATTGTTCTTTTGCACAGACTATACTCGAACAAATGTATGCATGTGTTCTACTTTTACGTCATGAATCAGAAAATCCCTCCAGCCAGTTTCCAAAGTCTGTAGGGAAGCGTGAAACCAGAACGTGGGAGTATTGTTGACGTGTCCTCATACTTTAGGTCACTGTTTCAGCCGCCACTAGATGGCAGTACAGCCCAGAGAACAGCGTGTTGATGTATTCATGATCCAGCCTCAGACATTCATCTCCACGGATCATATGAATACACTGGGGAAGAAGAAAGGACATTATTACGTGTGCAACATCCCATAAATAAGACAGGGTGTTTGATGGAGCATCTGGAAGAGCATCTAGCGATTAGCATACGTTTTACTCACCTCGGAGTTCAGGTCAGATCCCGCTGGTTTATTATTGGAGGTTAATCTAACACAACGAAACAAATTATCTTTTAAATCTGTTGGAAGATTCTCTCCAGTACAGAGGATGTGGATTTGTGAACACAGTTTGCGTTCTTGGGTGAAGACTGGAACTAATCTTTTTAACATAATGAAGCTATCCTGAATCCAATAAACCCGTTTCCAGAGCTACATTTCGAGTTTTAGACGATGTAATTTGACAAAGTGGCTGCCAAATTGCATATTTTGGACCTTACTTTGAATATATTATTCATGTCCTGCACTAGTCAAGCAGAAATAACAAGCGCCCATACCTCACAGTTACAGCCATCAGTAGTAAAGAAGACTCATCAATATGCAAATGAGATGCAGCAATTACAGAACAAATTAATTTTTCTTCAATATCTGTGCAAAGCAAAACTAGATTTATTTTCAAATGTTTAAAACTCAGATCTTTAAAACACAAGTGAAGACACGGCATTTGTCCCGTTGCTTGCCGAGTTACAGAAATATAGCAGAACAAAGATGTTATGTAAATTAAACCACTGATTGGAGTCAAAAGAAGGTCAAACACGTGGAAGCCACTTTGAACAATTTCTCTCACTTTCACATTTCCCCGAAATACCACCAATCCAGTATGCCTTGGTTAGTCTTTTACAAACTGGAGAATATGCTCCTACGAGTTAAATACATCTCAATCTCAGTTTATTGGTTTTATGTTCTGGTTTAAGTGTTTGAACGTCGTTATCGGCTTTAATTAAGCTTCCAGGTATCGTCCAAACATTTATCGGCAGAAACGATGGTGACTAATTAAACCGAAGGGAAAAACTAATGTTGGATGGTCGTTGCTTTCGTTTGTGTTTCCTCCCGGAGGCAGCATGAGAGTTTTTTCTTCCACATGCGAGTCGGCCTGAGGCGGTTTCACTACGGGCCTTTTGCCAGAGAGTACTGTACGTAAAGCTCCCAGCTGCCGACGCTCACAGAACGCACCATTATGTTGCCTTTACGGGGCGAGAAACGGACCAATAAAGACCACGTTGGTTTATCATCCTTAATTTATTAGTGGGAAAACAAATAACAACAATTGACGGTCGTCACAACATGGCGGGCCAGAAGCTCAGTGGGATGTTCTCATTCTGGTTTCAAATACCTATGACATACTTATTGAACATGTCTTGTACAAATACTCTTCTGTTTCATATTTGTAAAGCCTTTATCCGACTTCACCTGGAATTCTAATTGAATTGCAAAATTGGAATTCATTTGTTTAACAATCTGTTACAGGCTACAGTTCATACAACCATTATAACAATTGTGGTCGCTTAAATTATACATAGTATATAATATTTAGATTTTCCTTTTCTTTTCATATTTTCACATCATAATTATTTTTTTTATTTCCTCCTGCCAGAATTTTTTTTACATTAACTTTATGTAAAATGTATTTCAGAAAGAATACACACATGTTCTTGCATGAAGCCCCTGTGATCATGAAAACTTGCTTATTTGATCAGTCTAGACCAGGGGGGTCAAACTCAATTTCATCGCGGGCCACATCAGCATTATGGTTGCACTCAAAAAGGGCCGGTTGTAACTTTAAGACTATGTAAAAATGCATATATAAATATGTTATATATATATATAAAATAATGTTTTTGCCTCTGCATTGGACAGGGTAATAACTTCATAATTAACTACGTCTGAAAGCAGAAGTCTAGGGCAAATAATTGCAAGTCTCTTCAGTCCCAAAATGATTTAAAAAGAAAAAAAGTTCAATCTTGAAATAAAAGTCTAATTCTGAGAAATGAGAAATGCATTGTGGGACATGTAGTTTGTGTGCTTCTGTAAATCAGCCTGTAACCGTTCTTTGCAAACTCTTGTGGGGGCCGCATAAAATGAAGTCGCGGGCCGGATTTGGCCCCCGGGCCTTGAGTTTGACACCCCTGGTCCAGACGCTGTGGATATCTTTTTACTTTAATATTATAACCACATTAAGTTTGAGGTAACTTCCTTTCGCACCGATAATCTGCTTTTCACCGTAGCTCCAAATCTGGTCATACCATTGAACTCTGACGTCTGTCGAACCCGTACACAGATACCCTTGTTACATCTTTTAAAACGTTATGAAAGCAAAGGCTTGTATCTCCTTTCATTTGACTGAATTCTTGCCTCGAATGTATTTCTCCTTCTGGAACAAACTGCAGCAGCAAGAGTCTTATCTCAAATACAAGATACGGCATTAAGAGGAAAGCGAAACAATGGAGTTAAGCAATGCAAACAATATCTGTCCTCGAAGAGAATTGGCATTGATTTGCAGGTGTGGGAACCTTCTGTCGCTGCTTTGAGCAATGCAGACGGTGCAGATTACAAAAGAACAAGCCTTAACATGACAGCAACCGTCATCTTAAGTAAACTAACCTCTCCAATCAGAGTCAATATTCACTTAAGACCATTCTGCAGCAACCGGCTGCACCACGAAAAGCAGTTACGGTCCCTTTAAGATACGCAAGAAAAATGAACGTTGCTGTATTTGCGAAAAGTCGATTAGTGGTAAGAATCTGTCGTCACTGAAGTACTGTCTATAGCATGGAAACGAAAGCGAGTGAGTGTGCGAGTAAACACTATCAGGCCTTCTTTAGGAGACTATGACACGTCACAGCAGGAACATCAGAGGCGTAAATCATTAAATGGCTGGAGTCCAAAAACTTGCCTCAGTTTCAGAGTTCTTGTTTTATGCATTTTGGACACATGTCACACTGTCATGGCTTAGTGCAGGGGTGTCAAACTCAAGGCCCGGGGGCCAAATCCGGCCCGCGACTTCATTTTAAGTGGCCCCACAAGAGCTTGAAAAGGATATATGTTTTACAGAAGCACGTTGCCCATACATGGAGCACAATGCATTTCAGAATTTGACCTTTTTCTCAGATTTGACTTTTTTTTCACAGAAGAGACTTGCCCTAGCCTTCTGCTTTCAGACCTAGTTAATTATGAAGTTATTACCCTATCCGATAATAATCCAATGCAGAGGCAATGATGTCATATACTACATATTATATATATACTGTATATATTTATATATGTATTTTTATATAGTCTTAAAGTTACAACCGGCCCTTTGAGTGCAACCGTAATGCGAATGTGGCCCGCGATGAAATTGAGTTTGACACCCCAGGCTTAGTGGAACACTTGAAAATAATTGAAATATTATTATAAGTAACACCTCCTGTTCTGAAAAGTCAAATGTCTGCTGCTAGTCAGACAACATTTTACAAACACCACAAAACCACAGGTGCAATAATATGTGGTGCAACCTGAAAATCATACGGGGTGCTGCTATATACAGGAATCATTAATGTTGTTCGTAACACATGTTCTTTTCTGGTATGCGTGTCAAACGGTCTGCAGAACGCCAACGCCAAAAGGTATTTTCAAACATATATTTG
This sequence comes from Champsocephalus esox, assembly GCA_036324585.1. NCBI lineage: Eukaryota > Metazoa > Chordata > Actinopteri > Perciformes > Channichthyidae > Champsocephalus > Champsocephalus esox. The sequence goes on from CM070492.1 coordinate 25,747,979, forward strand.
TATATCTAGACCTTATTTTCTTTTTAATTTAGATCTTAATATATTCTTTCCATTTATGTATTAGTACCGAATTAAATATTCGGAGAAAAACTTTGATTGACTACGAGCCACACCTCTGACATAAGGAAGGGGCGGGACTGAGCGTGAGAGGAACAGTCTTTGACCTCACGCTACACTGATCATTTTGTTTGTTTAAATATATGGAAGTAAATAAATCGGCCGAGGAAGGCAAAGAAATCAGCGCCTACAGAGCTTTATTTGCGTGGTTTTTAACGTGTGAGTCAAGAAGCGGATCCCTGTGGACGTGGCACAGCTTTAGATACCCCACAAGAATGGGCCACGACACCAAAGAAGGCCTTTCTGAACACGTTAAGAAAGACACTTCATCCAACGAGGCAAATGTAAAAACCCCACCACAGATTCATGTTTAGTGGCCGATGCTGGAAAGGGTCAGAGGGACTGAGTTGATGCCGTCGTCATTGAGCCCAGGACTGAAGAACGGGTAGATTCTCTCAGTAAAAGAGCAGCCGGCAAAGGAGTAGAGTAGATCCGCAGTATCGACATTATAAAACGAGACTAGACCCTCGTCGTAATCCACAAACACTCCCACCCTCTGAGGCTTTGAATCAAGCGAGAGTTTGAGAGGCGAGCCAACAAGAGCGGCGTATTCATCTCCGTTCTTCAACCAAATGGTCCAATGGCCGTTCTCTGGGCTCAGCGGGATGATTCCCTTCCTCTTGATGGACTCCTTGGCCACTCCTACAGTCCATCTGGTCTTCTCTCTGACCACAGTCTCAAAGTAAAACTTCCCAGAGGAGAAACCCTGTTTCCCTAAGACACAACAACTCGGGTCGAATCTCTTAGGAGTGGTTGAGAGTTTCTTGTTCACGACGGCATGATGAACTTGTTTTCCATCGGCCGAAATCACGAGAGCATGATGAGCCGAATCGGGATCGAAAACCGTGTCCACCGCACTCTTCTGGACCCGATTTAGCTCGACTATTTGGAGCGCCTTTTCTATCTCTTTGCCCAAAGTCTCGTCCAGTTGATCCAAAGCATTCCTCAGAGTCCCTTCATAAGACGGTGGATCGATGCTGACTTCCGTCCAGTCCTTTGAGAGCGCCGAAGCTTTCATCGAGGCAAAGCTTTGCAGGACGTGGATGTAGTCTTTGGAGCGTGAGAGCTGATCCACATCAGCTCGCCTTCTGATCAACTCGGAGATCTCCTGCTCCAGTTCTCCAATGAATGCTTTGGCTTTCTTCTCCGTCTCTTTCTGCTTGGCTTCGATCTCCTCGATGAGCTCGGCTTTAGATATTTCCAAAGACCGAATCAATGCATCGAAGACCTGAACACCGTCCGCCTTTTCTCTGTCTCCGGATTCCTTGTTGACATTCGCCACGTTCTCGAACTCTTGGATCTTCAGCCGTCTCTTTTGGATCTTCCGGTGAATTTGAGCCTCCGTCTTCCCCAGGTCGGCCTTCCTTCTCTCGAACTGTTCTTTCAGAGGAATGACTTCATGCGATTTGTGGTCTAGAACCGGGCACAGCATGCACACGCAGATCTGGTCTGTTTTGCAGAAGAGCTCCAGAGGTTTTTCGTGTATTTTACACATCCTTCCTTCCAGATTCTCCACGGCATCCGTCAGCTGATGTCTTTTCAGGCAGGGCACTGTCAGATGGGACTGCAGATGGTTGTCGCAATACGAGGCCAGGCACACCAGGCAGGACTTCACCGCTTTGCATTTGGTGTCAGTGCAGATGTCGCAGGGAACTTCTCCCGGTTTTGCGAGTTGCTGATCTGAGCTGTCGCTTCTAGATCTGCCGAACTGCGCTGCCATCTCAGATATGAAATTATTGACTCGCAGATCAAGCTTTTTGTAGAAAGGGTATTTGCATGTTGGGCACTCACACTTGCTGTTGCTGTCCCAGTGCTGCTTGATGCACGTTTGGCAGAAGTTGTGCCCACATGGTAGCGTGACTGGATCGGTGAACACATCCAGACAGATGCCGCACAGAAGCTGGTCTTCAGACAGGAAGCAGTTGGCAGCAGACATGTTGATACGCTGAAACCCAAAAGTAAAGATTGACATTAAAACACTGTGATAGGGGTGTAACGGTATCCGTATTCGTCCCGTACGTCACGGTTCGGACGTCACGGTTCGGCACATGCAGTCACACGACGAATACGCCTTTTTTTACGAGTGGGAAAAAAGTCTGTCCTTCAGGGCAGCATCCACTACACTATATATACTCCAGGAGGCGGTATTGCGCCTAAAAGCTGTTTGCCAGCCGCCCTTAAACAACAAATGAAGAACAAGAAGAAACACAACAACAAAACGAACTAAATACAAGAAGAAGAAAAGTTAGTATGATGAGTTCAGATAACACACAGGAGCTAGAACCCACCTGCTTCTTCTAAATCAGCTGTGTGGGAACATTTCGGGTTCCCTGTGGACGACAATAACGATGAGGTGTGCGAGTGGTGGATCGGACGAGGACGGTGTGTCGGCGTTGTTCGATAGCGGTGCGGTATGCTAATGGCAACACACGCCAAACATGCTAAATCATGTCAGAAGGCATCACCCAGATTAGCCAATCACCGGAGCCGACTTTGCGCTCTGGAAGCACTTTCTTATTATTTATGATAATATTTTCAAGACATTCTTTTTAGTTTTACAGCTTGATGAAACCTTTTAGTTTGACATCAGCCATTATAGATAATACGGCCATCTGAGTGTGTGTGGTTTGTTTTTAACTGTTTAATACAGTTAATTATTCAAAATGTCAGAGTTCTTTATTTTTAAACTGAAACTTGCGCTACTGTTCAAAAGTAAATAACAACAAACCTGGAATTATGCATTTGGGACTTTTTTTTGCTTTTCTGTTGTTGTACCGAACCGTGGCCTCCAAACCGAGGTACGAACCGAACCGTGACTTCTGTGAACCGTTACACCCCTACTCTGTGATCAAACTCTGTGTTTTTGTTTTACTTTTATGTATGCACCCAAAAAGCAACATCATTTTTCTTCAAGCACAATGTACCAACATAAGTGTTGGCACACAAATAAAAACAGTACAGCTGGCCCTTGACAGCCTGTATTTCATACGTCACTGATGACTGTTTCAACAATGCAAAGTCCCGCCGTTTGTTGCAGAATGGTCTTAAAAAATGGTCTGCTAGGACTGTCTGAGGGAAGACAGCTTCTAGATGCAGCTCCTCTGTCTCGGAACAGTCTGCTACATTAAATGGAAACTGAACAATCTGGTGCCACTAAATGTTTTTAAAGCTCGGTTGGATGCTAGTCAATCGGAAGCTGTTGGTACCTGCTCATGTGGATAATTATGTAAATGATGCTGGATGATGTCCTTTTGTTGTTCTGTTGATGCTTTTATGTTTCATGTGGAACTACTTGAACAGTAGGGATTTTATCTGTATAAACAAAGGTTTGAAATGAAATGAAAATAAATGAATATTGACTCTGATTGGAGAGGGTAGTTTACTTAAGGTGACGGTTACTGTCATTGTAAGGCTTGTTCTTTTGTAATCTGGACCGTCTGCATTGCTCAAAGCGTCGTCACCTTCTGTTTATAACGACAGAAGGTTCCCACACCTGCAAATCACTTCGTCAACAATTATTATCTTAGAGCGGACTTGCAGCCTATTTCAAAAATGTTGACTCTGTATTTTTTGTAACCTACGACCTCAATATACCAACAGCAATAATCCTCATATTCAATTATGCGGGGATCAATAAAGATGTGCCTTAAGATCTCCAAATAAACATGGATTATTGGTCTATCACCCCCCAGCAAATTTACCGACATGCATATTTCCCAACAGTATTTCATACGTTACTGGTTTAAGAAGTCCGATCTGTACTCACCGACGCTATGCTAAGACTTGCTCAAATGCCCGACGAACAAAGCAAGTTATTTCTTGGGAATTTGTTTGAAGGATTTAAAGGTTATTTTATTTTCCGTAAGCAGGACTTCTGCTCTGTCGGTGTCGCACAGATTGAAGCACTCAGCACTCTGTCGTTTCACCTCTTCGATGCAGGTGAACCAGTCTGGGCGGGGCCGGCAGGAAGCCTGTCACATACCGTTCTGTTTTTCATTCCTCTAAAGCTCTGTGGCTGAAGTTCAGTTTGTGTCTCAGGTTTGTTTCCGACATCCAAGTCATGATATTAATTATTTCACCGTCCGTGTTTCTTGTAGTTATTGAATTGCTCTTTTTACTGCACCGTTAGTGTACAGTTGAATTATTATGCTGCTGCGTTTAATGTTTCGTTGTAACTCTGGCACAACAATTTCCTTCGGGATAATTAAAGTCTTACCTTACCTTTCAATCGTCCTCATCGTTTCCCGCTAATAAGCAAATGTTGACATCGTCCTGAACCAGAGCGAGGGTTTCGGTTAGTCCATACGCAAACTCGTGACTTTTGAAGCTTTTACGTGTCGTAAACAGGACTATTAAAAAGTGAACGCTCAACATGAGTCCTTTGTATTATCAGCCTGGTTCCATCCGTACTCACCAACGCTACGTTAAGACTCCTTCAAAGGCCCCGATGAACAAAGTAAGTCCTTTCTTTGAAATTCTTTAAAGTGAATTATTCGCTTTCCCTCAAGGATCAGGACTAAAACCACGAGACTCAGGGACAATACGATTATTAAACACCTGAACATCCATAACATTCATCTGTTGCATCTTATTATTTATCTACATACTATATTGCATTTACTTGTATATATAGACTCTTCTTGCACCATTTCTATTTTATTTGTATTTACTTGGACATCTCAAAACATTCTCTTGCACTATTTTATCTGCTTTATTTGTTTTATGTCCTATAAATATTCACGTTGCTCTGACTTCAGTTTTCCATATCTACGCTGGAGCTGCTGAGCACGTGGCGATACAGCCTTGAGTCTTAAAACAATTTGGAATCTTGATCTTGAAATTAAAATGGAAAATCAATTTTTTTCCCCAAGGTAACCACGGTGATGCTAACTTCAATATCGACCTACAACAAAGATGTAATCCGTGCAGCATTATATATCACATCATCATCAACTACTGCTAAGATATAACAGGGGGGCGGGTGGCGTCACACACACACCTGGGCCACATCCATCACACACACACACACGCACACACACACACACACACACACACACCTTGCTGTAGTCATTTGTCGTTCTCCTTCATGAATGGCATCAATAGCCTCGCTCTGTGTGCATTGACCTACATTTCTTAATGGCTCCTCTAATATGTTGTGAATTTATAACGACATCGACACCTCTAATATATTCTTAATGACCTTCTTGTAATGCATTGTGTGTGTGTGTGTGTGTGTGTGCGCGTGCATGTGTAATGGGTTTTAAATGGATGAGCTGCTTCTGATTGAACTTAGGCTACTGGGAATCGAACCGCTATGCTAGCTGACTCACATCATCGCTAATGGGAGACGAATCCCAATACGTATCGTTTGTGACGGTTTGGGTTTGTTTACTCTCTTTTCTTTAGAGTGGCTAGCCGTGATGGAAGAAGTATTGTGAACCTTTTAGGGAAATAAAAGTACTGATATCCCACTGTAAAAATACTCTGTTACAAGTCCTTTATTGGAAATGTTACTTAAGTAAAAGTAAGTTAGCTAAATGTACTCAAACTATTTAATGTAAAGTTCGGAAAAATCTAAAATAAATCAAACAAAACCCTTAACGTCATGAACAATAAAGCAGAGGATTACCTGAATGTTTATATGTGACAATTAATTATCTCTCACATGTGAATTAATTTAAAATCTAAATGTACTGGTATCTAAAGTAACGAGTAACTCAAAATGTAGTAAAAAGGACAATATTACCCGTTAGTTAAAGTATAAAGTGGAATTAAAAGCTCAAGCAAAGTACACATACTTCATCATTGTACTGAAGTAGAGTATTAACTTAGTAGAAACACTGATAAGTACTCGTACAATCTTAATTTGTAAAGTAACTAGTGATCAAAATGTAAGATAAAAGCAGTATATATATGGCATATATGTGTCAATCAATATGATGATTAGCGTAGCTTAGCACAAAGACTGGAAACATGTAGTGAAATACCTTTTTTTTTGTTTACGTGTCTTGTTTCCATATGAATGAACGTTACTCTTAGTGAGTGTGAACTTCTTTGGATGTACATCCTGGGAATCTACGGAGCAAAAAAAAGATTGAAAGGGTTTTACGGTTGAGCGGACGAAGAAATGAAAAAGGTGAAAGAAAAGAGAGGTGTGTGTGTGTACTAGCATTACTATACTTGTGGGGACCTACATCTGTTTACATACTCACGTGTGGGGACCGTCTTCCCTTATGGGGACAAATTGGAGGTCCCCATAAGGGGAATCATTAATTTTAGGGTGAAGACTTGGTTAAGGGTTAGGCATGTGTTGGATATGGTTAGGGTTAGGATAAGTCTCCAGGAAATGCATGTAAGTCAATGTAATGTCCCCTGAAGTGATGTATACATGTATGTGTGTGTGTGTGTGTGTGTAATGAGCCCTGACTCGGTTAATACCTCAAGGCAAGGTTTGCTTTCTAATGCTAAAACACACACACACACACACACACACACACACACACACACACACAC
>CM070492.1:25759608-25834608 GCA_036324585.1 Champsocephalus esox
TGGACTGAGGGGCCCGGCCCGTTACGAGATTTAAAAACAAACGATAACAACTTAAAATGGACAGGAAGCCTTCAGTTATATCTCTTTCTTCTTCATATCCTCCTCCTTTCTCTCCAACTGTTCTTCTTCGTCCTCTTCTTCCTCTTTTTACATCGTGTAGAATAGAATTGGGACGAACCCCTCTTTAATGGTCACACAGCACACACAGTGAAATGTGCTTTTAACCCATCCTAGCACCAGGAGCAGTGGGCAGCTAGTGTACAGCCAGCGCCCAGGGAGCAATGGGAGTGGGGGGGTTGTCTGGTGCCTTGCTCAAGGGCACCGCGGCAGGGCAGGAGGTGAACTGGGACCTCTCCAATAGGAACCGGCGACCCTACGGCTCCCAGTCCGAGCCCCGACCGACTGAGCCACTGAGTCCATGTTCCTCTTACTCTGAACCGTTCTCTTCCGGCTCTTTAGTTCTTCCTCTATCTCCAAATATTCCTCCTTTTCTTCTTCTTCACCTCCCTTGTCTCCTTCTGGCCCCTCTTCTTCCTCCTTTTACATATTTCATCGTGTCCGTTTCCCTCCTTTTAGTACTTGTTTTCACTTCAGTTGTTGTCTTGTTCTTCGTCGGCCTAAAGGCCCTGACACACCAGGCCGAAATCGTCCGTTTTCGTTAGTCGGACGACGAAGCGTGTCCTGTGTCCCGCACCGTCGGCCTTATCTGGCCACAGGCAGTCGGACAAAGAAATCACTCTGATTGGCCGTTCAGCTGGCGAATCAGTGCATGGGAAGCAAAACGGTGAAAATGGAACGCACGCGCTATTTGTTGTTTGTTTACATCACGTAGTCTGTTCTTCTTCTCTGTCTTCCGGTTGCCTCTTTTGAATGACGAATACACACTACCGCCGCCTGCTGGTGAGGAGAGGTATTGCCGCTCACGCATGCGCAGTCCGTGCGCGCTCGGCTGAAGTCTTCGCGGCGCGTTCCAGTGCGACACATGGCCGAGATGCGGGAGAACTCTCTGGCGACCGCTTGGTGCGTCCTGCCTAAACATTTTCCACTCCCTTCCTCTTCCTCTTCCTCTTCCTCTTCCTCTTCCTCTTCCTCTTCCTCTTCTCATCAGGTTTCTTCTGCATCTCCCCCGCTTTCATCTCCTCTCCACGACGTGTTGCCCTCCTCCTCTTTTCTCCTTAATCCTCCCTTATCAGTAATACAACGTGTAATTCTCCCCCGTCTCCTTCGTCCATACACTGTAATAAAAACTCCTCTTCTCCTTCCTTCCTCTCCTTCCTCCTCTCCTTCCTCCTCTCTTCCTCTCCTTCCTCCTCGTAATCCCTTACCCTCGATTCCTCGCTTTACTTTCATTTTTTAAATTAAACTTTTCCTTTTATCTCCTAACACCTTTTCCTTCCTCCTTCCTCCGATCCCAGGGGTGATAAAAGTCTCCCCCTCTCCGCCTGACGAGGATGGAGAGTCCTATCTGTTGCTCCCGTAGGCCTCTATCAGCGTGCACGTTGTTGACCAAGACGTTGTTGTTATTCTACGGACACGCAAACAAAATGTCGCCTCTCCCTCCTCTCCCTCCTCTCACGCCTCTCCCTCCTCTCCCGCCTCTCCCTCCTCTCACGCCTCTCCCTCCTCTCACGCCTCTCCCTCCTCTCACGCCTCTCCCGCCTCTCACGCCTCTCCCACCTCCCCCACCTCTCTCACGCCTCTCCCACCTCTCCCACCTCTCCCACCTCTCTCATGCCTCTCCCGCCTCTCCCGCCTCTCTCGCCTCTCACGCCTCTCCCTCCTCTCCCGCCTCTCTCCCACCTCTCCCACCTCTCTCCCGCCTCTCACGCCTCTCCCTCCTCTCCCACCTCTCTCCCGCCTCTCTCGCCTCTCCCTCCTCTCCCGCCTCTCCCGCCTCTCCCTCCTCTCCCTCCTCTCTCACGCCTCTCCCGCCTCTCCCACCTCTCCCACCTCTCCCGCCTCTCTCGCCTCTCCGTCCTCTCCCTCCTCTCCCTCCTCTCCCGCCTCTCCCTCCTCTCCCTCCTCTCCCTCCTCTCCCGTCTCTCCCTCCTCTCCCGCCTCTCGCTCCTCTCCCTCCTCTCACGCCTCTCCCGCCTCTCCCGCCTCTCCCGCCTCTCACGCCTCTCCCGCCTCTCCCGCCTCTCTCACCTCTCTCACGCCTCTCCCGCCTCTCACGCCTCTCCCGCCTCTCCCGCCTCTCCCGCCTCTCCCGCCTCTCCCTCCTCTCCCTCCTCTCCCGCCTCTCGCTCCTCTCCCTCCTCTCTCACGCCTCTCACGCCTCTCCCGCCTCTCCCGCCTCTCCCGCCTCTCCCGCCTCTCTCACGCCTCTCACGCCTCTCCCGCCTCTCCCTCCTCTCTCACGCCTCTCCCTCCTCTCCCTCCTCTCCCGCCTCTCGCTCCTCTCCCTCCTCTCTCACGCCTCTCACGCCTCTCCCGCCTCTCCCGCCTCTCCCGCCTCTCCCGCCTCTCTCCGCCTCTCCCGCCTCTCCCGCCTCTCCCGCCTCTCACGCCTCTCCCGCCTCTGACGCCTCTCCCGCCTCTCCGTCCTCTCCCTCCTCTCCCTCCTCTCCCGCCTCTCGCTCCTCTCCCTCCTCTCTCACGCCTCTCACGCCTCTCCCGCCTCTCCCGCCTCTCCCGCCTCTCCCGCCTCTCTCACGCCTCTCCCGCCTCTCCCGCCTCTCCCGCCTCTCACGCCTCTCACGCCTCTCCCGCCTCTGACGCCTCTCTCGCCTCTCCGTCCTCTCCCTCCTCTCCCTCCTCTCCCGCCTCTCCCTCCTCTCCCTCCTCTCCCTCCTCTCCCGTCTCTCCCTCCTCTCCCGCCTCTCGCTCCTCTCCCTCCTCTCACGCCTCTCCCGCCTCTCACGCCTCTCACGCCTCTCCCGCCTCTCACGCCTCTCCCGCCTCTCCCGCCTCTCCCGTCTCTCCCTCCTCTCCCGCCTCTCGCTCCTCTCCCTCCTCTCCCGCCTCTCCCGCCTCTCCCGCCTCTCCCGCCTCTCCCGCCTCTCCCGCCTCTCCCGCCTCTCCCTCCTCTCCCTCCTCTCCTCCTCTCCCGCCTCTCCCGCCTCTCGCTCCTCTCCCTCCTCTCCCGCCTCTCCCGCCTCTCCCGCCTCTCTCACGCCTCTCCCGCCTCTCCCGCCTCTCCCGCCTCTCCCGCCTCTCTCACCTCTCTCACGCCTCTCTCCCGCCTCTCCCGCCTCTCCCGCCTCTCACGCCTCTCCCACCTCTCCCACCTCTCCCACCTCTCTCACGCCTCTCCCGCCTCTCACGCCTCTCCCACCTCCCCCACCTCTCCCACCTCTCTCACGCCTCTCCCACCTCTCCCACCTCTCCCACCTCTCTCACGCCTCTCCCGCCTCTCCCGCCTCTCCCTCCTCTCACGCCTCTCCCTCCTCTCCCACCTCTCTCCCGCCTCTCTCGCCTCTCCGCCTCTCCCTCCTCTCCCGCCTCTCCCGCCTCTCCCTCCTCTCCCTCCTCTCACGCCTCTCCCGCCTCTCCCACCTCTCCCACCTCTCTCCCGCCTCTCTCGCCTCTCACGCCTCTCCCACCTCCCCACCTCTCCCACCTCTCTCACGCCTCTCCCACCTCTCCCACCTCTCCCACCTCTCTCACGCCTCTCCCGCCTCTCCCGCCTCTCCCTCCTCTCACGCCTCTCCCTCCTCTCACGCCTCTCACGCCTCTCCCTCCTCTCCCACCTCTCTCCCGCCTCTCTCGCCTCTCACGCCTCTCCCTCCTCTCCCGCCTCTCCCGCCTCTCCCTCCTCTCCTCCTCTCCCGCCTCTCCCTCCTCTCCCTCCTCTCCCTCCTCTCCCTCCTCTCCCGTCTCTCCCTCCTCTCCCGCCTCTCGCTCCTCTCCCGCCTCTCTCCCGCCTCTCTCCCGCCTCTCTCGCCTCTCCCGCCTCTCTCCTCCTCTCCCGCCTCTCCCGCCTCTCTCGCCTCTCTCGCCTCTCCCTCCTCTCTCGCCTCTCCCGCCTCTCCCGCCTCTCCCTCCTCTCCCTCCTCTCACGCCTCTCCCGCCTCTCTCGCCTCTCCCGCCTCTCCCGCCTCTCTCACGCCTCTCCCGCCTCTCCCGCCTCTCCCGCCTCTCCCGCCTCTCCCGCCTCTCTCACGCCTCTCCCGCCTCTCCCGCCTCTGACGCCTCTCTCGCCTCTCCGTCCTCTCCCTCCTCTCCCGCCTCTCCCGCCTCTCACGCCTCTCACGCCTCTCCCGCCTCTGACGCCTCTCTCGCCTCTCCGTCCTCTCCCTCCTCTCCCTCCTCTCCCGCCTCTCCCTCCTCTCCTCCTCTCCCTCCTCTCCCGTCTCTCCCTCCTCTCCCGCCTCTCGCTCCTCTCCCTCCTCTCACGCCTCTCCCGCCTCTCACCTCTCTCACGCCTCTCCCGCCTCTCACGCCTCTCCCACCTCCCCCCCTCTCCCACCTCTCTCACGCCTCTCCCACCTCTCCCACCTCTCCCACCTCTCTCACGCCTCTCCCGCCTCTCCCGCCTCTCCCTCCTCTCACGCCTCTCCCTCCTCTCCCCCTCTCTCCCGCCTCTCTCGCCTCTCACGCCTCTCCCTCCTCTCCCGCCTCTCCCGCCTCTCCCTCCTCTCCCTCCTCTCACGCCTCTCCCGCCTCTCCCACCTCTCCCACCTCTCTCCGCCTCTCTCGCCTCTCACGCCTCTCCCACCTCCCCCACCTCTCCCACCTCTCTCACGCCTCTCCCACCTCTCCCACCTCTCCCACCTCTCTCACGCCTCTCCCGCCTCTCCCGCCTCTCCCTCCTCTCACGCCTCTCCCTCCTCTCACGCCTCTCACGCCTCTCCCTCCTCTCCCACCTCTCTCCCGCCTCTCTCGCCTCTCACGCCTCTCCCTCCTCTCCCGCCTCTCCCGCCTCTCCCTCCTCTCCCTCCTCTCCCGCCTCTCCCTCCTCTCCCTCCTCTCCCTCCTCTCCCTCCTCTCCCGTCTCTCCCTCCTCTCCCGCCTCTCGCTCCTCTCCCGCCTCTCTCCCGCCTCTCTCCCGCCTCTCTCGCCTCTCCGCCTCTCTCCCTCCTCTCCCGCCTCTCCCGCCTCTCTCGCCTCTCTCGCCTCTCCCTCCTCTCTCGCCTCTCCCGCCTCTCCCGCCTCTCCCTCCTCTCCCTCCTCTCACGCCTCTCCCGCCTCTCTCGCCTCTCCCGCCTCTCCCGCCTCTCTCACGCCTCTCACGCCTCTCCCGCCTCTCCCGCCTCTCCCGCCTCTCCCGCCTCTCTCACGCCTCTCCCGCCTCTCCCGCCTCTGACGCCTCTCTCGCCTCTCCGTCCTCTCCCTCCTCTCCCGCCTCTCCCGCCTCTCACGCCTCTCACGCCTCTCCCGCCTCTGACGCCTCTCTCGCCTCTCCGTCCTCTCCCTCCTCTCCCTCCTCTCCCGCCTCTCCCTCCTCTCCCTCCTCTCCCTCCTCTCCCGTCTCTCCCTCCTCTCCCGCCTCTCGCTCCTCTCCCTCCTCTCACGCCTCTCCCGCCTCTCACGCCTCTCACGCCTCTCCCGCCTCTCACGCCTCTCCCGCCTCTCCCGCCTCTCCCGTCTCTCCCTCCTCTCCCGCCTCTCGCTCCTCTCCCTCCTCTCCCGCCTCTCCCGCCTCTCCCGCCTCTCCCGCCTCTCCCGCCTCTCCCGCCTCTCCCGCCTCTCCCTCCTCTCCCTCCTCTCCCTCCTCTCCCGCCTCTCCCGCCTCTCGCTCCTCTCCCTCCTCTCCCGCCTCTCCCGCCTCTCCCGCCTCTCCGCCTCTCCCGCCTCTCTCCGCCTCTCCCGCCTCTCCCGCCTCTCCCGCCTCTCCCGCCTCTCTCACCTCTCTCACGCCTCTCTCCCGCCTCTCCCGCCTCTCCCGCCTCTCACGCCTCTCCCACCTCCCCCCTCTCCCCCTCTCTCACGCCTCTCCCACCTCTCCCACCTCTCCCACCTCTCTCACGCCTCTCCCGCCTCTCCCGCCTCTCCCTCCTCTCACGCCTCTCCCTCCTCTCCCACCTCTCTCCCGCCTCTCTCGCCTCTCACGCCTCTCCCTCCTCTCCCTCCTCTCCTCCTCTCACGCCTCTCCCGCCTCTCCCACCTCTCCCACCTCTCTCCCGCCTCTCTCGCCTCTCACGCCTCTCCCACCTCCCCCACCTCTCCCACCTCTCTCACGCCTCTCCCACCTCTCCCACCTCTCCCACCTCTCTCACGCCTCTCCCGCCTCTCCCGCCTCTCCCTCCTCTCACGCCTCTCCCTCCTCTCCCACCTCTCTCCCGCCTCTCTCGCCTCTCACGCCTCTCCCTCCTCTCCCGCCTCTCCGCCTCTCCCTCCTCTCCCTCCTCTCCCGCCTCTCCCTCCTCTCCCTCCTCTCCCTCCTCTCCCTCCTCTCCCTCTCTCCCTCCTCTCCCGCCTCTCGCTCCTCTCCCGCCTCTCTCCCGCCTCTCTCCCGCCTCTCTCGCCTCTCCCGCCTCTCTCCCTCCTCTCCCGCCTCTCCCGCCTCTCTCGCCTCTCTCGCCTCTCCCTCCTCTCTCGCCTCTCCCGCCTCTCCCGCCTCTCCCTCCTCTCCCTCCTCTCACGCCTCTCCCGCCTCTCTCGCCTCTCCCGCCTCTCCCGCCTCTCTCACGCCTCTCCCGCCTCTCTCACCTCTCTCCCGCCTCTCCCGCCTCTCCCGCCTCTCTCACCTCTCTCCGCCTCTCCCGCCTCTCCCGCCTCTCCCGCCTCTCTCACGCCTCTCCCGCCTCTCTCACCTCTCTCCCGCCTCTCCCACCTCTCCCGCCTCTCACGCCTCTCACGCCTCCCCCGCCTCTCCCTCCTCTCCCGCCTCTCCCTCCTCTCCCGCCTCTCCCGCCTCTCCCTCCTCTCCCGCCTCTCCGCCTCTCCCTCCTCTCCCTCCTCTCCCTCCTCTCCCGTCTCTCCCGCCTCTCCCACCTCCCCCACCTCCCTCACGCCTCTCACGCCTCTCCCGCCTCTCCCTCCTCTCCCGCCTCTCTCGCCTCTCACTCCTCTCACTCCTCTCCCGCCTCTCCCACCTCTCCCGCCTCTCCCGCCTCTCGCTCCTCTCCCGCCTCTCCCTCCTCTCCCTCCTCTCCCACCTCTCTCACGCCTCTCCCCCTCTCTCACGCCTCTCCCGCCTCTCCCGCCTCTCGCTCCTCTCCCGCCTCTCCCTCCTCTCCCTCCTCTCCCTCCTCTCCCTCCTCTCCCATCTCTCCCTCCTCTCCCGCCTCTCCCGCCTCTCCCACCTCTCTCACGCCTCTCCCGCCTCTCACGCCTCTCCCACCTCTCTCACACCTCTCCCGCCTCTCACGCCTCTCCCACCTCTCTCACACCTCTCCGCCTCTCACGCCTCTCCAACCTCCCCGCCTCTCCCACCTCTCTCACGCCTCTCCCTCCTCTCCCGCCTCTCCCTCCTCTCCCGCCTCTCGCTCCTCTCCCTCCTCTCCCATCTCTCCCTCCTCTCTCGCCTCTCCCGCCTCTCCCGCCTCTCCCGCCTCTCCCACCTCTCTCACGCCTCTCCCGCCTCTCCCGCCTCTCTCACCTCTCTCACGCCTCTCCCGCCTCTCTCACGCCTCTCCCGCCTCTTTCACCTCTCTCACGCCTCTCCCACCTCTCTCACACCTCTCCCGCCTCTCCCACCTCTCCCACCTCTCTCGCGCCTCTCCCGCCTCTCCCGCCTCTCACGCCTCTCCCGCCTCTCACGCCTCTCCAACCTCCCCGCTTCTCCCGCCTCCCCCGCCTCTCCCACCTCTCTCCCGCCTCTCCCGCCTCTCCCACCTCTCCAGCCTCTCCCGCTCAGAGATCAGCTGCTGGGCTGTCAGAAGAGGGGGAGGAAAAGAGAGGCTCCGTTTTTTATTCTTATGTTATTATATAGAGTTGTTCGAGCCACAAAGTTAATATTTCGATTCGTAATTTGATGAATGATTTAATGATGGAAAATTATTTATATCGCCATGGTGAATATGTTTTGATGAAATGATTGTTAATTTTATATCGTAAATAGGATCTGTTTCCTTGTACCTTCCGGTGTGTATTTAAGTGAGGTGATTGAGGACAGCCGGGGGGCTCGGAGACCCGATGAGGCGGGGGGGCGGGATAGTTTTTCTGTGTGGGGGAGGGAGAAAAAGAGCCACAGTGGAGAATAAACAGAAGGGTAACCATGGCAACCATGCGCGGGAAGTCTTCTTCGTTGCTTTTGTGGCAGACTACAGCGCCACTTACAGGCCTGGCATATGTACTACAGCGTCTCCAGCGCTTTCGAGCTGACGGAAGACTTTTTGGATAGCGATTGCGGTCGGTTATCGTCTTCGTCCCCGTGCGGCAAGGGCATGAATGGAACCTATTACGTTCGTTCTCAGGTTTAATAGTTGTATTTTGTGACATGCTGTAATGGTTAACTGGCCTGCTCTGTTGTGATTGGCCCAGCGCTTAGATTTGTCCCGCCCCTTAGCCTGTCACTTATGATGTGTTGGAGCGCTAGCCAATAGGAGCGCTGGTGTTCTATCGTGATGTCACTGTGGTCTGTAACTTTGGGCACTACACACACCTATATAACACACTACAGGTAAGGGGAAACCTCCCAAAACCGCACAATTAAATTAACATTCATTTTTGTTTCGTCTTTTATCTGCATTGTTGTTTTGGCAAAGACACATTACTGCATTGGAACAATTTGAAGCTACATCTCTTGAATACAAGAGGAGCCACAGATGCAGAACAGTCTCCACCCGGCTCTCTTTGCCCTGAAGGCGGCAGCAGAAGGCCGAATCCAACGCACCATCTGAACCCGAGGAGGCCGGGGGGCGCTTCATGTACGCTACAGAGCCTCCCTGTTTAACCCAGCCACACACACACACACACACACACACACACACACACACACACACACACACACACACACACACACACACACACACACGACTCAGCGCAAATGAAAACCAGATGTTTTGTGTGTAAGACAGTGTAAAAACAAACATCTGGGTATGTTCTCGTGTTTGTTTTCCATTGATTTTCTTTGCCATGTGCTCTCGGTTCAGTAGAAATTCATTTTCTGTACAGTCAATTGGATTTCTTTCGCTGATTAGATCACTGATTGAAAGAAAACTGGAGCAGAGACGCGTCAATTATCTCAGAAACACTTTCCCGCTTTGCTGTCGGGCCGTGTAAAATATAGAATAACAAACTGTTTAAAGGGGCTATGCTAATTTCAAGTGTATGTGTCTCTACTTTAAAGAGTCCTCTCCTGCTGATGTTCAGGTGTATATCAGGATGTAGTGTCTCTACTTTAAAGAGTCCTCTCCTGCTGATGTTCAGTTGTATATCAGTATGTAGTGTCTCTACTTTAAAGAGTCCTCTCCTGCTGATGTTCAGGTGTATATCAGTATGTAGTGTCTCTACTTTAAAGAGTCCTCTCCTGCTGATGTTCAGGTGTATATCAGTGTGTAGTGTCTCTACTTTAAAGAGTCCTCTCCTGCTGATGTTCAGGTGTACATCAGTATGTAGTGTCTCTACTTTAAAGAGTCCTCTCCTGCTGATGTTCAGATGTACATCAGTATGTAGTGTCTCTACTTTAAAGAGTCCTCTCCTGCTGATGTTCAGGTGTATATCAGTATGCAGTGTCTCTACTTTAAAGAGTCCTCTCCTGCTGATGTTCAGGTGTATATCAGTATGTAGTGTCTCTACTTTAAAGAGTCCTCTCCTGCTGATGTTCAGGTGTATATCAGTATGTAGTGTCTCTACTTTAAAGAGTCCTCTCCTGCTGATGTTCAGGTGTATATCAGTGTGTAGTGTCTCTACTTTAAAGAGTCCTCTCCTGCTGATGTTCAGGTGTACATCAGTATGTAGTGTCTCTACTTTAAAGAGTCCTCTCCTGCTGATGTTCAGATGTACATCAGTATGTAGTGTCTCTACTTTAAAGAGTCCTCTCCTGCTGATGTTCAGGTGTATATCAGTATGCAGTGTCTCTACTTTAAAGAGTCCTCTCCTGCTGATGTTCAGGTGTATATCAGTATGTAGTGTCTCTACTTTAAAGAGTCCTCTCCTGCTGATGTTCAGGTGTATATCAGTATGTAGTGTCTCTACTTTAAAGAGTCCTCTCCTGCTGATGTTCAGGTGTATATCAGTGTGTAGTGTCTCTACTTTAAAGAGTCCTCTCCTGCTGATGTTCAGGTGTATATCAGTATGTAGTGTCTCTACTTTAAAGAGTCCTCTCCTGCTGATGTTCAGGTGTATATCAGTGTGTAGTGTCTCTACTTTAAAGAGTCCTCTCCTGCTGATGTTCAGGTGTATATCAGTGTGTAGTGTCTCTACTTTAAAGAGTCCTCTCCTGCTGATGTTCAGGTGTATATCAGTATGTAGTGTCTCTACTTTAAAGAGTCCTCTCCTGCTGATGTTCAGGTGTATATCAGTATGCAGTGTCTCTACTTTAAAGAGTCCTCTCCTGCTGATGTTCAGGTGTATATCAGTATGCAGTGTCTCTACTTTAAAGAGTCCTCTCCTGCTGATGTTCAGGTGTATATCAGTATGTAGTGTCTCTACTTTAAAGAGTCCTCTCCTGCTGATGTTCAGGTGTATATCAGTATGTAGTGTCTCTACTTTAAAGAGTCCTCTCCTGCTGATGTTCAGGTGTATATCAGTGTGTAGTGTCTCTACTTTAAAGAGTCCTATCCTGCTGATGTTCAGATGTATATCAGTGTGTAGTGTCTCTACTTTAAAGAGTCCTCTCCTGCTGATGTTCAGGTGTATATCAGTATGTAGTGTCTCTACTTTAAAGAGTCCTCTCCTGCTGATGTTCAGGTGTATATCAGTATGTAGTGTCTCTACTTTAAAGAGTCCTCTCCTGCTGATGTTCAGATGTATATCAGTATGTAGTGTCTCAACTTTAAAGATTCCTCTCCTGCTGATGTTCAGGTGTATATCAGTATGTAGTGTCTCTACTTTAAAGAGTCCTCTCCTGCTGATGTTCAGGTGTATATCAGTATGTAGTGTCTCAACTTTAAAGATTCCTCTCCTGCTGATGTTCAGGTGTATATCAGTATGTAGTGTCTCTACTTTAAAGAGTCCTCTCCTGCTGATGTTCAGGTGTATATCAGTATGTAGTGTCTCTACTTTAAAGAGTCCTCTCCTGCTGATGTTCAGGTGTATATCAGTATGTAGTGTCTCTACTTTAAAGAGTCCTCTCCTGCTGATGTTCAGATGTATATCAGTATGTAGTGTCTCAACTTTAAAGATTCCTCTCCTGCTGATGTTCAGGTGTATATCAGTATGTAGTGTCTCTACTTTAAAGAGTCCTCTCCTGCTGATGTTCAGGTGTATATCAGTATGTAGTGTCTCTACTTTAAAGAGTCCTCTCCTGCTGATGTTCAGGTGTATATCAGTATGTAGTGTCTCTACTTTAAAGAGTCCTCTCCTGCTGATGTTCAGGTGTATATCAGTATGTAGTGTCTCTACTTTAAAGAGTCCTCTCCTGCTGATGTTCAGATGTATATCAGTATGTAGTGTCTCTACTTTAAAGAGTCCTCTCCTGCTGATGTTCAGGTGTATATCAGTATGTAGTGTCTCTACTTTAAAGAGTCCTCTCCTGCTGATGTTCAGATGTATATCAGTGTGTAGTGTCTCTACTTTAAAGAGTCCTCTCCTGCTGATGTTCAGGTGTATATCAGTATGTAGTGTCTCAACTTTAAAGATTCCTCTCCTGCTGATGTTCAGGTGTATATCAGTATGTAGTGTCTCTACTTTAAAGAGTCCTCTCCTGCTGATGTTCAGGTGTATATCAGTATGTAGTGTCTCTACTTTAAAGAGTCCTTTCCTGCTGATGTTCAGGTGTATATCAGTATGTAGTGTCTCTACTTTAAAGAGTCCTCTCCTGCTGATGTTCAGGTGTATATCAGGATGTAGTGTCTCTACTTTAAAGAGTCCTCTCCTGCTGATGTTCAGTTGTATATCAGGATGTAGTGTCTCTACTTTAAAGAGTCCTCTCCTGCTGATGTTCAGGTGTATATCAGTATGTAGTGTCTCTACTTTAAAGAGTCCTCTCCTGCTGATGTTCAGGTGTATATCAGTGTGTAGTGTCTCTACTTTAAAGAGTCCTCTCCTGCTGATGTTCAGGTGTACATCAGTATGTAGTGTCTCTACTTTAAAGAGTCCTCTCCTGCTGATGTTCAGATGTACATCAGTATGTAGTGTCTCTACTTTAAAGAGTCCTCTCCTGCTGATGTTCAGGTGTATATCAGTATGCAGTGTCTCTACTTTAAAGAGTCCTCTCCTGCTGATGTTCAGGTGTATATCAGTATGTAGTGTCTCTACTTTAAAGAGTCCTCTCCTGCTGATGTTCAGATGTATATCAGTATGTAGTGTTTCTACTTTAAAGAGTCCTCTCCTGCTGATGTTCAGGTGTATATCAGTATGTAGTGTCTCTACTTTAAAGAGTCCTCTCCTGCTGATGTTCAGATGTATATCAGTATGTAGTGTCTCTACTTTAAAGAGTCCTCTCCTGCTGATGTTCAGGTGTATATCAGTATGTAGTGTCTCTACTTTAAAGAGTCCTCTCCTGCTGATGTTCAGATGTATATCAGTATGTAGTGTCTCTACTTTAAAGAGTCCTCTCCTGCTGATGTTCAGATGTATATCAGTATGTAGTGTCTCTACTTTAAAGAGTCCTCTCCTGCTGATGTTCAGGTGTATATCAGTATGTAGTGTCTCTACTTTAAAGAGTCCTCTCCTGCTGATGTTCAGATGTATATCAGTATGTAGTGTCTGTGACATGTCTCCATGTTTTAATGTTTATTTTTCTCTTACGTGCTTTAAATAAATAAGGAAGAGGCAGTATATCCTCACTTTAAAAAAAGGTCCTCTCAATGAAAGTGTACAACCGGGTCCCCACAAAGGTATAACTACCACACCAGATTCCACACACACACACACACACACACACACACACATTGTATTGTTAATAAGAGATGCAGTCGGGTTGTTTTATTATTCCTCTTAAAAGAGATTGAGTGAGACAGAGAGAGAAGGAGAGATAGGATAACAGAGTTATCTATTTTACTCTCCTCAAGTGTGTGTGTGTGTGTGTGTGTGTGTGTGTGTGTGTGTGTGCGTGTGTGTGTGTGTGTCGGCCGTGTTTATTCAGCAACGTTTGTCCTATTGGAGCGCCCTTATATGGACCATAAAAACACTACAACTCAATTAAGAGATACAGTAAAAACAGAGACGAAACATGAAAGCAGCGTGTGAATAAAAAGGGAACCTCGTCTGAAGAATAAATAAAAGAAAGGACAGAAACAAAGCTTTAATAAACGATAAGATGCAGAGGGAGTAAAACCGCAGATATTTTCTCCGGAGATTTCATTTCAAAGTCTCTGATTTCTGCAAAGTCGGACTAAATGAGGAAAGGACACATCAACAATGTAGAAACAGACATTGAATTAAAGGTATGTCATTTATTTCAGAAACCCTTTCTGTTATATTCCATGGAATGCCCTTAACAGCTCTCTGAATGCAATAAACCTCCATGTCTTCTTGAATATGTGAACACAGTCTTCAAGGGCTCCAGGGTTATGGCAAAAAGTCACTTCAGACTAATTTTGAATTTATTTACTTAGACTTCGGTTGAGAAGTGAAAAATGTCTTTATATATTAAAAACGCTTCCTTAAAGGTGGGGTCAATTGAGTAGTCTGTAATGATTTTGGTACCGCTAGCTAACGTCGCTAACTAGCTAACGTGCTAACGTTGCTAACTAGCTAACGTTGCTAACTAGCTAACGTTGCTAACTAACTATTGTCAGCCTCCATGTGTGATTTGAGACAACATTTTCTTGCCCTAAATAAAATGTCACGTGGGGAAATAGGACTTTTATTGTTTGTCTGTTTAATCTTTTCACATTTAAAGGTGGGGTAGGTAAGTTTCAGAAACCGGCTCGAGATACACTTGTTGTTATATTCCATGGAATGCTCTTAACATCCGATAGCAATGAATATCTGAAGTGCTTTGACAACAAATCCGTAACAAAAGTCGTCATTTGAAGCCGTGGCGCTGTAAAAAGCTCGACCAATCATCTGAGCCGGCTAAAGTGACAGGATGGCCTACCTGCCTGTCAGCCTTCCATCGGGGCACAGACTGATCTCGTGCCCTCATTGGTCATGTGCGCGTTCCTGTGTGTTGGGGGAGGGGCTCTGTGAGGAAGTGGCAGATTTGTTCCGGTTGTGTATTTTCAAATTCTAGCCACTCGAGCTGCTTTCTCCTAAATTACCTCCCCCACCTTTAACTTGGGATAAAACATCAATTAATCGAAAAAGAATCCCAATTAGCACGAGTGTTTAAAACTATTGAAATAAATAAAGTGTTATGAAATATGACTTGTTCCAAAATGATCGTTCCCTTTAATATTCAAATCGCAATATCAGTCAAAAATAATTGCAATAAGTTCAAAGAAATGTCCAAATTGCAGCTCTGTTCATGAAAAGTCATTATTTTGATATTACAAAAATGAATGATATCTTTCTAGCTTTGTTCAACACTGTTCAAGTAAAAGTACATAATGTAACATACACACACACACACACACACACACACACACACACACACCCACACACACACACACACACACACAGCTTGACCCTGTTTGGGCAAATTAAAGTCATAAATTGCATTTCCATTAACGTCCTATTGACTGCTGTTAGTTTATTCCTGCAGCCGAGACGAGGAGGAGGAAATAAAGAAAAATAGATGAATAAACGGACGGAGAATTTTGTGAATATTCATCCTTCAATGTAATGACGATGAACTCTACCTCCATAAATCACTGTCCCCCCCTCCACACACACACACACACACACACACACACACACACACACACACACACACACACACACACACACACACACACACACACACACACACACACACACACACACACACGTGCACACACACACACATACCATGTATACATCACTTCAGGGGACATTACATTGACTTACATGCATTTCCTGGAGACTTATCCGAACCTTAACCATAACCAACACATGCCTAACCCTAACCCTAACCCTTACCCTAACCCTTACCTTAACCCGAACCAAGTCTTCACCCTAAAATTAATGATCCCCCTTATGGGGACCTCCGATTTGTCCCCATAAGGGAGGCGAGTCCCCACACGTGACTATGTAAACAGATGTAGGTCCCCATAAGTATAATAATGCTAGTACACACACACCCACACACACACACACACACACACACACACACACACACACTGCAGTCTAATTTAAAGAGTGCTATCAGAGCAGCAGACAGGCTGTTGATCCAGCGACCTTTGCCAACGAGAAAAAACTGTCTCACTCTCTATGTAACTGTCTAACACACACACACACACACACACACACACACACACACACACACACACACACACACACACACACACACACACACACACACTACCAGTCTCTCCTGGGAAAGATACTTTGCCGAGTTGTGATAATGACGCCGTCTGATTCCTTTTCAAAAATCTCACCCCCTCGTTTTCCTCATTACACGTTTCCTACATTTGCATAAAAAGGCTTCAGTCCTTTGTTTGCCTCCTCTTCCTCTCATCTTCTACTTTCTTTCTATAATGTATTTCTTTTCCCGCCTCCTGACCATTTTCTTTATTCCTTGCTTTCCATCTTCCTCTTTCACTGAGAAAGTGAGGTTAGCAACACGACGGCCCTTTCTCATTTCATCAAATCCCCCTCCTCGACTCCTCGACTCCTCGACTCCTCGACTCCTCGACTCCTCGGTCCTCCGGTAGTGACCCGGAAATTAATTTCAGCGCGCCATGTTGAAGGACATCTCATTTCTCTAAATGCACTTCGAGGACCGAGCGTCGAGGAGGCTCTCTGGAGGAGCTCTCACCGAGGAGACACTGATGGCTCCTCCTCGGCTGCTTCGTGGATGCATTTCCGTGAACAGAGATGTTTCAAAGAGTCGTGACGCACGGCCGGACTTATCTCAGCCAATCACAGCTCTGCATGCATCCGCTGGATATTATTTTATGAACTGCTTTCATCGCCAGAGAGAACAGCTGTGAGGTCCGTGCAGAAAGCAGAGCAGTGTAATATATATCACTCAGTAGAACAGGCCTACTCTCTTTGCTTTAGTTTAGTAGATATCTACAAACAAAGAGTCCATTTGTTTCTAAAACCATTTAGTGCTTCACAATAAAATACACAACGGCTGTAGCCTGTTTTAGGAGCTGTGTGTGCGTGTGTGTGGTGTAGGTGTACAGTGTGTAGGTGTGTGTGTGTGTGCGTGTGTGGTACAGTGTGTAGGTGTGTGTGTGTGTAGATGCAGCGGACAGACAGGTCTCAGTTGGTTTGGTGTCTTCTGCTTACTTATAATACTATAGGGGGGGGGGATATCCAGTCTCTGATAGTGTTACGTTATTATGAGAGTGCTCTGTTTGATTCTGAAATTGTATATATTTATATAAATATATACGTGTGTGTGTGTGTGTGTGTGTGCGTGTGTGTGTGTGTGTGTGTGTGTGTATGTGTGTGTCCGCATCTGTAGCCTGTTATTGTCTCATTACACCTCACTGTGAGTGAATCAAAGACCGTCCATCAGACAGAGGGCTGCTGCCTCCTGTCATCATTAATGGACGTCTCTTTAAAATGACCGCTCAGAGGAGAGGAGTCACCAGTTCACCAGGTCACCCGTTCAAGTCCCGGCAAGACCAAGTGCTACCGAGGTGTCAAAATGGCAGCCCACTGCTCCGAACACTAGGATGGGTCAAAGTCAGAGAAACAATTTCCCCACGAGGATTAATAAAAGTCCATCTTAATCTTAACAGTTAGCTTTGACTCAGAAAGCAAAAGCTATGCTAGCCTCGCATGCTAACATTAACACTGATTCCCATTATTCTCCTTATTATTTGCTCAGTTTATTCTTATATCATAATTGAACACCCAGCGAGCCATTGGCAGCCATGTTTTCCCTTTCTCTGAAGCGAGGGTCTAAAGTAGAGAGGTGTTATTATTTATGCAGCGCTAACATCGGACTTCATTTATAGAAAGGAGGGAGGCTAGCTAGCTTCCGTTAGCTGTCATATTATCGACAAATAACGACTGGTAAAACTTTGACTTATTTATTGGGTCCTGCTACATCAAGACAAGAAATAAACTCACTGTAAATGTAAGGAATCTGTGTGCAAAGAAACATGGTGAATAATGTAAGCTAGCTATGTGCTAACGGTGCTAACGGTGCAAAAAGTGCATACTTCTGGATCAGTAAGGCACATAAAGTATTAAAGATATTTGTTAAGTAGTGGTTGTGTGGCTCTCTCTTACAGATCAGTCTTGTATTCTCTAACGTGTGTATACTTCTTTTGTCCTTGTAGCAAAAGTCAGAAAGTCACGAAGGACCTCCTTTTTGATGGAAAGCTTCGAAACAACTCGTTAAGATGAGACGTGAGAAAGTCGAAGGTCAGGTAGATTCAGCCCCGAGGACTATTACTCTTACAAGTGTGATTTCAGCGCCACGAAAAGCGAAGATAGGCTTTTGGTTTATTGATATTTCCTCGGCTTTAAAGCCTTTTAGATTTATATGCATTAGATGTCTTGATAGTGAGAGCAAAGTTTGTTCCTGATTTTATTTTAGCTCCTTACATCTCCTCCTGGTTTATGGGGATTTGTGGAATCACTGCGGGCAAAACAACTAAAACAAAAGTGTGTGTGTGTGTGTGTGTGTGTGTGTGTGTGTGTCTGTAAGATTTCATATTCACAGTGTGGAGAAAGATTTACATGACAGAACGACAGAGAACAGAAAGAAATATAGTCTCCTCAGAGCAGAACTGACACCAATCTGTCAGACATCACACACACACACACACACGCACGCACGCACACACACACACACACACACACCCACACACACACACACACATTTCAAGATAAAGGAGGACGAGACAAATGGAGAGTGTCAATCTCAAGACAAACTATGCGAGTAGTTTTACTGCAATACTATCTCAAATTCAAATAACTTTATCGACAAAGCACTGTTGACAGAGTAAGTCTGTTTCATAACTGTAAGTGTAAAACGCACTCCAGATAAGAGGAAAAATATATATATATAGATATCGGGGGGAACAGTTCCTTTAAAGTCATGTTCAAGTTCATTAAATCCTCCGATAGAAGTAATTCTCTCTGGTGACGTTACGGAGAGGAGTTCAAAGCAACTGGAAATAGATATTTCAATTACGCATAGAAAGAAGACGGCACGTATATGGAAATATATATATCATTCTTCTCTCTAAATGAAGGTGGAAATTAGCTTACATGCAAAATGAGAGCGAGGAGTTATTTATGTGTTTTAAGGGTTTGTGCACGCGTCTGATCCTCTGCGTGTCTCTGGTGTTGTCGACATGACGCTTTTTGTTTTTGTTTTCATGCTTTCTCTGTTCAGCAGGGGGTCTGAACACGGAGGTCTTTCATCCCCTGGTTTCCATTTCTCTATCTTTTGTCCTCCACAACACATCTGATGACAACAAGTGTGACCAACCCAGTCTCACAAAAAAACGTGTAATAACTTCGTTGGTCCACGACGTAGGACGTAGTATTTCTACGAAAACGCCTCTGAAATTGTAAGATCCCCACGTTTTCTTTCACCATTCAGTCCAATGGCTGCGTCTGTGTCACGTGATCTTCACATTTCTCCCTGCAGAAGAAAAAAACATGGCCGAACTTCGTTTTATTCTCGGTGTAAAATGCCCATTTTAAGTTACTTTGGCGATTAAAATGCGTTTTGATGTCATTTGATGCGAGAAATACGAGTTGTTATTTCAGATTATGTGTGCAGTGGATGCACATGATCTTTAGTTTGCTAGTTATTACGAAGATTACTTCAGGAAATCGCGACGTATTCATTGTTACCAAGGTGGTTGCTAGGGACGCTGCTATCGATATTATTTCTGTTATGGTGTGTAACTGTTTAATGGTGTTATCTTTATTGCTACCCCCTTCCCCGTCAATGTATAGTGTTGGTCCACAGCGCAAACGTATTAGTTTAACAAAATCCGCATCACATTGTAATACACGGTTCGGCTGCATTACATATTACATATCTGCCGTAGTTCTCTATTTATAGAGCCCTGATGAGAAGACCTCTCGACAAACATGAGGAACTGAACACGTGACGTGGATCATAAATATATCAGCCATTAAACAACATCTTACATTTATTTTCACACAATACACAATATTCTGCACATTTCTTATACTATCTACATAGATCTTATAAGAGTATAATACATACGTATAATATCAGTCAAAATAAGTGCTGCAACATAGTTAACATTGCTGGAGGTATACACAAAGTTTTCCGTGTCACTATGTTCCTTAACTTAGGGATGTTAGCCTTTGCAGACCGTTTACATGCACTAACCTATAGACCACACTACAGGGAAGGGAAGCCCCCCAACAAGCAGAATAGGGCCTCTTTAAACTTGTCTTCAGACGGCATTAAAACATTTTTTACTTCAACCGTTTTGGCTCTTTAATGTGTCTTTCTGTCCTCGGCATGAAGGGTTAAAGATTAGACGTTTCTAAGGCTGCGTCTGGAAGCCTGACAGACGAAACAGAGGGCTCTGAAAACATTGGGGTGTCTGTTTTGAGGAAGATGATTGACAGACAGACATACGCAGACAGACGCTCTTTCACGGATTCAAAGTGTCCATCAGACCTTCCAGTGCTGAGAAGTGATGCAACGAGCAGAAATAGCATCAAACACCCGACACACACACACACACACACACACACACACACACACACACACACACACACACCCAACACACACACACACACACACTTTCATACTGTATGTGCAGGAATTCACTTAGAGTGACAGGTATAGGGTGTGTTCCTCTGCAAACACACCAACACACACCTTGAACCTGCGAGACACACACGCTAAAGTCAGGAAGGAAGAACAATCCTGTTCAAACCACGGCAAGGATTATCTCTGAAACAGAATGGAGCTCAAATCCTTTTTGTCTTGTGGGTTCATCTCAAGGTGAGTTCCTTTTTTGATTTCCTGCTTTTTAAACACGTCCTCTCCAGCACAGGTTAGCTCTGAGTGTTAGCGAGGCTAGCTAACGTAAACAAAGACGTCCAAACCACGTCAGGCATTGTTTCTGAGAGCAGCTTTCTGTGGGTCCTCCGGCGTCACCTCGGATGAAAATCTGTGTCCGCTCGTTGTTCACCCGTTTTTAAAAGATTTGGGCAGTGTTGCCAACTTGGCAACTTTCTCGTTAAATTCGGCAGCTTTCCAAACCCTCCGGCTACTTATTTTTGTCAAAAGCGACTAATGACTAATCTAACGACTTGTAATGGTGTTATCAGGGACTTTTCTGGTGTTTGGAGACTCACACAGTGTTCAGCAGTTAACGAGGTGCCGTGAGCGCCTCTGCCCTCCCGTAGTACTCACAGGCGCGCAGACTCACAGTGGCCTCCCGCAGCCGCTCAGCTGCAGTCAGAGCAGAGAGGAGACAGCCACACCCTCCCGTGTCGAGACTGCAATTGAATTGCGCATGAGCGGGATTTAACTGTAAAATGTGAATGTTTCTTCACTGTCACACTATAATAAATAACTGCCTTTGCTTTGACTCACACAGCCTCAGCCACTTAATCACCTCGTCCACTGTGTGTGTGCCTCTCTGTGACGAGCTAAACATCCACGCAGGTCATCGCGTCACAGTCTAAACTGTATTCACAAAAGTACAGAAAGGAGTGGGAATCAAACCCTGAGTATAAAGGATGGCTGAAGCCATTTATTGGAGATGACACACGGGCATACTATACTGCCTTATTGTAAGGGAGATGTCTACTAAAACTATTTCTACTTTTTCTAAAAGACATTTCTGATCTACTGTCGTCTGGATTTACTCTGGTGGTTTCAAGTCTTGATCCTCCTTGAAGGGGGTGGAACGTTTTTTTACCGCCATTGCATGATATGCAAATTAGGCAATTACGTCATTTAGGGACTTCCGGCGACTTTTCGGACAGCCAATAGCTACTTTCCTTACTGAGGAGTTGGCAACACTGGATTTGGGTACGGAGGAAAAGAGAGAGGGTTTTATTTTCTGACGCTGCGTGAGTTCCCTGACGCACCGGGGACACACGTTGATAGGTCCACGATATTTTGCACGATAGGTCCCCTTTAACTTAGAGGAATATTTCACTCATAAAACCATCCTTAGTAACTCATGAAATCACCACGATCATTTCTTTAACGTTTTTACCACCATATTTTATAAAGTCATTTAAACATCCATTTACAAATTGTTACTCAACTCTGTTAGAATCACCCAAGCCTCATCCATCCAGCCGTTGTACTCTTTAAAAACACGTTACTACGTTTTACTAACAAAATTATATTTAAAAAGCCACATTTGCTAATTGCTAATATCCGCATGGAAGAGAGGTGTAAGACAGTTTGTGCCAAAGAGATTTAAATATTACATTTTATTTAGAAAATGTATCAAGACTCTTAATTATATTTGAATAGTTTTAATAGTTCCCTGAATTTAGTTTTTTCTCGTCAAGTAGTTTAAGATCCGTACGTATTAGACTTGGAGTACGAGGTGTGTTACATTTGGGGTCGTGTAGTAAATGCCAGAATACTGTAGTTAGTTACAGGGTTAGTTCTGAACCAAAACCAATGAGATCATATTCAATTATACAGGCCACAAATAAACTCTCTACAACATCAGTCAGCAACGAGTACATGTCTCATCTCAGTGGCTTTAAAGGTCACCTATTACGCTATTTCTAGGCATATATTATAGCTCTCAGATATATAAACATGTATAAAAAACACGTCTATGAAGTGTTTTGCTCCAAATACCATTCTAGCCACGCCTCATCTCCCTCTGTTTCACTTCCTGTTTCTAAAGTGCTGTGATAAAGCTTTAAAGAGGAGGGGTCTGAGCTCATGCGGGACCCGGCAGCTACCGTCTAAACTAAATGCTGCCGTGATGAAACTCCATATCATGGATTATCAAGGCTCTGAAACAGTCTGGAGCTCAAAGGCTTTCTCTCTTGCCGGTTACACCACGAGGTGAGTTCCTTTCTATTTCCTGCTTCTTCACACACATGCTCTCCAGCACAGGTTAGCTCTGAGTGTTAGCGATGCTAATGTGAACACAGACCATATTACGTCCAAAACAGTCGGGCATTGTTTCTGACAGCAACGTTTCTGATTGGCCCGTGGGTCCACATTTCAGATGTTACGTCATATCGGACGCACATCTGGATCAGCTCCGTTGTTCCCCGTTTTTAGAGATTTGGGTACGGAGGAAAAGAGAGAGGGTTTATTTCCTGACGCTGCGTGAGTTCCCCGACACACCGGGGACACACCGGGGACACACCGGGGACACAGCGGGGACACACCGGGGACACGTGGTGATGTATAAAAGACATCACAATGTGCATTTTGCATGATAGGAGACCTTTAAAAAGCTTTTGGATGAAGAGTCCTCCTGTGAGGCAGCTCTGCCCTCCAGGCCGCTCCTGATCTATCGTTCATACAAAATAAACGAGTGTGAGACATCCGTCCGGCTCTCTGCAGGCGCCGGGAAATGAAACGTCCGGAACATTAACACGACCTTCAGAAGGACTGCAGCGGGAATCTGTCCGCACAGAAGACAGCGCCGCGGGGCAGAAGGATTATCAATAACCAACGGAGAAGATCCAGGTGGTACACACACACACACACACACACACACACACACACACACACACACACACACACACACACACACACACACCAACTTTTGACTGATACCTTTTTGAGGCAGAACAGTTCCTAAAGTTCAGTATGTAGTCCAAGTCTTAGGAGTGGGTACATACAGTATTTTAAGGTAAGATGGAACTTTATTTTTCAGAAATTCAGGTGTTTTAACAGAATCATGGTCAAAGTGAAAAAAACGGGATTCAAAAAAGGTACAAAATAAAGATAAAATACAAAATAAATACAAATAATAATACAACATTTAAAAAATAAAGTAACTGTTGAAACAGATATCACGGTAAAACGTTGGTCATTCGAATGGACATACATACATATTTGGATTGTTAAATATAATTACATAAGTGTGCAGATGTGAGTGCAGGTTTTATGTTTGAACTGCACACGGCTAAAGCTGCCTCCCTCTCCTCTGTCCTCATCCTGTTGGACCTGTCTGCTGCATTCGACACGGTGAACCATCAGATCCTCCTTCGCACTCTCCAAGAACTTGGCGTTTCAGGCTCTGCACTTTCCCTCCTCACCTCATACCTCAAAGACCGTACCTACAGGGTAACTTGGAGAGTGTCCGAGTCCGACCCTTGTCAATTAACTACAGGGGTCCCTCAGGGCTCTGTCCTCGGTCCCCTCCTCTTCTCCCTGTACACAAACTCGCTCGGATCTGTCATTAGACCGCATGGTTTTTCATACCATTGCTACGCTGACGACACTCAATTAATTGTGTATTTGTGTATACACTCTTTACAACAGTGGTCGCCAACCAATCGCGAGTGTGGATCGCGGACCGTTAAAAAAAAAGTAACAAAAGAAAGAAAAGTTAAATTAAAATAATAATGTTTGAAAAATACGTTTTTAGATGTAAACCTATCATCCACCACCCCGTTAGCAGGTGCACTTGATTGACGTATATTTGAGACACCTCAATAATATAATACATTAACCGTGCTTTACGTGAAGCTCATCCTGACACAAGAGAGGACGGCAGGACTGCAATTTCCCGTGTTTAGTGAATGCAACAGAGGTAAGTCACCAGACCAATCAGAGAGTTGCATGGAAATACACGTGTGCTTGTGTCATTCAAGCTCGGCTCTGTGTGTGTGTGGCGATAGCGCATTTAGTGTGATAGAGAGAGAGAGGGGGGAAAGAGAGAGAGAGAGAGAGGGAGATTGAGGGAGAGAGAGGGACTGGTGCTAGCGGGGACCGTGATGTTAGCATCTGGTTAGGTGGGGACCCCCCCTAGAGGAGGTTAGGACCTAGAGGAGGTGGGGACCCCCCTAGAGGAGGTTAGGACCTAGAGGAGGTGGGGACCCCCCTAGAGGAGGTGAGGTCCGCCCCCCACTCGTAAAAAATAGCACTTTACCCCTGCATATATGCCGTGAGCTGATTATGGAGCCTTCACTGTAACAGTCATTCAGATGCAATTAGCCTATAAAAGGCCTCAAATTGGAAGCACTCTCTGGGCCGTCTTTTTCACTCAATTCTGCAATAGGTAGATCTCGCCTTTCACCTAGGCCGAGATCGGTGATCTTGGGCTTAAAAAGGTTGGTGACCACTGTTTTACAACATCAGGAGGATGCGTCCCCAGCTGACCCAGAAAGCCACGCAGGTTCTGGTCCAGGCTCTCGTCACCTCATGCCTAGACTACTGCAGCTCCCTCCTGGCTGGTCTACCTGCATGTGCCATCCGACCTCTGCAGCTCACCCAGAATGCAGCGGCTCGTCTGGTCTTCAACCTTCCTAAATGTTCCCACACCACGCCGCTCCTCCGCTCCCTCCACTGGCTTCCGGTAACTGCTAGAATCCACTTCAAGACAATGGTGCTTGCGTACCATGCTGCGAATGGATATGGCCCTTCCTACATCCAGGACATGGTTAAACCGTACACCCCAGCACGTGCACTACGCTCTGCATCAGCCAAACGACTCGCTGCACCCGCGCTGCGAGGGGGACCCAAGTTCCCATCAGCAGAAACACGTGGGTTTGCTGTCCTGGCTCCAAGATGGTGGAATGAGCTCCCATTGACATCAGGACAGCAGAAAGCTTACACACCTTCCGGACTGAAGACTCATCTCTTTCGACTCCACTTCGAGCGATAAAAAAATGCAAAGGTGCAAATCCTCTGTTCAACTGTATGCACTGTCATACTATACTATATTATTATACATGAACACCTTATAATACATCCCATATTATATGATAAAGTACCGTATTATAATCTGTATTTTGTTATATTGAGTCTTTAACATTACTAGTACCATAACTTAATCATGATGTCTACAGTAGTTGCTATTTTTATTCTATTCTAATTTTAGTTTATTCACTTCTTACACTTTTATTTATGTCACTTTCCATCTGAATGAATTTCTCTCTTTGTGCTACAACTGAATTGCCCTAAAGGGGATTAAAAAACAAACCAAAGTTATCTCGTGTTATCTGAATAAAACATCGTGCACTCGTGTGACGCGGTTTCATTTTTAATGAAAGGAAGTTTAAAATTCACAATTTGTAGAATGGGAACACCATTTGATGAATATCTTCACATAAATCCATTTGTTTTTATGCATATTCTCAAAATGTGAAAATGTGAAAACAACAGCAAAACATTTGAATAAAAGTAAAAGTACGTTTTCAACTGAGGTAGAAAGGTTTTTACATTGATAAAACAAAATG
This sequence comes from Champsocephalus esox, assembly GCA_036324585.1. NCBI lineage: Eukaryota > Metazoa > Chordata > Actinopteri > Perciformes > Channichthyidae > Champsocephalus > Champsocephalus esox. The sequence goes on from CM070492.1 coordinate 25,784,998, forward strand.
CAACAGAAAAATCTCAAATAACTTTATTTCAAAAGAGTTTTCGTATCCGAAATAATAAAACATAACACTGACAATTATCTTTTATGGGAAGTCAGTAGAAAAAATTCATTATTTGTATTTTCTTTTGCACATTTTCTAGACATTTTGATGGAAATACTTCACTTAAAACTCTTTTCACACTTAAATAGCACATCTTTGACTTATTTGACAATACTTCTTACACTGCTACAAACAACAGGAAGCACAATTTACACTCTTGTTTAGAAATATCAATAAAATATATTCCTGTAAAAAAAACATCCAATACAGAAATACAGATCTTCACAAAACCCCAAGTGAGTATGTACATATTTTCGTTTGTAGGCAAACACGCCTTCCTCTGTAATTGAATTTGGAATATTTATGCTTCGTATATAAACTGTGTTGGCGTTTTACACATTCTCCTTTTCATTCCCTCTTGTTTCTTTATGTGGTGTCTAATAGTCGTCCATCCAAAAAAATTATATTTGAATTTAAATTAGAGAGAGTCTGACAGACAGACAGGAAACGTTACGCTGTGATTTCCCTGCAGGCTGTTTTTACATTTAACTGTGTTCAACCAACAACATTCACACAACATAAATTATTCATTGCATCCACAGACTGTGTGTGTATACGTGTGTGTGTGTGCGTGCGTGTGTGTGGGGTGTGTGTGCGTGCATGTGTGTGGTATATGTGCGCGTGTGTGCGCATGTGGATTCTGAAAACTAATATGTCATTTACACGGCTGGCTGTTAGCGCTGCTCACTGTTCGATCCATTCTTCTTTTATGTGCAGATTTAAAAACAGCAGGGAATATAAATTATACTTAAAACACAGAACCAGTAAAACATAATTCTCTAAAGGCAAGAAACGCTTTATTTGATCATTTTAGTGAGCAACTAAATGCTACAGACATGCAGTATTTAGTGTGAGGTGATGAAAATGCATTGTGGCATAGCACTTATAACACGCTGCATATGCAATATTTAGACATTTTTCTGTAAGAATATACCGTAAGACTGTTTAAATGTGAATGTGTTTTGGTAGTGGAGTCCTGCTGGGAGACATAGAAGCTGCACATTAAGATACATGTCTACTTTGCTCATAATTAAATTAAATAAATGACATACTCAAATAACAATTAAGTCATAAAGCCGGATAGAATAGAAACCGTGGAGAGAATAATGTTCAGACGGCGGGTTGCTTATTAAACATTTCAGCCGTTACATGTTAAACAGTTACTTAGAATGTTAGTATGTTATTTGCTTTGTAGAATTATAGTGACAATGACTCATGAAAAGTATCACAAAATAAAGATACTAAACAACCCTAAAGGAACAAACATACAAAACAGCGAGGTAACATGACCATGAAGACACAGCAAATGACCTCGAAATGACAACAATGAGACATCTAATGACAACAATGAGACATCTAATGACAACAACGGGGTGACTACAAAGAGGCAAAGCATAACTATAAAAACAAAAAACAAACACAGAGAAACACAAAAAGACCACAAAGACATATGAAATGAACAAACACTTAATTTCCGAGAACACAATTTAAATCAAGACTTTTAAGCGTTTCTGAACAAGCCGGAAAATAATTCATGAGTTGCTCGAACACGGGAAACAACTTTCTTTAAATGCAGATTGGAGTGGTGTTGAATATTTAAAGTGTTCTTTTGAACTTATTTTTTTCAGAGATAAGGCAAATTAAAGAGGTTTCCACCCGTCCCATTGGTTTGTTTATCGTCATGTTAACTTTCTTTGGTTTGTTTTTAAAAAGCCAGCAAGATCTTGAAAACATTCCATGCTGTTTTGTTGTTCAGTTTCCTTTGGTCGAGACAACTTGAACCAAACTACTCTCTTAACCCTTTTCCACTTAAACAAGAACAACTTCCACAACACATTTCCACTCTTTATCGAACTCTCCATGAACGGACGTACAATCCTGTTCAAGCCCCCAAAAAATAATCAGAGATCGTAAAAGTACACACATCCTTTACTCAAGTAGAAGTACAGATACTCGTGTTTAAAAATACTCTGGTGAAAGTAGTAGTACTGACTAAACTTCTTTACTCAAGTAAAAGTAAAGAGGGCTTTGAAGTGTCCTTCAGTAGAAAGTACCCATAACTAGCAGCTGCTTTAAAGAGTACCTGACCTCCTTTTATATTAATAGAGCAATAATGTCATTGTTAGCTAATGAATGTTTCCATGGTGACCAACGGCAACATGACAACGTTTCCATTGGTCCCTCTTCTTTAGAGAAGACCAGGAAGTGATGGATACACGGATCGTGTTCAAACCAATAGGCACGCAGTGACTCTCAAGAATAATGACCACGCCACCAGACACACATTCAGACTAAAGGAACCAGCTGTTTGGAGAATGAGAGAAGTAGAAAGTACAGGTATTTGAGTTCAACATGTCAGAAGTAGAAAGTACAGGTATTTGAGTTCAACATGTAAGAAGTAGAAAGTACAGGTATTTGGGTTCAACATGTAAGAAGTAGAAAGTACAGGTATTTGGGTTCAACATGTAAGAAGTAGAAAGTACAGGTATTTGAGTTCAACATGTAAGAAGTAGAAAGTACAGGTATTTGAGTTCAACATGTAAGAAGTAGAAAGTACAGGTATTTGAGTTCAACATGTAAGACGCAGAAAGTACAGGTATTTGAGTTCAACATGTAAGACGCAGAAAGTACAGGTATTTGAGTTCAACGTGTGAGAAGTAGAAAGTACAGGTATTTGAGTTCAAAGTGTAAGAAGTAGAAAGTACAGGTATTTGAGTTCAACATGTAAGAAGTAGAAAGTACAGGTATTTGAGTTCAACATGTAAGAAGTAGAAAGTACAGGTATTTGAGTTCAAAATGTAAGAAGTAGAAAATACAGGTATTTGAGTTCAACATGTAAGAAGTAGAAAGTACAGGTATTTGAGTTCAACATGTAAGAAGTGGAAAGTACAGGTATTTGTGTTCAACGTGTAACAAGTAGAATGTACAGGTATTTGAGTTCAACATGTAAGAAGTAGAAATTACAGGTATTTGAGTTCAACATGTAAGAAGTAGAAAGTACAGGTATTTGAGTTCAACATGTAAGAAGTAGAAAGTACAGGTATTTGGGTTCAACATGTAAGAAGTAGAAAGTACAGGTATTTGACTTCAACATGTAAGAAGTAGAAAGTACAGGTATTTGAGTTCAACATGTGAGAAGTAGAAAGTACAGATATTTGGGTTCAACATGTGAGAAGTAGAAAGTACAGGTATTTGAGTTCAACATGTGAGAAGTAGAAAGTACAGGTATTTGGGTTCAACATGTGAGAAGTAGAAAGTACAGGTATTTGGGTTCAACATGTAAGAAGTAGAAAGTATAGGTATTTATGTTCAAAATGTAAGAAGTCAAAGTAAAAAGTTTAGTCAGAAAAATAAGTAGTGTAGTAAAGTACTGATACCAGAAACATGTACTTAAGTACAGTAACGAAGTATTTGTACTCTACTACTTCCCACCTCTGAAAATAAGGCTTATTTTACTGGTGCCATCCGGGGAAATGCTACTTTTAAAGTTGATTTTGCCATGATACGTTCTTGTTTACTCATGTCATGTTTGATTATTTATCAGGTTTATGTTTTAGAGCCCTTGACTTCCAGCCATTTTGTGTTATTTTTGTAACTATTTTAATTGTTGTCCCCTGTGTCTCATTAACCTTTCTTTACATATTTGTTTTGTAAAGATTTTGTTCTTTCTGTTGCATCTTTGTCCAAAATCATTGTTTCACATTCCTAACAATTGTTTTGGTTCTTGTTGAGATGTTTAGATTAAGTTATATAAGAATTTTCGTGACTCATGTCTTGTCTCATCATTGCGTTTTTTAATATGCACTTACCTTTCTCTCTCGAATTCAGAGCCATTGACTTCCTGTCATTGTGTGATCGTCAGCCCTGCCACCCAAGGCTTTATTGTCATGTGCACATTAGCTACAGTGTCGATGTGGCAATGCAAAACTTTAATCACATGCTCCTCCAACAGTGCAACATGAATACATATAGGACGTAAAACAAATAAAACAGATACAAAAACTTGTCCCCACCGTTGTCCCATTTACCCTTCTTTACATTTTGTTTTGTAAATACTTCTTTTTGCACTTTGGTATCGAGTGCATTTGAGTCCAAATCATTGTGTCACGTACCTAACAATTTTTTCAAGACTAATAAAAAACTGGTACGCAAAAAACCTGCTCTTTCAGAGCCTCGTGGAAAAGAGGAACCTTGGATTTATTCTGATCAAACATCCCAACTATGAACCGTGTGCAGAGTATCCTTGGTGTGTACAGCTGGGATATATCGAGGAGCTCAGGGTCTTTCTAAAAGCACCACCGTCACGCTCCAACAGTCAAGTCTAAATTCAGCTTCAGTCGTGTTGTCCGTTGCATCTCTTTTCTCTTTAAACGGCATAAACGATCTGAATCGTCCCGCTTCGAGGCAGACAAGTGTGTGTGTTAGTTCTGTGCCAAGGATGCCATTTTTTGTTTTTTATGAAACCACTCAGAGCATTGACCACAGCTGTCATACTGCTGAGACGTGTGTGTGTGTGTGTGTGTGTGTGATCAAGCGTGTGTGTGTACTGACCGTATTCTCTGTGACAGTACAGCAGCACTGCAAATGGAGTTTACATTTTGTATGACCTTCGTGACCCTAAACTCTCTTTCTTTTTTATCTGGCATAAACAGAAACACACACACACACACGCACACACACACATCCCCGCACTGTGACAGCTGTGGTCGTGACCTCAGATACACAGAGCTTCAAAGCAACTTAAAACTCCTGCTGAGACGTGCAGAAAAAAACAACAAGAGACAAGTAAAGAAAAAATAACTTCTTTAAAGTTTTACTGAAACACAGTTACTGTTAAACTCACCTGAAGTCCCGCCCACCAACATGTTTCTGAACGCGTGATTGGACGATCCTGTTACAGAGATTATGTTAGTTAGGTTTAGGGTTAATTGGTTGAGTCACATAGTGTTATTTCAAGGTCCCATGTCCAGTGGCGTTTTTATATGTACAAAAGTGGTGGGGCACAAAAAACGTAGATGTTTATATATAAGCTTCTGCAGTGAGGTTCATGGCTGCTGAGGCTCTGACGCTTCAGGTTTACAAATATTATATTTTGACCTAACAAGTGAAGGAGTTCAAGTATCTCGGGGTCTTGTTCTCGAGTGAGGGAACAATGGAGCGTGAGATGGGCCGGAGAGTCAGAGCAGCGGGAGCGGTACTGCAGTCGCTTTACCGCACCGTTGTGACGAAAAGGGAGCTGAGCCAGAAGGCAAAGCTCTCTGTCTACCGGGCCATTTTGGTTCCTCCCCTCACCTACGGTCATGAAGGATGGGTCAAGACCGAAAGAACGAGATCGCGGATACAAGCGGGCGAGATGGGTTTCCTCCGCCGGGTGGCTGGCGTCTCCATTAGGGATAAGGTGAGAAGTTCGGTCATCAGGGAGGGACTCGGAGTTGAGCCGCTCCTCCTTCGCGTCGAAAGGAGCCAGTTGAGGTGGTTCAGGGCACCTAGCTAGGATGCCACCTGGGCGCCTCCCTAGGGAGGTGTTCCAGGCACGTCCAGCTGGGAAGAGACCGAGGGGTAGACCTAGGACCAGGTGGAGGGACTATATCTCTACGCTGGCCTGGGAGCGCCTTGGGACCCCCCCAGTCAGAGCTGGTGGATGAGGGGATAGGAAGTTTGGGGCTCTCTGCTGGAACTGCTACCCCCGAGACCCGACCACGGAGAAGCGGAGAAGATGGATGGATGGATATTTTGACCTAAATCAAAATATAATATTATTTTCAAAAGCTTTTTTAGTCTGATGCTTCGATTAATTTTAAACAGACAGTTCAACAGAAGGATACCCAACATTTTTAATTTTATCATTTCAATAATGAATTGTTCTCTCTTAGTAAGATCCCATTTTCAATAACATGCGGTCTTACCTTGCCTTGAAGATGAAGTCCATTTGCCTATCCCTCTGGACAAACATCTCTATTACTTTTTTGTAAAAGTCCTCCTTATGTTCTTGTAGTTTCAAAAGTCTATCATGAATCTAATTGATAGAGTTATGATTAGAAAATGATAAAAGTAGGGTAGACATGTGGATATTATCCGGCTGAACAAAACGTACATTTAGTCTACGTTTCCCACAGATCATATTTTGAGCTATTTTCTAAAATCCTATGGAGGAAATCTCGTTGCTTTTAGGTCGAGGGAAGCCATGCGCAGCTTACTTCCTGGTTTTAGGACGCCTCACTGCAGCTCTCTCGTCTCCTCTTCACACACCACACTTTTCGCGGCACACGTACTTACAGCCAATCAGCTCTGAGTGATGTGAGATGGCGTATGGTGGGGATGGCAGCTCTATGCCCCTATGGTCATTCTTTTTTGCCACAAACATTAAATAGGAAAATACTCTGAGCATGCGCAGTGTAGTTTTTACAGTCACCGTTCACTCAGACAGGGAGGGGAGGGGCAGGATCGGGGTTTGTCCCACATGGCTCTAAACAGCTCACAAGGCACACACTGTAGACACTAATTAGAAGAGCACAGACTAAAACAGCAATGAGACGAATCAGATGATTAAACATGATCTTAAAATATATGTCATACATATATATATATTTTTTTGTTGCATTTTGTTGTAATCATTATTTGTAATACTGTCTGCTGACACTGCCTGAGCACACACACAAACTCCCAGCCAGGCTGCCGGTGTGTGTGTGTTTCGGGCTGTGTCTCGCTGTCTCGCAGACGGCCACTGGGCTCACAGGGAGTGCAGGAGCTCCAACAAGATGTGTAGGACAGAGAGTGAATACACATGCTGGACAGAGATGCTGTTTGAGAAACCAATGTGAGTTTGGAAAATTGCACAATATACATTTATTTTTTTGGACCACACACCCGCAGCCTGGCTGGGAGTTTGTGTGTGTGCCCAGGCTGAGTTCCGCGCTTTCTCGCCGACCAGTATACCTCAACAATGGAATTGTGATCAGTAGAAATGGCCGTGACGTGGCGCCTTTAACATTATTTCGGTAAAATGCAACCTTTGAAACCCACATGCTGTTGGTGTAGATCCTGCTGGTGCCTCTTCACGCCCTACATAGATGCAGTCTTGATCTTTGTGACTCACAACAAGCCTCTGTTGAGAAACAAGAGTTACAAAGCATGAGTTCAGAGCATGAGTTTTTCATTTCCTGTCACTTCTTTTGTCTCTCAGCGGGTCAGAGAGCGGTTAAACGATAGCGATCCTGAAACATGAAGTTATGTAAACACGTCAGGTTCAGTAACCGAAAGGGCCACTGGACCGAAACCAGGAGCACTCCCAGGCCTGAGTGCTTCCCCCTGACACCTACATGAGAACCAGTGGGCGTCGGACATTAAATATTAAAGCTTTTTATTACATTCTCTACTTTTCTGTTTTCTGTCTCTATAAAAGATCATTTAAAAACTCCTGCTGTTTTGGAAGTTCTTCGATAATCTTCCAAGCATCTGGGTAGATAAATGTCCTCAGCAGGAGCTCTACGTGGCAGCTATTTAACAGGAAGTAGATGTATATAACTATGCGTCTCAGTCGATCCCTTCCTACCTAGCACCCTTCATCCCTCCCGCAGCAACCTCTTAGTCCCATCAATGATTGGCCCCTTCATCCATTTATCCACTTATCCCTCCATAACCAACCCTTCATCATCACCCTTCATCCCTTCATCATCACCCTTCATCCCTCCACCCACATCCCTTCCACCCACATCCCTTCCACCCACATCCCTTCCACCCACATCCCTTCCACCCTTCATCCCTTCCACCCACATCCCTCCACCCTTCAACCCTTCATCCCTCCACCCTTCCACCCTTCATCTCTTCCACCCTTCATCCCTTCCACCCACACCCTTCCACCCTTCATCCCTTCCACCCTTCATCCCTTCCACCCACACCCCTTCCACCCTTCATCCCTTCCACCCTTCATCTCTTCCACCCTTCATCCCTTCCACCCACACCCCTTCCACCCTTCGTCCCTTCCACCCTTCATCCCTTCCACCCACATCCCTTCCACCCTTCAACCTTCGTCCCTCCACCAACCAACCCTTTATCCTTCCACCATCGACCCCTTCCTCCATTTATCCACTTTTCCTTCCCACCCTTCATCCCTCCACCCATTGACCACTCCATCCCTTCATCCATTCATCCCGACATCCTTGTATCCCTCCTATCATAGCTTATCCCTACCTTATCCCTTTTTCCTAACCAACATCCATTCATCCTTCCACCCATTGACCACTTCATCCCCAGTCCTTTAGTCCATCCACCCCACCCCTTCATCCTCATCCTTCCTTTTATCCCTCTTATCATAAACCCCTAACCCCTACATCCCTCCCCGACCAACTCCTACATCCCTACATATGTCCATCGTGCCTCCATCCATCGACCCCTTCATCTCCAATCCTTTCATCATAGTATCAGACCCCTTTATCCCTTCCACGACTGTTATGAACAAAGAGGAGACACACCATATCAACGGTTTAACAAAAGATGTTTGTTAAAGCAAGTAGTCCAAATCAGCCAAATGAATTAAGTGCCAAACCAAATGAAGCATGAGGTGTGGATGTCAGTGTGTCCGGAGCGTAAGTGCAGGGTGAGGGTTGCGTGGACATGTGTGCGAGTGTTGAAGTGCACAAAGTGAACATATTCAACCGAACCGGGTGCCTGGAGGAGAAAGCAGAGCGGCTTGAAACACCTGCAGGGCACCAGACCCAGGTGCCCCGAGTTACGCAACCAATGCGGCTGGAGGCAGCTCAGCCACACCCTCTCCAGGTGACCCCACGGGGCATCACACTGACCAACATCCATTCATCCTTAAAGCCTCCATCTATTCATCCCTTCAGCTCTACACCCCTACATCCCTTCATCCCGCCCTCTATTCATCCCTTCAGCTCTACACCCCTACATCCCTTCACCCCGCCCTCTATTCATCCATTCAGCTCTACACCCCTACATCCCTTCACCCCGCCCTCTATTCATCCATTCAGCTCTACACCCCTACATCCCTTCATCCCGCCCTCTGCTCATCCCTTCAGCTCTACACCCCTACATCCCTTCATCCGCCCTCTGCTCATACCTTCAGCTCTACACCCCTACATCCCTTCATCCCACCCTCTGCTCATCCCTTCAGCTCTACACCCCTAAACCCCTTCATCCTGCCCTCTATTCATCCCTTCAGCTCTACACCCCTACACCCCTACATCCCTTCACCCCGCCCTCTGCTCATCCCTTCAGCTCTACATCCCTTCATCCCGCCCTCTGCTCATCCCTCCAGCTCTACACCCCTACACCCCTACATCCCTTCACCCCGCCCTCTGCTCATCCCTTCAGCTCTACATCCCTTCACCCCGCCCTCTGCTCATCCCTTCAGCTCTACACCCCTACATCCCTTCACCCGCCCTCTGCTCATCCCTTCAGCTCTACACCCCTACATCCCTTCAGCTCTACACCCCACCCCTACGCTCATCCCTTCAGCTCTACACCCCTACATCCCTTCACCCGCCCTCTGCTCATCCCTTCAGCTCTACACCCCTACATCCCTTCACCCGCCCTCTGCTCATCCCTTCAGCTCTACACCCCTACATCCCTTCACCCGCCCTCTGCTCATCCCTTCAGCTCTACACCCCTACATCCCTTCACCCGCCCTCTATTCATCCCTTCAGCTCTACACCCCTACACCCCTACGCTCATCCCTTCAGCTCTACACCCCTACATCCCTTCACCCGCCCTCTATTCATCCCTTCAGCTCTACACCCCTACACCCCTACGCTCATCCCTTCAGCTCTACACCCCTACATCCCTTCATCCCGCCCTCTATTCATCCCTTCAGCTCTACACCCCTACACCCCTACGCGCATCCCTTCAGCTCTACACCCCTACATCCCTTCACCCGCCCTCTGCTCATCCCTTCAGCTCTACACCCCTACATCCCTTCACCCGCCCTCTATTCATCCCTTCAGCTCTACACCCCTACACCCCTACGCTCATCCCTTCAGCTCTACACCCCTACATCCCTTCACCCGCCCTCTATTCATCCCTTCAGCTCTACACCCCTACACCCCTACGCTCATCCCTTCAGCTCTACACCCCTACATCCCTTCACCCGCCCTCTGCTCATCCCTTCAGCTCTACACCCCTACATCCCTTCACCCGCCCTCTGCTCATCCCTTCAGCTCTACACCCCTACACCCCTTCACCCGCCCTCTGCTCATCCCTTCAGCTCTACACCCCTACATCCCTTCACCCGCCCTCTGCTCATCCCTTCAGCTCTACACCCCTACACCCCTTCATCCCGCCCTCTATTCATCCCTTCAGCTCTACACCCCTACATCCCTTCACCCCGCCCTCTATTCATCCCTTCAGCTCTACACCCCTACATCCCTTCACCCCGCCCTCTATTCATCCCTTCAGCTCTACACCCCTACATCCCTTCATCCCGCCCTCTATTTTTCCCTTCAGCTCTACACCCCCACATCCCTTCACCCGCCCTCTGCTCATCCCTTCCTTGTTCACTTGTTCACTTCTCTTACGCGTCGTTCTAGCTACCAAGCAAAGCTACTGCAGGAACATTTCCCTTTGGTTCAGATACATTCTACAGAAAGGAGGGGGTGTTACAGTAAACTCCTGCAGGAAACCGATGCACACGGACACAGAGAAAGAAAAAGTTTGGTGCATTCATATCCAGTGAATAATCCAACGCCAGGCTTCATGTTTCCCTCCTTCTGCTTCCTCTTTCATTTCACTCACTCTGCCTCAGTCCCGCTCCGCACTTCCTGCAGCCAGCTCCCTCTCTGGAGCTCCTGTTGAGACACATGTGTGACAGTAGAGAAGAAGAAGCCAGAACTGTCAGCAGATTCTTGTTCCAGTGTGTGTGTGTGTGTGTGTGAACGTTTGAATGTGTGTGTGTACATGTGTGTGTGTGTGAACGTGTGTGTGTGTGAACGTGTGTGTGTGTACGTGTGTACGTATGTGTGTTTGTGTATGTGTGTGTGTGTATGTGTGTGTGTGTGTGTGTATGTGTGTGTGTGTGAGCGTGTGTGTGTACATGTGTGTATGTGTGTGTGTGTGCGTGTGTGTGTGCACGCGTGCACAGTAGCTGACATGTCAGGGTGGATCCCTAAAGCTCAGCTGTCATATCTCGTTGTCTTCCCTCCTCTGTTTCTTACTGTACGTCTGTGTGTTGTTGTTGTTGTTGTTGTTGTTGTTGTTGTTGTTGTTGTTGTTGTTGTTGTTGTCTTTCCCTCTGCAGCTGCAAGATATATCATCATAAACCTTTGGAATAGTTTACAGTTAAAGTTGTTCTCTAGAATAACAAACCTGACTTTGAACCATCCTCCCCACAGTTAGTTACACTTATAGTCAGATGTTAGAGACACTGCACACTGATATACCTGAACATCAGCAGGAGAGGACTCTTTAAAGTAGAGACACTACATACTGATATACACCTGAACATCAGCAGGAGAGGACTCTTTAAAGTAGAGACACTACATACTGGTATACACCTGAACATCAGCAGGGGAGGACTCTTTAAAGTAGAGACACTACATACTGGTATACACCTGAACATCAGCAGGAGAGGACTCTTTAAAGTAGAGACACTACATACTGGTATACACCTGAACATCAGCAGGAGAGGACTCTTTAAAGTAGAGACACTACATACTGATATACACCTGAACATCAGCAGGAGAGGACTCTTTAAAGTAGAGACACTACATACTGATATACACCTGAACATCAGCAGGAGAGGACTCTTTAAAGTAGAGACACTACATACTGATATACACCTGAACATCAGCAGGAGAGGACTCTTTAAAGTAGAGACACTACATGCTGATATACACCTGAACATCAGCAGGAGAGGACTCTTTGAAGTAGAGACACTACATACTGATATACACCTGAACATCAGCAGGAGAGGACTCTTTAAAGTAGAGACACTACATACTGGTATACACCTGAACATCAGCAGGGGAGGACTCTTTAAAGTAGAGACACTACATACTGGTATACACCTGAACATCAGCAGGAGAGGACTCTTTAAAGTAGAGACACTACATACTGGTATACACCTGAACATCAGCAGGAGAGGACTCTTTAAAGTAGAGACACTACATACTGATATACACCTGAACATCAGCAGGAGAGGACTCTTTAAAGTAGAGACACTACATACTGATATACACCTGAACATCAGCAGGAGAGGACTCTTTAAAGTAGAGACACTACATACTGATATACACCTGAACATCAGCAGGAGAGGACTCTTTAAAGTAGAGACACTACATGCTGATATACACCTGAACATCAGCAGGAGAGGACTCTTTAAAGTAGAGACACTACATACTGATATACACCTGAACATCAGCAGGAGAGGACTCTTTAAAGTAGAGACACTACATACTGATATACACCTGAACATCATTAGGAGAGGACTCTTTAAAGTAGAGACACTACATACTGATATACACCTGAACATCAGCAGGAGAGGACTCTTTAAAGTAGAGACACTACATACTGATTTACACCTGAACATCAGCAGGAGAGGACTCTTTAAAGTAGAGACACTACATACTGATATACACCTGAACATCATTAGGAGAGGACTCTTTAAAGTAGAGACACTACATACTGATATACACCTGAACATCAGCAGGAGAGGACTCTTTAAAGTAGAGACACTACATACTGATATACACCTGAACATCAGCAGGAGAGGACTCTTTAAAGTAGAGACACCACATACTGATATACACCTGAACATCAGCAGGAGAGGACTCTTTAAAGTAGAGACACTACATACTGATATACACCTGAACATCAGCAGGAGAGGACTCTTTAAAGTAGAGACACTACATACTGATATACACCTGAACATTAGCAGGAGAGGACTCTTTAAAGTAGAGACACTACATACTGATATACACCTGAACATCAGCAGGAGAGGACTCTTTAAAGTAGAGACACTACATACTGATATACACCTGAACATCAGCAGGAGAGGACTCTTTAAAGTAGAGACACTACATACTGATATACACCTGAACATCAGCAGGAGAGGACTCTTTAAAGTTGAGACACTACATGCTGATATACACCTGAACACCAGCAGGAGAGGACTCTTTAAAGTAGAGACACTACATACTGATATACACCTGAACATCAGCAGGAGAGGACTCTTTAAAGTAGAGACACTACATACTGATATACACCTGAACATCAGCAGGAGAGGACTCTTTAAAGTAGAGACACTACATGCTGATATACACCTGAACATCAGCAGGAGAGGACTCTTTAAAGTAGAGACACTACATGCTGATGTACGTTGATGGTAAATATGAGGCTGATCGAGAGGTGCAGGGATGTTGTATTTCTCCCAGTGGACCCTGAAGGCAGCATCTCCATGGTTCCCTCCATAAAAGGAATCGGATTTTCTTGCTCTTATGTTGGGCGTGATGACGTTTAGTCGTCTCATTTAGAAACTTGTCAGCAATCGCTAGTTTTAAATTCACGAGTGGGGCTTATTTTATGTTGTAGAACAAAATAGCAGGCGGTTCGATGTACTTTATTTTGAAAGGGCAGAATAACTTCATCGGGAGTCGCAGTGTGAGAGTTATTATGAATGGTGTGTGTGTGTGTGTGTGTGTGTGTGTGTGTGTGTGTGTCTCTCTGAGCGTGTGTGTGTGTCTCTGAGTGTGTGTATGTGTGTGTGTGTGTGTGTGTGTGTGTGTGTGAGTGTGTGTCTCTGAGTGTGTGTGTGTGTGTGTGTGTGTGTGTGTGAGTGTGTGTCTCTGAGTGTGTGTGTGTATGTGTGTGTTTCCTCAGGCAATGGACCAGCTTGCCTTCATCCTCAATTCCTAATGAGATTTAATGCTGAGTTGTCCACACACACACAGAGACAGACACACACACACACACACACACACACACACACACACACACACACATACACACACACACACACACACTGTCAATGTACTCATCCACCAGAGCTAAAACTGTGACACACACACACACACACACACACTGGCAATCCGACGCTCCTGGGTCCATGTCAAGGGGAACATCCCATAATGAGGGGTGCATCCATTTCCATGACGATGAATAATATAGAGCTTTTGGGCAAAAAATCTATTCGAATACATTTATATAAATATATTGGTTTATACAAATATTTATATATTTCTGAGTGTCATCGACTTGTTCCAACAACGAGGCCAGGCGAGCTTTCTCAGGTCAAGGTTTCCCCGTATTTTATTTCTTCATTTTTCGATTTGTCTTCATCTGTTTCTCCCCCCATCAGCATGTCTCCGTGCACCCCCTCCTCGCACACTGCAATGTTTCTTCTGTCGGAAAAAAGTCAGTAATTATATTATTTGTCTGCGCAGTAAAAAAAGAAGAAGCATTTAATTAACAAACACGCCGGAGGAATAAAGAAGGCAACAGGAAATAAATGATCGGCAGTCGGCCAATAACAAGATGTTTCCTCCCGTCGGACCCCCGTAACATTTAAATTAGACCTTTAGAAAACCCTTAATTTACATCTTTATCTTTGTGTTATTTTTATCGAGTTAAACCACCTGGACAACCATCGTATTTCAGCACGCGTAGATATGATTTAGATCTTCTTTCCTCGTTTGTGCCTTATTTTTACAACCTCTTTAAACACGCCGGTCTTTCCTTCATAAGGTGGCTCCACATCCACGATTAATTTAATCTTAACATTCCCAGATAGTTCGTGAAATGAAATGCATTGAATAGAAAATGGATAAAAATGCGGATTGTGCTCACGTTAGCGTTGAATTGGGTATTCTAAAACACGTAGGTTTGAGCAAGCTCTCTGATTGGTCAATGTTTGATTCCACGATCAAACAACGATCAAATAAATCGTGACTAATCATAAAGTATCCAGTGGCCTACACACGCCACTAGCCTACCGAAACTACTTCCATGAGCCTGCATCGTGTGGTTTCCATAGCGACACACAGCCTTTACACTGTTATACATTGTCTCTCGTTGGAAATCGGTAGCTACAAAATGTCAGATTTTAGTACTAAGTACTTTTCCCAGGAATAGTTCTCCGGAAATCTTTCATTCCTGAACTATCTAGCAGATCGCGTTCACACCGGAATAAGTTCCCTGAGGGAGGGTTAGGCAAATGAAGCCACTGATGTCACTTCTTCTTCTTCTGCTTTGGGTTTACTGGCAGGCCGCAAACCACTTCACGGCGTATACTGCCGCCCGGAGTCCCCGGCCGGAAGTCCCCGGAGTTGGGGACTGGCTTTCCGAGTAAATCGCCAGAACGCCGACACCTCCTCATCTCCTCCCATGTTTTCTTTTGTGTTGCCATAAGTTAGTCTCTCTCCGTTGGTGCGCAGGGCTAATGCTAATGCTAATAATGCTAATCCGAGCAAATAAAATGGCGGCTTCACAAAACTTTTCAGAGTTTTACGGGGCGTGGTTTGCAATCCGCCCAGCCAATCAGAAATTGGAACCTTTTCCTCCCCAGGAAAGTCCCTCCTCTCTAGCAGGGACTGAAAGGGATCTTTTTGGTGTGAACGCAAAATCCCAGGAAGTATCGGAACTATTCCTGGGAAAAGTACTCCGGTGTGAAAGCGCCTAATGTCACACAATTATTTTAAAAGAAAAGCCAAATTCTGGACATGTTGAAAAAAGAAGGTAAATACAGTCGAGGAAAACACCCACATGTTTAACTTTAATTGACAAATAAACCAATTTGTGTAGAGAGGTTTTCACCTGAGCAACTTCCATTGCATTTAAAATCTTCTCTGTATTTATCCCAACTCTTCTCTTGCAAGTCGACCTGATTCCACTGCCAAATCTGATTTGAGTTATTTGTTGTGATTGGGGTACACGCCTAAATAGATTGATCGCTCCTTTTTTAACCCTGCATGTTGTCCATGTCAGAAAGTGCCTCGTCATTGTTCCGCCTCTGTTAAAGGTGAGTTTCGACCTCCTTTAAACCTTCAAACTCTTCGATCCAAAACTCAATGCAATCGTTTTCTATCGCCTCAGGGAAACAAATCTTCACGCTGCCTTCAGTCTGAACTCCACAAAGACAAAGACACACTTCATGTACAATAACCTCACCAACAAGACTACACACACACTGTCTGGTATCAATAATACAGATGCATTGATATCCATTCTGAACATAACTCAAAACAAATGAGAGAAAATGACCTTGACTGAGCTTTTATTCAGGTATTAAAACAGAATCCCCAGTGCTATCAGTCAAAAGAGAAAGCAGAGACCACACACACACACACACACACACACACACACACACACACACACACACACACACAGCTATCGATCGGCGCTCTGGCTGTGTTAGATGAAGGATTTATGGCGTTGCGTGGCAGTCGGGCAGGAGGGAGTTATTTTAGATGAAGCTTTATTTAACAAGGTGAGTCTCCTCGGAGTGGAAAGTCACGGAGAGACGGAGGATCAGAGGGTCGGACGTCTCAAAGGTCAGAGGTCGGAAGTCGTCACGCAGCGCTGGACGTCTTGACAGCGCTGGACGTCTTGACAGCGCTGGACGTCTTGACCTCGCTCTGATAATCCCTCATGAGTTCAGTGTGTTTCTGATTCTGTGCAAAATTCGCCTTCATGTTGATGGGAAAACCATAGAAGAAGAACATTTGCAGGATTTTCTTTGGTTTCTTGTGATGGGGGTCCACAAAACCAGAAAGGTAGGTCAGGTCTAACATTTTAGCACTTCCTGTCCCTTTGTCTGGAAGTCAATGGTTTTCTGAACGTTTTTTTTTATAATCCTTTAGCTGTATAGTCATGGTTTATACATATACATAAATTATGAAAAAAGCAATGTATGAAATAAAATTAAATTTAAATGATTTTAATTTAAAGATTTTTTATGCAATAATTCAACTTTAGCTGAAATGAAAACATAAATGATTAAAATCCAGTTTGCAGTGACACATATTTCTGCAGACTTCACACAGAGAACGGGATGAATATGCATGATTGTAATTGCAGCCCTGGATGAAAACGTGTGTGTGTGTGTGTGTGTGTGTGTGTGTGTGTGTGTGTGTGTGTGTGTGTGTGTGTGTATTTGCAAATGATTCAGCACATTGTACTTCAGTCTGCTTCCGTTCATGATGAAACTTTAATCACCACGATAAGGAGCACATTTATCACTACAGAAGGATGTGTCTAATTCCTGGAGTGCATTTTAGGTCAGGAAATGTATATTTCATTATTATAAATAAATATAAATAAAATTAATATTTTATTTAATTATTATTATTATTATAAAACAAGGAGCTGTCGGTGTTTGAAACCAGTCATTTATCCTTTGAGTTGATGTTATTATGCAGTTTGAATGTGTCTAATATATTCAACTTAGCTGGTTTCCATTGCATATCCATCAATATCCATTACATGTGGATGTGTCTAATTCCTGGATTGTGAGTGACAGAAAGTCTATATCTGTGTGTGTGTGTGTGTGTGTGTGTGTGTGTGTGTGTGTGTGTGTGTGCGTGTTTGTGTGTGTATCGAGGGAGGCAGCGTCACCTTTAGCACTTGTGGTGGAAGCTGACAAGTCATTAGCAGGACACACACACACACACACAAACACACAAACACACACATATAGACAAATTCTCCCACACACACATTCACACTGACAAACAAGATGCCCAAATAAACACACTTTTACCGCCTGCAGGGTCAAGAGGGGTCAGGTAAAGTGGCACCATAATACGTCTTTGTCATTCTGATCAATGACTACACACACACACACACACACACACACACACACACACACACACACACACGCACTCAATGAAAATAAACACCCAACTCACAGCAGTGAATACCAACAATGGACACACACGCTGAATGCTAATTAGCCAGCGGGCTAAACGAGGCAGTGATCCTATTTAACACACACACACACACACACACACTTCTCATGTTAACAAGTTTGTTTTCTCCACAGTTCTCCTCATTCATCAGCGCGAGAGAGAGAAAGAACGCAAACACGAATTAATCAACTTCTGTTTGTTTCCAGCACAATTAGTGATCACATTGATTTCTGGCTTCCAACGAGGAGGAGGAGGAGGAGGAGGAGGAGGAGGAGGAGGAGGAGGAGGAGGTAGAGTGAAGAGAGGAAAATGGTGCAAAATATACAGAAAGTCATTTAGGATGGGAAGGAGGAATTGAACGAGGAACTGACAGAGGAGGTAAAGGTGATAATATCGATGATGGCACCAAGGTAGGAGAGCTAAATAGATAGATGGCGAACGAAAGCTAGCTTGAGTTACAGATGGATTTTTTATTTATATAACCTTTATTTAACCAGATAAAAAGCTTTGAGATAAAATCTCATTTTCAATGCTGACCTGGCCAAGAAGGCAGCAACGTTACACAAACACATGTAATGTATAAAATACAGAGAACATAACTAAGTAAACAAAAGACAGTCACTACATTGTGCACATTAGGACAGTAAGAAAGGCACTACTTATTACTGCAAGAGCAGCTGGTGGTAACGCACCTCAGACAACTTCAATTTAAAACAGGCTATAGGGACAAGTGCCCTCAGTTTGAGGCTTGATTGAAGGTCATTCCAAGACCAAGGACCTGATGAAGCCTCAGTCCGCACGGCAGGAACCTGGACCCGTATCCAGGCGCAGGTTCTGAGGCTGTAGGAGTCACAAACTGGAGCAAATATGGCACATATGTACAGTGGAAGCTTTCCTGAAATGGCTTTATACATGAATACAAACCAATGCTGCATCCTACGCATACTAAGTGAGGACCATCCAGTAGGCTGTACAGTTTACAATGATGAGTCCTATCGGGTGCATTTGATATGTATCGCAGTGCAGCATGCATAGTGGGTCAAGTCGGGCCAAAACAGTGGGACAGGCACATCTATAGATGGTATCACCGTAGTCCAGCTGGGACAGGAATAATCCAGAGACCAAGAAGTTGAAAAACAACATTTAAGTCTGTAAAGGAAGCCAAGAGTGAATTTCTATTTCTCAATGGAGAGGCAAGAGGACGCTGACTTGGGAGCAAAAAGCATTCCTTTGGTTTTCTTACTGTTCAATAGCAGTTTGGAATCGAGAAGCGCATGCAGCCGCGTGATAAAGTCAGATTGGAAAGGGCCATATCCAGAGAAGAAGCACATGAGTATACAATAGTGTCATCAGCATACATATGATAGGTAGAAAATTGCATCTGATTACAAATATTGTTTACATATAATAAAAAGCAAGGGCCCCAACATAGAGCCCTGTGGAACTCCCTTCTCCAAGGTGACAGGCTCAGAGACAGTCCTACCCAACCTGACGCATTGAGCACGGTCGGTTAGATAACTCTGAAACCAGCAAATGGCGTTATGACCGAAACGAGACATCAACATAACATTAGACAGAATGTTATGGATAGATGGATACGTTCGCTAGCTCAATTACTAGCTTTTGCTTGATTGTTAGATGGGTATGAAAGCTTGATTTACAGATAGATAGATGTAGATAGCTAACGTTCGCTAGCTAAATATATAGAATTTTTGCTGGCTAAACAGCACACTGAAAGGTTAATTGAGTTGGTCTCTAGTTATTTTTTTAATAAAAGTCAACACTGTGGATCTAATTCTTCTGGCAGTGAGTTCTTATAAAATGTCCATATATGCGTTAGTCTGCAATCCGACCGTCTCATATGTTTTTTCGTTGCTTCTCATAGCACAGCATCTACAAAACAAGACACTATACGGAGAGGAAGGAAGGGTAAAGAAGAGGAGATATAGGATAGTAAGATAAGGGAGGGTAAATGAGGACAGAAATAGTGTTAGCAAAGAGGAAATTAGGAAAAGAACTAGGGACCATGAGAAAAGGAGGGAGGAAAAAACGAAGTAGGAGTGAAAGGAGGATTGATTAGAACTGGTTTGGTTTGGACGTGTGATTAGCATTTTAGCTGACTGAACTCTGCTGCTTCATCACTATTCACTGTTTCTCTCACACACACAATCACACACACACACACACACACACACACACACACACACACACACACTGAAGTATCATTCAAAACCGGAACGATTTCATGTTTTTTTTAACAGTATCAATAAAGTCACTACTTGAGAAATGTTTCCTGCTAAGAGTTGGAAACAGGGAAGAAGACGAGCAGACTCTTTATTGCTTTGGATATGTTCCAACTTTTAAATAAGTCAACTTTAGAGGTGTATTTGTATTACCTTTGAGCAGTGCCATGCTAGCTGTTTCCATCTGTTTCAAGTCTTTGTGCTAAGCTAAGCTAACGGTCTAACTCTCAGGCCAAAAACAGGCAAAATGTTGCATAAAATCAACATATGTTATAATGAGAATGCATTAAAAGTAGGGCTGTCAGTCGATTAAAATAGTTAATCGCGATTAATCGCACATTTTTGATCTGTTCTAAATGTACCTCAGAGGAATATTTGTCAAGTTTCGAATACTCTTATCAACATATGAGTGGACAAATATGCTTTATGCTAATGTTTATTATCATTTGAACATTACAAATATTCGCCTCAATTCAACCTGGAACCTCTCTCATACGTGTGTGTGTGTGTGTGTGTGTGTGTGTGTGTGTGTGTGTGTGTGTGTGTGTGTGTGTGAGTGATGGATCGTTGGAGCTATGTGCAACTCAAGGCATATGCTCAAACGGGAGCTGCCTGGACGCTGCAATCATGTTGCACTATCCGTGCTGAGTGTGCTGACTTCTCCTCCAACGTCCCGCTGTCTGCTTCCTGCATCAAGTCAAGTGCTCGGCGCAGTTGTGGCGAAATCTCGCTCCTCTGTTTTCATTTAAACAGCTCCTCCAGATGGCCAGTCGGTGCCTGCCGGTGAGCGTGGAAGTGTGGTCTGCCCCAAGCGGGCGGCAGGAGCGGGGCTGTCAGCATCAGCTTGTAGACGGTATTTTAAACGTGATGCTCTGAAGCTACGGGGCGGCCGAGGAGAAAAAATACACATGCGTTAATCGCGTTAAAAAAATTAGTAGCGTTAAAAAAAATTGCGTTGCGTACTTGACAGCCCTAATTAAAAGACAATGTTAAAAGAGTCTCTAATAATTGTAAAACTTTTAATACGTTTTAGGTCTACGATAAGAGATCGATCTTTCCCTCAGGCGGTGGAGACTAAAACCGGAGCGGAAAGAACTACAAACTGGATTATCAACTCAAAGACGTTATCAACAGCTGCAAGTTCTGGACAAAAAATCACGCAGGCTTTGCGAGTTGTCGTTCCAGTTTTGAGGAGTTCCAGAGTTTGGAGCATATATGTCCAGTCGTTCCAGCGCAACTCAAACCCTTGAAATTACAACAAAAGTAGTAAAATATAAGATTTTCTGCTCCAAATGTTACGTATTTTAATGGAAATAGAGCCAGTATTTGTTCCTGACTAACTGACAGACAAACTAAGCCTTGGAATTGATACAAATCTGTATTAAAGTGACGTAATATTGCTTTATATTACCCTATATTTCATATTTTAATGCACATTTTGGTGCCTTGAGTGCCTTAAAGTGACGTCCATTTATTAAACCGAAGTCATTTTTATTAACTCTCCTTATGTACCACTTCTTTCCCTCTTACTGAAACATTTTAATTGAATAACGCTCTTCATCTGTCCTGTTGTGCAGCAGCTGCCTAATGGCCTTAAGAGGATTTGTGTGTTATGATATTTTTTATTATCCTCCATACTGCTGTGTGTAATGACGCCTGTAATCCTGTTGCATGATTCTTCAGCGGGATTCCTCTCCCTCGCTTTAAATCTGATTTCTCTCTGCAGGTTTGTCTCTGATCACATCTCGCTGCTCTGCATCTGCCGCCGCCATTTTTGTTTTTATTACATTTTTTTATTGTTTTTTATCGTAAAAAGCAACTCTTCCTCGCGAGGCGATAACGTTTGGGATTGAATCAGATTTTTTTTATTCAGCAACAAATGCTGCGGGAGGAACAAAATGACTTAATGGATATATATAGGGGCAGTGTGTGTGTGTGTGTGTGTGTGTGTGTGTGTGTGTGTGTGTGTGTGTGTGTGTGCGTGTGTGTGTGCGTATGTGTGTGTGTGTGTGTGTATCTGTATTGTACTGTCACAGTGAGCAGTGTCTGCGAACCCCTGCTGAATATAAATATATAAAATCCATTACTGATCTGTTTCTCTCAATCTCAACACACACACACACACACACACACACACACACACACACACACATATACCATGTATACATCACTTCAGGGGACATTAGATTGACTTACATGCATTTCCTGGAGACTTATCCGAACCTTAACCATAACCACCACATGCCTAACCCTTAACCTTAACCTTAACCTTAGCCTAATCATAATGTCTTCACCCTAAAATTAATGACCCCCTTATGGGGACCTGCAATTTGTCCCATAAGGGAGGCGAGTCCCCACATGTGACTGTGTAAACAGATTTAGGTCCCCACAAGTATAATAATGCTAGGCCACACACACACACACACACACCACACACACACACACACCACAGACTGCGTTTCACCTGGTGCATTCACTGTTGGCTGCTACATCTTATTCCCACTCCCGCTGTTTTTTTAAATTTAGTTTTTCATGTATTATTGTATGTATTGTCTTTAGGCATTAATCTATGACTTGTTTTTACTTTATTGAAATTGTTAAATTACTGTGTGGCCATGAGAAGAAGGCGACAATTTACACATGTTGTCCTCAATTTTATAAAACGATTCCCATGCTTTGATTAATTAATGGGCAAAAATTAAATAAATAAATAAATAGTGCACATGTTGAACCCCTAGGAAACAAGGAGACGTTTTTAGCTTGCTTCAAGGTCCAATGTATTATGCCAACAAACAACATGGTACACATAGCACTCTGTATAATACAAAACATCGATTATTGACATAAAACAACTACTACTATATCCAATTTAACACACAAAATGTCCTTCTTGGAGCTAAACTGCACCATCATAGCTAGCGGCGCTAGAATAGCTAACGGCGCTACCAAAGCTAGCATACACAGCTATTACAGAACCCAGAAAAACCCTCCAAAGATACCCTCTAACAACTATCACGCCAACAATGTGTTTTTCACATTAATATTACACACAGACGGTCTCCATGTATAACATTTATCACGGATGAACTCACCTAATTTGGGGGAAATATTAGACAAGGAAACAGAGACGTTTTTAGCTTGCTTCAAGGTCCAATGTATTATGCACCGTGGCAAGCTACAAGCGCCCTCTGCTGGACAGACCCGGAAGGTCAACCATGACTTGTCATATCTATTACACACACGTGTTATGCATGCTTCCTCTTAGTGAGGCAATAGTCTTTGGTCTTAGAAAGCTGTTAGAGACTCTTTAGATCCACTTTAGCTTGGGGATGAGTAATTAAAACATTAGCTTGCTCCTATTGGCTAGCGCTCCAACACACTGTACGTGATAGGCTAAGGGACGGGACATCTCCAAGCAGGTTGACCAATCACAACAGAGCCAGCCAGCTAACCAATCAGAGCAGGCTGGGCTCTGGTTTCAGACAGAGGGTGAAACGAGAGACATCTCAATCAATCAATCAATCAATCACATCTGTGTGTGTGTGTTTGTGTGTGTGTGTGTGTGTGTGTGTGTGTGTGTGTGTGTGTGTGTGTGTTTCTGTCTGTCTTCATTTGTCTCCCCAAAACGTCCTGTATAGATGGATTTTATTTCCTCCATCCATCATCTTTGCAGAGAGATGTAAGCCCACGCCTTCACACTGCGAGTGTGTGTGTGTGTCTGTCTGTGTGTGTGTCAGTGTGTGTGTGTGTGTGTGTATGTGTGTGTGTGTGTGTGTGTGTGTGTGTGTGTGTGTGTTGTGTGTGTGTGTGTGTGTGTGTGTGTGTGTGTGTGCACGCTGAGGGATATACTAGAGGCTAAGCAAAAAGGCAACGTGACTGGCTGCCTGAAGGTAAAATGGAAGTGTGTAATAACATGTGTGTGTCTCTCTGTGTGTGTGTGTGTGTGTGTGTGTATGTGCGCGTGTGTGTCTGTGTGTGTTTGAAGAATAACTACATTTTCACCTCAGTTCTAAATTATGACCCTGAACACCCACACACACACACACACACACACACACACACACACACACACACAGTAAAATTTGAAAAATGTTGTAATTTTTGGAGAGCTATTTGGTTGTTACAGTAACCTCCCTCTTTGATTGACGGATGGTGGTGGTTGTTGTCATGGTTACATTATCTCCCAAAGTCACCTCATCCAAAGTCACCGTCGGACTGTGTGTGTGTGTGTGTGTTTTCGTCGGACTGAGGTTTAAACACACACACAGATACATAAACTCATGCCAGCTCCAGATGCATTGTGGGTACCAGGGGGGCAATTTAGTGCAAGTGCCGAGACACACACACACACACACACACACACACACACACACACACACACACACACACACACACACACACACACAGAGAGTCTCGCTGATGACTGTTGCGTCTCGTCAGATCTGTTAGTATTGTTTCTCTGTGAGTCTACCTGTCCAGTCCGTGTCGGCCATTTCCTGTTTCCCTTCTCATGTCAGGTGGTTCGATTCCTACCTTGCCTGTTTGTCCACGGACCTGAGTACCTGCCCCGCCCTTATTGTTTGCACCTGTGGAGTCCCTTGCTTCTGCATATATTCTGTGTGTCCCCTGTGCCACGTGTCAGATCGTCTTGAACCTCGTGAATGGATTACCGTCCTCACAGTCAAACCTTTTTTGAATCATCTCTCGAGTCGTCCATTTGAGTCCTATCAGTTTTTGTGTGCTACAGTCGTAACATTACGATCTGGCAACAGCACATACACTCTGTTATACTCCGAAGTGTGTGTGTGTGTGTGTGTGTGTGTGTGAGGACAGACAGACGAGCTAATCACCGCCAAAACCTGCCAGACTACCCATCATGCTTTGCTCCGGATTGAGCCGGAGTCTCATAACGACAAGCGGTGCGTTGTCATTAAGATTCAATGGCTGCATTATCACCGTGTGTGTGTGTGTGTGGGTGTGTGTGTGTGTGTGTGTGTGTGTGTGTGTGTGTGTGTGTGTGTGTGTGGTGTGTGTGTGTGTGTGTGTGTGTGTGTGCCAGATGGTGATGCATCAAGCGTGCAGTCGTTAGGAGGAAATTAAAATAATGAACAAACTGTCTGTTCGTCTCCTTTAGTTTCAGGAAACACAGAACACACACCTGTAGCTTTCAGAATGATAGAGTATTAGTCAGCATAAAATCCCTCTGCATTATCCGAGAGTCCTGCGTCCATGGAAATAAACAGACCGAACGATTGAACTTGTTTATGAAGATGTGTCTCGCTCAATGGTATTTTTGAAATGTCGCCTCCTTTATCTTCTTCTCTGCAGCCAGGTAAAACAATCCAAGCATGTTGCTGCAGTTCTCCACCTGTCCACCAGAGGCCCTCAGTCACCTGACCTACATTTACCTTTACACCTGTTCCTCATCTCCAGTCAACCCTAAGTATTCAGACCACCTGCACCTGCTCCCGTTCGCTGAACAGCCTTTGGACCCTGACACATGTTCAGCCCTTCTTGCTTCAACCTGGTAGGCTTCATTGTTTTTCCGTTTGCACACGTCACTTCTGATTTTGTAGTGATGGCAAAATGAAGCTTTGAATGAAGCGTCGAACCACTCGGACGATTGTGTCGGGAATAGGTTCATTTCTCGAAGCTTCAGTTACAGCGACCTCTCCTGGCGAAGGGGCAAGGCTGCAGTGGGTTTAACGTATCTTTGCCTGGAAAAATATTCGACGCACACACACACTAAGACTGAATATCATGTTCTATTTGCAAGTAAAGATTGATAGTGGTGTGTATTGGGTTATTGAGAAGAGACTAGAGAGTGCTGGACATTTCTTTGGGAGGAGACGGCCTTTTATCAGTTATTAAAGTTGAAAAGCAAATGATTAAAATACATCCATCCGGGCTTTGAACCAGCTGTGCGGAGGACATCGCCGCATTCGGGCCGCCGGCTCTGTGGGCTATCTATTCCCTGAAATATTGAACTGTTTTTATATTACTGATAATTGTCTTTTTGTTCATAACTTCTCCACATTTCCAAATGTTTCCCGAGCCAGAACGACCCATCTTTCTCCCTGGCTTGCTCTACTGCAGTGTTTCTCAAATCTTTTCACACCAAGGACCATTTAACCAATAAGAAAACACTCGAGGACCACCTACCTCCACACATATCCAAAATCGCATTGTTTTTCTAGAACAGATTACAAATCGCCTGACATGGTACAAACAAGTGGCAGCAAGCGGGATGGAGGTGTTGCACTGGGCTATATCATGCAATCGAAAGTGAAACCTTAGCGTGCTCCATTGCGGAGATATTCCCGCGAGAGTGCGGAAAACTTCAATTTATTTATTTATTTCAAATGTGAAATGTTAATATACTCGCGGACCACTAGGGGGCGCTCGTGGACCACCAGTGGTACGCGGACCACACTTTGAGAAGCACTGCTCTACTGTATAATGATAGCCTACTACAATTCAAATGCAATACCAACAACAACTCAACAGCAACAACGCAAACTACGACAACAACCCACACATTGCGCATTGTCTAGAGCGGTCATAAAGTGTTGAAGCGCTCAAGTTTGAAACTGTTTCAACCTGTCACCTGTCAGAATCGCGTGAATGGACCGCGAACCAGTCAAGAGATTCATTTAGGAAATTAAGCTGTTGCTGCTTCGGACGTCACATGTCACGTGACTTGAAGCAATGGAATAGGAAGTCCAGGGTTGAAGCTCCCGAAGCTTCAGTGTCAAACTGCCATCACTACTGATCAGCTGTTTGACAGATTTAAGCTCAAACTGTGCGGCTAGCTTAGCTTAAACACTGCATTCAGGTGAACACTGCTAGCCTAGCTGCTGCTAACCCCACATACATGTTGTCCACCTGCTGCACACTGCATGTAGTGAACTGAAACATGGCAATGTGACACTTTAGGAGACAGACATTATGTGTTTAGCATGAACTGCAGCTAGCCTAGCATGCTGCTAGCCTAGCTGCTGCTAACCCCACAGACATGCTGTCCACAATGTGACACTTTAGCAGCTAGACATTATGTGTTTAGCATGAACTGCTGCTAGGCTAGCTGCTGCTAACACCTCAAAGTTGTTGTCCACCTGCTGCAAACTGCTACAGAAGGTAGACATGTGCTGTTTTGTTGAAATGACAAAAATACATGACGATATTGACGTTTTAAGAGCTTAATCCTGATGATTATTTGCATTATTTACAGCTAGCATAGCTTAAAATGTTTTAACCACTTCTTCACTGCTCCTAGCTTAGCATGTTTTGCGTTTATAACTATTGGCATATCAAAATGTCTTAATATTAGCATCTGCTCATATCACAGGTCAACAGGTGTAAGCTTTAATAACTGCTAACATAGCTCAAGATGCTATCATGTGTTGTTAGCATTGCTAATAGGAATGATAGCATGTATAGAATAAAGAACAAGGACTTTTAGTACTTCAGGTTTGTTTTTATACTTTTATTCAGTGAGGTTTTGAATACTTGTATTCGTAACAGAGTATTTTATTCTTATTTAGAATGGCTTTTTTTACTAAATTAAAAGATGTAGGTCCTTTTTTTATAGAACTCTTTCTTCACAGTCCCCGTTTTGAAACGGTGTTTTCATAACGCTCAGATGTCCAAATGAGCTCATTCATCTTTTCCTTCGCCTTCATCTGCATAAATTACATTACCAGTGTTAGCCTGTTATACCTCGAAACACTCACATTACTGTGTGTGTGTGTGTGTCTGTGTGTGTGTGCGTGTGTGTGCGTGTGCATGTGTGTGTGTGCTATGCTAATAGCTCCATGGAGGGTAACTGCAATCCAAAACATCTCACTTTTAATCAGCGTCTTCTTCACATGCACACACACCACACACACACACACACACACACACACACACACACACCACACACACACACACTCTCTCACAGTAAACCAATTGGACACCTCCAGTATGGCGGGAGCATACTGTATGACACACATTAATAAAATAAATGGATTTAGATGCCTGCATTTGAATAACGTAAACACACACTTACTGCATGTTTAGTGTCACACACACACACACACACACACACACACACACACACACACACACACACACACACAAACATACACACACAGACACACACAGAGAGAGAGAGAATCACACACACACACACACACACACACACACACACACACACACACACACACAGAAAGAGAGATAGAATCACACACACACACACACATAAACATACACACACAGACACACACAGAGAGAGAGAGAATCACACACACACACACACACACACACAGAAAGAGAGATAGAATCACACACACACACACACACACACACACATAAACATACACACACAGACACACACAGAGAGAGAGAGAATCACACACACCACACACACACACACACACACACACACACCACACACACACAGAGAATGTGTGAAAACTGTCAGTCACTTAAAGTAAAAATAGAAATACTGTAAATAGATATGTTGTTTTTTTACGTAGAGTAGAGTAGAGGTATAAACAGCTAAATGCTAAATGCACTTATCAAAAGTCAAAGTGCAGTTGTGTAGATTAAAAGTTCAAATAAATAACATGAAAAATTATTTTTGTTCAACAGAATTGATTCCAGCAGTTCGCCGAATATCTTTTCCCTCAGAAAGTGCCGAGCGACCTCCAGCAGACGCCATCGATCCGAGCGAGACTGTCCTTAAACGGTAAGAAGATAGATTTTATTCAGATAGTTTCTCGTGTCTTTATCGGGGCCGTCCCTGGCCAACTTGAGGCCCCGCGCAGTCTGCGTGATCGGCCTGTAGGGACGGCCCCAACCTCACACTGCTTTCACGATGAGGTAAAGGTGGAAGACACTGAAATTGAAGGAGATCGTTTTTACTCCTAGAACGTGTCTATTTGCTTTAATGGTGAAAATACAGACATTATTTTGACTGGACATTTTTATGTTGTGTGTTGGACCCTGAAGGCAGCATCTCCCTGCTCCAATGGGATTTGGGATTATTGCAGAATATAATGTCTGTGTCAAACAACAACATGATACTTACAAGCTTAGTTCAGCAGGTGGCTAATGTTGGGCTATGAAAGGAACTACAGCGCGGTCACATGACTTCACGTCATCAGCGCTAAGCTAAAGGAGGCTAATGTTGGGCTAGAAAGGAACTACAGCACGGTCACATGACTTCACGTCACCACCGCTAAGCTAAAGGAGGCTAATGTTGGGCTAGAAAGGAACTACAGCACGGTCACATGACTTCACGTCACCACCGCTAAGCTAAAGGAGGCTAATGTTGGGCTATAAAGGAACTACAGCACGGTCACATGACTTCACGTCACCACCGCTAAGCTAAAGGAGGCTAATGTCGGTCTATAAAGGAACTACAGCACGGTCACATGACTTCACGTCACCACCGCTAAGTTAAAGGAGGCTAATGCTGGGCTATAAAGGAACTACAGCACGGTCACATGACTTCACGTCACCACCGCTAAGCTAAAGGTGGCTAATGTTGGGCTGTAAAGGAACTACAGCACGGTCACATGACTTCACGTCACCACCGCTAAGCTAAAGGTGGCTAATGTTGGGCTATAAAGGAACTACAGCACGGTCACATGACTTCACGTCACCACCGCTAAGCTAAAGGAGGCTAATGTTGGGCTATAAAGGAACTACAGCATGGTCACATGACTTCACGTCACCACCGCTAAGCTAAAGGAGGCTAATGTTGGGCTATAAAGGAACTACAGCACGGTCACATGACTTCACGTCACCACCGCTAAGCTAAAGGAGGCTAATGTCGGTCTATAAAGGAACTACAGCACGGTCACATGACTTCACGTCACCACCGCTAAGCTAAAGGCAGCTAATGTTCGGTGTGATGACGTTTAGTCATCTCATTTAGACACTTGATAGCAACCGCCATTTTTAAATTCACCAGTGGGGAATTTACTGACGTGTTTAATGTCGTAGAATAGTAATATTTTCATCTTGTGTTAACCCCAGAGACTCTGACCACAGGAAGTCATTGAATCATGGATGTGTTTCTGCTTTCAAGGAATTTTAAAATATTAATGTGTTCAGCTTTAAGCCTCCGACATACTGCCGCCTTTTTTTATTTATTATTCCTCCACTGCTGCTCTTAGATTGATTTCAAGTGCAGAAACCACACACACATACACTCCAACAAGGGTTACACATTCAGTGTGTGTGTGTATGTGTGTGTGTGTGTGTTTCACTTGACACCAATCTTCCCCCACTTACCTCCCCCCCTTTCTCTGTCTCCCACCTCTCCTCAGTTTGCTGGAATTGGACTCTAATTGGCCGTGGTGTGTGTGTGTGTGTGTGTCATACTCTGAAGACCTGCTGGTGTTGCCGATAGGCTTCAATGTTATTAAATGTTTATATGAACACTTATAGTAGAAGTAGAAGAATATACGATTAAAATATGTATAATAACATAAGAAGTTAAAGGAGGAATGTGCCGTATAAAATGAAATAAAAGGCCAATCTCTGCAGACAGGTTTAAACATCAGTTTGTACATCCTGATGCAGATTCACGTGGGGGTTCGATATGTGTGTGTTGCCACAAACTTCCTGACCATGAGTTGAACTCGCTCTCCGGTTGGTTCTGGACAAAAGCATCTCATCTGACGGAGAGAGGTAAAAACTATCATTTGGCTTCAGTGCATCTGACATAAAGCTGACAGGAAGCGCATCGATAGACTTTTAGCAACGAGACGTTTAGCGTTAAAAGCTCTCTCTCACACACACACACACACACACACACACACACACACACACACACACACACACACACACACATGAGCGGGGAAACTCCAATTGTTGTCAAATGAATGGCTGATGTGATCAACACAGGGGGGGGAGGTGATCTAACCGCCTTCTGGAAAAGCTTCACAAGTACGTCGGTACCAAAAGCGCTTTGAGACACAAGTGACGGTACGCATTTCAGATTGTTGCCGCGCATGCGTACCAGTTATGTGCACCCCTGTACTACAGCAAAAGTATTCTCCGTCGGGACTTCCTGCAACAACACCACGCCGTTATCAAAGATGTTCTATTGAGAAGATGATCACTACGTGACAAAAGTTTTCAAAACCGTGGCTCCTGAAATCAATCTGCCGTCTGTGCAATTTACTCCGCGCGAGTTGGCAGACTTTATTTTGCTTACTTTAACATCATTGTTCATGGTGGGGCTCAGCCAGTTCTTGGTATGGGTGTAGCCTACCCCAGCCATACCCTGGCGCTGCCGCTGGGGGCACGTATGGGGCGGGCCATTCTGCACATGCGATAAATGCGTTGAATATTTTAACGCAATTAATTCAAAAAATTAATTACCGCCGTTAACGCGATCATTTTGACAGCATTAATTAAAAGACAATGTTAAAGGAGTCTCTCATCATTGTAAAACATTTAGTGAACTTTTAATACGTTTTAGATCTACGATGAGAGATCGATCTTTCCCTCAGGGGGTGGAGACTAAACCCAGAGCGGAACGAACACGGGGCGTCTTAGAAGTATAAGCTGATAAATCAATTTAGAGAAAATGAAGGCTATTAAAAAGTATGAAACGGCATTTTCCAAGGTTTTACATTTTATAGTTTGTTTTCAATAAGTATATCAATTGTAAACACACACACACACACACACACACACACACACACACACACACACACACACATATTATAGACTTCTCATAGCACTACACTGTTATCTGTTGATGTCGTGTGCAGAATCAATATGTCCCCCAGCTGTCAGTGTGTCACATGTTCCTCACACACACACACACACACACACACACACACACACACACACACACACACACACACACACACACACACACACACACACACACACGTGTCATAAAATCAATTAATAAACTATAAATATAAGTACTCGCTGTAAGAGGCCCTGTTTTCCTGTCGTGCGGAGCTCTATCGGTGTGAGTGCATGCAAACGGTCTGCAGAGGCTAACACCACACAGGAACATAGTGACATCACTAAAGCACACGTGTGCTTCTATTGGCTAGCGCTCCAATGAGTAAATAGTTCACAAAAAATAAATACATAAATAAATGTAAAAGTGCACAAGGCCAAGTCATCCTGTTACACATATATAAAAAACCAATACATTGTGTGTGATGGTTAAGGGGAGAGGGTAGGGGGTGCTCCAATTGATCGTCCGATACCCACTCTCTGCCGATCGATCGGTGCTCTCTAACACGCCGATCAGGAGAGCCGATCGCATCACGTAACATACATGACACTTCTCTCGGTGCGCGGCTGAACAAGCTCGGGGGCTCGCCAGCGTGGAAAAGACAGTAAACTAGCGGAATGCAACGTGAAGCAGAAATCCTGCAGCTCCGCCCGCTGTGACGGACCGGAGAGCGGAGCGACACACACACACACACACACACACACACACACACACACACACACTAGAGGTACACCTAACACACTGTGCTATTTGATCTACCTCTGGAACAAGCTACATTAGTTATACATGAGATACTGACAGGCTGTCAGGAGAGAGAGAGAGAGAGAGAGAGAGAGAGAGAGAGAGATAGAATGTAAACTTGAATAATGAACTTCTCTTGAATGTAATAAAGATGTTGTTGTTGTTGTTGTTGTTGTTGTTGTTGTTTGCTCAAGAGAATGATCCCCATGAACTGAGTTTTCAACATCACTTTAAATGGAAGACCCCCATAGGCCCCGCCCACTCGATCGGAGCATCGGAGCGGGACATCTCTAAGCGGTTGACCAAGCACAACAGAGCCGGCCGGCTAACCAATCAGAGCAGTCTGGGCTCTGGTTTCAGACAGAGGGTGAACATTATGAGAAAAGAGCTTTCACGGTGTGAGAAAGTACTGAAAGGCTTAAACTCAGATTAACAAACCTCATGTATTTAAATATCACTCTTCCCTCTCAACATGTCGCTGAGTGTGTTTTGTATAACTCCAGAGTGTAGGAGTACACGGAGAAACTTTGAGTACACGGAGACACTTTGAGTACACGGAGACACTTTGAGTGCACGGAGACACTTTGAGTACACGGAGACACTTTGAGTGCACGGAGACACTTTGAGTACACGTTCCACCCGTTTACTAAAGTACACCTGAAGGGAGTCGTGGGTTTACGGAGACAGCGTCTTCGGGATTAATTGTTTCTCATGTTTCGTATGAAACTTTTCGCAGTTCCAGCAAATCAAATGTAAGTATTTGTAGAAATTGTAGGTACTTAAATACATACTTTTCTTTCCGCATCACTTCATAATCCACCAGAGAAGTATTCAGATTACTAGAGTAGAAGTACTCAGGTCTTGTGCTTGAGTAAAAGTAGAAGTACTCACATCTTGTACTTGAGTAAAAGTAGAAGTACTCAGATCTTGTACTATAGTAAAAGTAGAAGTACTCATGTATTGTGCTTGAGTAAAAGTAGAAGTACTCAGATTGTGTACTTTAGTAAAAGTAGAAGTACTGAGATCTTGTACTTGAGTAAAGTAGAGGTACTCAGATCGTGTACTCGAGTAAAAGTAGAAGTACTCAAATCTTGTACTATAGTAAAAGTAGAAGTACTCAGATCTTGTACTCGAGTAAAAGTAGAAGTACTCAGATCTTGTACTTGAGTAAAGTAGAGGTACTCACATCTTGTACTTGAGTAAAGTAGAAGTACTCAGATCCTGTACTTGAGTAAAAGTAGATTTATGTAGTTTTATACACATTTATTTTGATTTTTTAAATCATTTTTTGTGTAAAAATATTTCACAGCTCGGGAAGATATTATTATTATTTTAATGTATTCATGATTTTGTTCCATGTTTCCTACTTTGAATACTTTAAGTACTTATCGGAGTATATTTTCACTGCGTAGTGTTTGTACTTTTCTCTCTCTCTCTCTCCTCTCTCTCTCTCTCCCTCCCTCTGCCTCTCTCTCTCTACCTCTCTCCCTCTCCCTCTCGCGTGCCTCTCTCTCTCCCTCTCCCTCTCGCGTGCCTCGCTCCCTCTCAGCAGCAGCAGCTCGCGCTCAGTCTCATCACACCGCTCGCGGACTCTCAGCTGAACGGTAGCTGAGACTTTCTTCTTCCTCATCATCATCTTCCTCACCTCCTGCTCGGTTAATGAAGACGTTTCTCCTTCACCGGGAGCAGCAGCTCTCTGCGGGCTTAAAAAGTTGAGGATGATCCGGTGAAACCCCGGAGCACCGGAGGGGTCTGAGCAGGTTTTATACCCGGGATATAATCCACCGGACCCGGTTCATTACTTTGGATTTAATGGAGAGGGCACGGGTTTAATGATGGAGCTCTTTAACGGACCAGGGACCTTTACCTGATCCCGGTAGAGATTTAACGAGCATTACAAAAAGAAATAGACCCAGGTTTTTTTAACGGATTCCCGGTGTTTGATCTGCGACGTTTCAAAATGTTCCCTCTTGTTACGGATTCCCGGTTGGTTTTGGATCAATAGGCTACCGGATTTCTGACATACCGGATTTCTTCGTGTTCAAACTGACATTTGAGGTGTTTTAACGGACAGTCCCGGTGACCAATTACTAAAGAGACCCTTAGTTTGTTTTAAATAACCGATTCCCGGTTCAGCGGACCAATAACGGATTTAGTTGTGTCTATAACGGTATTTAACGTCAGTTTAACGGAAAGTCCTGGTGGCTGTTACAATAGATTCCCGGTGTTTGATCTGTGACGTTTAAAAAATGATTGATTTAACGGACCAATACCGGATTTCTGACAGCCAACTCTTCATTTGAGCTGGTTTAACGGTTTAACGGTGACTGTTACTAAAGAGGCCATTAGTTGTTTTTTGTAACGGATTCCCGGTGTTTGAACAGATCACTTTGTGTTTGATCTGTTTCTAAATGTTCCCCTGATGTTTGCTCGTGTAACGGATTCCCGGTTGATTTAACGGATCAGTAGCCTACCAGATTTCTGACGTTTAACAGCCAACTCATTGTGTTCAAACTAACGGATCAGTTTAACGGACAGTCCCGTTGGCACTTGACAATTCACCCTCGGTAAATAAGAGCATACAAAAGCAGGTGTTTTTGATTTTAACGGGAAAAGTCCCCGGTTCTTCTCAGGACTGAGGTCTCTCTTTATAATAAGACCCCATCATCACCGGGTTTCCGTTCACCCAGGGACTGGATACCGTTCACGTTCAAAACCGGATTGATTTCGGTAAAGGCTGCATTGATTCTTGGATTTCTACCGGATAAAAACAGCCTCTTTCCCCCGGTTTCTGCCCCCTCCACCGGATCGATATATCCCCCGGTATCAATCATTCTGAATCTATCTCTCATCCATCACGATCTCTGGGGTACCGTTTAGCCCCGGTGGAGTGAACCACCACGGTGAAATAACTCCGGTGCTGACCGTAAATTATCAATTTACCCTCCCGAGGACCGAGAGGGAGAGTTATTACCGGGAGGAAGCACCGTTATCTGCAGAATATTAACGGAGAAAGAACATTAGAGCTGGAGTTCAAACCAATCAACTGGTTTCAATGCAAATATACCTGGAAAATAACCTTTTAATTCAATATTCTTAAATGGTAAGTCGTACAATTCTTCATTATATAACAATAAATGTATTTTTATTTTTTTAATAACATGTGGTGACTTTTCCACATTTAAACTACAACACGTCTCTCACAATATTTAAATCAGTTGTGACAAATATAGTACATTTCTTGACAAATATGTACATTTAAATT
Source organism: Champsocephalus esox (assembly GCA_036324585.1). NCBI lineage: Eukaryota > Metazoa > Chordata > Actinopteri > Perciformes > Channichthyidae > Champsocephalus > Champsocephalus esox. The sequence goes on from CM070492.1 coordinate 25,820,959, forward strand.
GCCATTAAGAGAAATATGACGCTAAAAATGGTCTTATAAAATGTTAACTTGTTAAAAAGCAAGTCCTGTACCACATGTTGTCATATTCTAAACACATTACGGTTTAAACGGATAATAATTGAGTCAAAATGGAAAATACTGGCTGATAACTTGTCGACGCTGATCTTCACCGGACTCCAACCCTGAAGTGTAATCATAATAATCCTGGAGATACTCGAGTGCATCCGCGGCTCCGACCGACCCTAACATCCCCCTGTATCATCATAATAATCCCATAATAGTCCTATCGGGGTTCGCTTACGCCTCACTGCAGTTCTAACTCAGAACAAATTAACTTCATGAGGACTTGGAGAAAAGGCCCCCCGCTGTGAGGGTCAGCGTTTGGGCCGCGTGTTGATGAAATATCGTCTTTTAAAGCTCGAGACATTTTAATCCAAGTGCTTTTATAACGTGTGCTAATTCAGCTTGTGTGACTGTCGAAGGGTTTCTAACCTCTTCAGCTGATTCCCGCAGAAAGCCTATGCCTTGATGGAAAGCTCGAAACCAGCCATCATGGCAGCACTTGTGTCAAGGCTTTATTCCAGTTCTCACTCTTCAAGGTTTAGCTGATTCCCGGAGAAAAGCCACGGATGATACGCTCGCCGATGCATGTTGATGAAATTACCATATTCAAAGCTCAAAATCAGTCATTTCCATCACCTGGAAGTGCTTTCCAGTGCAACATAAGTGTAACTTCAGATTGTTTCTCAGCATATAGGGTTGTGACAAAGCGTTCTTCTGTGTTCTCGGTTCAGCTGATTCCCAGAAAAAGACTATATATGAATCGCTCACTGATGCATGATGATGAAATGACCATTTTCAAAGCTCAAAATGAATAATGTCCGTCTGAAAGTGCCAATTCAGCTGCTTCAGATTGTTTCCCGACAAATCCGGTTGTAACGAGGCTTTCTTCTGTCTTCTAGGTTTAGCCGATTCCCAGAGAAGGCCTGTGGATGATACGCTCACTGTATAGCCACATCCTGAACGACATACCCCCCCCCCTCCTCCTCCTGTCCTTCCTCTTCCTCTGCCTCCTGTAGATCTTGAAATCGAGCCCATGCAGCATTGATTTTTTATTCTTCCTCTCCTCGCCGCAAAACCAAAACGCACACGACCATCTCATCCCTTCTGGGTTGTCAGTTCTGTTGCAGGAAATGTAAGACGTGCAGCAGAGAGAGGGTTTTCTACCTCGAAGCTGAAGGACGATTTTTTTTTGGAGAGGCAAGGTTCAGAGGTGAAGATCGTCAGAAACAGACTGGACGATTGACAGACTGAGAGTGGGAAGAATTGGGACCTTCAAACACAATCTGGATAAAGACCTTGGTATTAATGAATCTTTTTCTGATCCAAAATCAGTTTTCTGACCTTTGACCCTGAACATTCGGTACTATCAAACCAAAACGTCTCTGTCAGTCAAAACCTTCTACAATCTGGATAAAGACGTTTAGCATAAATGAATCTCTTTCTGCTCCAAACCCCATTTATTGGAGGCATCTCTTCGCTGTTGGACCCTTTGTTTTAGCGCTATGGGGCTGAACGACAGCAGCCCCGGCGCCATGAGGAACGGCCGCGGCCTCTCGGACCAATGGGCCGAGACGGTGGTGGTCCGCCCTCGCACCACGGAGCGGCACATCACGGTGCACAAGCGCCTCGTGTTGGGCTTCGCTCTGAGCATCCTCACCCTCATCATCGTCACGGCGCTGGCTGTGGTGCTCAGCGTCCGATTCGAGGACTGTGGGAGTCGAGATGTGGCAACGGGCGAATCGGGATCTCGAGGGTCCACCAAACTGAACGGAAGTAAAGGAGAAAGAGGAGACGAGGAAGGGGTTCAGCCGTGGAGAAACCTGAGGCTGCCGGGAACGCTGAGGCCGCGGCATTACGACCTGCGGATCGCCGTCTACATGGACAACTTCACCTTCTCCGGGGAGGTCAGCATCGAGCTGGAGTGCATCAACGCCACGAGGTTCATCGTGCTGCACAGCGACCGCCTCGAGGTACGTCTGAGTGGAGAAGTGTTTGGTAGACATGTCTTTGGGAACATGGTGATATCTGTGGCGTGCTCAGTTCAGATAGAAGACAATGCTTTCAAACATCGACCAACTCGAGGTACGGTGGCCTGAGTGGAGAGACATCTCTAGAGGTCTTTGGGAAGCATTTAGGAACATAGTACAATCTGTGGCTGTGGCAAACAATAATAGCTTAAAGTCACGTAGAAGACAATCGTTCTTTCAAGACCACCTGGAGGTACGGTGGCTTAATGGAGAGCAATCTGTGGACGGGTTTGGAAAACATGTCTTGAGGACCATTGTAACATCTGTGACATGGCAAACGATAATAGCTTGATTCAGAAGACAGCGGCGCTTTGAAAAAGTGAGATGTTTCTCAGCCAACACATCGGTACGGTGACGTAATGGGTAGACATCTATAGAAGTCTTTCATGACCAGAAAACGTGTTAACGTAGACATAGTGTACTCACACGTTCGATCTGGTCGTCACCTCATAGAAGCAGTGCTACGATGCAGTATCATAGCTGATTAACCACCTTTTAAACCGATGTTCTTACATTGAGTTGGAAAATCAAGTATCGAGAAGATAAAGAATGAAAGGGTATCGGCAAAAAAGCTTTTATAACATCAACAATATTAACATATGGTGACTTGTTGACATTTAAGTGACTAAATCACAACCCAAAATCTTGCAAAATACAAATTTAAAAGGTTATTAATAGAAGTGCAAAAATATTGCTTACTAGAAGAACTGTTTTCAGTCAATCAGAGTTTATTGTGATTGTAGTAATGTGGTTTTATTACACGTACACGCAGCACTTTGGCTCGACCAAACATGGCTTTTAAATGTATCATATAAATAAAACTTGATTTGATTTATTGGCGGCAAAGACTTCCAATGGGATTTTCAAAATAAAGGTATAATATATTGAATTGTAGATCATTAAAACGTTTTTCTTGATAAAAATACATATTTAAAGGGTCGTTAAAAGACATTCGATGCAAAATACACCAAATGCTCAATAAGATCTACACCAGACGTGATAATTGCGGAGATACTCTGGTTTCCTGACCCCTGACCCCTGTTAGAGGCGCGGTGGATGCACACGGTTTGATAACGTGCAGACAAAGCCTCGTCTCTCCGTGGGAAAACAAGCCGCTCTCCAACAAAGCATCCAGATTTGGCTTCAGAGATTTTCTCAACGAAGCTAATTAACCATCAAAGTTGCTGTTTCAGCCGATTTCTATATTTAGATGTCGTTTGGAGAAAGCCTCAGAGAAACGACGAGCAACGTGATTTTTCAGGGCGGTCATCTGGGCTAATGTGAGAGGAGGATGAATCCGTCTCATTTGGGCAGAGGCCAATTAAAAAGCCCCGCAGACCCTTTTCGTGTTTGTTTGTGAGCACGCGGTGAATTAGGAGGTGTTGGTGGGCGCCGGGCGGGCCTCCTGAGGTACCGCGCGCGACAATTATCTTTCTATAAAGGGGGAAACACAAGGCGGAGAGAAATGCAACCGACTGGAGCGGAAACACTCCCGCAAGGTGCTCTTTAATTCTCACGGAATAAATGTCACAGGTGAAAAATTAATGTGAGAGCAAAGTAAAGAAAAAGGGCCGGAAGCTTCTTTTTCTTCTTTCACAAACTTTCCAGTTCCTGCTGAGGCAAACATAGCAACACTTAAATACAGGTACAATGATAATATTGTGCGTTATAAAAAAAAATGCAATGTAAAATATTGGCTGAATAAGGACTCTAATTCCAATGGGTTCATCCCCTGGGGAGCAAGAATGTGCTCACTGGATATATTTTAATGGGTTGTGTACACTTGGGAAATTTAGGTTATAGATGAAGCTTGATGTTAAGTACTGTAAAGACGTTTCAAACTGGAAACCAGGAATATCGGGAGTGAAGCGTATCGCTGATTGGTCGACAGAGAGGACTAAACCTAGGTCTTACAAGTTGGAACATTTAAGAAGAGAAATTAAGCTCATTTTCAGGTTCATATGCCAATAGAAGCGTCAGTGGTTACATAGTGATGTCACTGTGTTTTGGAACTTTGGGATTGTAGTCTTTGCAGACCATTGACATGCACACACACCTACAGAACACACTACAGGAAGGGAACACCACACACAGCTTGGAGACTTCCCTCCGAGGCAACAAGTTTGGCGGTTTAAAAAGACCAGACAGTGACGAGCAGTGAGCCGAGAAATCAAACCAATTATCGAACGAACCCAATTAAAAACCATTTCTGGCGAGTCAGCGAACGCATCACGCTGCGTTCGCTGACTCGCCAGAACAACCCCTTGAAAAACATTCTTTTAATCCCCGACTTTTCCTCTCCGTGTCAGCAGGCGCTCTGCTCGTATCGATCTCTTCATTCATCAAAGAACCACGAACGCACGCACTCACACGCGCATTTCTACTTTATATTCAATGTGTTTAATCTTTATCTCCTTCCTCCCTACTTCCTCACCTCCTCCTCCCTTGCTATCAATAAACCCCCTCCACCAGTCGCTGATATTATATATTTTACACCAAACAGGATGTAATACTACACACACACACACACACACACACACACACACACACACACACACACACACACACACACACACACATACACACACACACACACACACACACACACACACACACACACACACAGTTTGATTGGTGTGTGACCCAGGGGTTTCAAACGGTTCTTTCTGTTGCCGGGCATGTTCCCATCATGCACTGCTGCACTCTGTTTTAATGATGACAGAAGTTTCTCCAACTTCAATTTCTATTTCTATTCATAAGCGTTGATTAATTTAGCTCTTTTACAGCGTTTCATATTTTGATACACTGGAAAACCCTTTTAGTTTTACTCCTTTAACTGTTGGTATTGTTCATGAAGCATTATCCAAGTTAGATCCTAGGAAACCGGCTGGCCCGGACAACGTAGAACCTTTCTCTTTAAAGATAGCTGCAGACTTCATTGCTCCACCTCTCACTTCTCTTTTTAACCTCTCCCTCAGCACGAACACAATTCCAAAAGTATGGAAGTCTGCTTATGTCCTGCCTTTGCTGGAAGGAGGGGAGGCAACTATTTTAAATAACTAAAGGCCAATCTCTAAATTGTCAGTTCTGGCTAAGGTGCTCGAACGCTTAGTGAGTGAACAAGTAAAGGAGTTTTTATGTATAAATGACATCCTGTCTGAGCATCAGTCAGGCCTCAGAAAGAAACACAGCACCATCACTGCCACGATGAAAGAAAGTGGTGAATGGCATTACGAGTATTTTAGATAATAAGCAGAGTTGTGCAGCTCTGTTTATCGACCTTTCCAAAGCGTTTGACACCGTCGATCATCGCATCTTAAAGCAGAGGCTACTCAGTATTGGCATATCCAGCCATGCAGTGGGGTGGTTTGTGAACTACCTCTCTGAAAGGTCCCCATGTGTTCACTTTGATGGGCTGTCTTCTGAGTGGTTAAACATTTCTAATGGTGTACCACAAGGCTCTGTTTTAGGACCACTGTTATTCTCCATATATATTAACAGCGTAGGTGAAAATGTGGATGAAGCTACTTTACATTTTTATGCCGATGATACTGTGATGTTCTGTGCAGGTCCCTCCATTCAGGAGGCTGTTGTTAAATCACAGGCTGTTTTTAACACTACTCAGACTCAGCTCTCTGAACTAAAGCTTCTTTTAAATGTGGATCAAACCAAGGTCATGCTCTTTTCAAAAGCTAAAAAGACACCAGAGCCTGTTTTAGATATTGTAACTACGCAAGGAACAAAACTTGAAGTGGTTGCCTGTTACAAATACCTGGGTATCTGGCTCGATGATTGTCTCTCTTTTAAACTTCATGTCAATAACCTGCTTACAAAGCTGAGGGTTAGGCTCGGGTTCTTCTACAGGAACAAGTCCTGTTTCTCGCTTGAGGCCAGGAGAAGGCTCTGTGACCTTTGACCTGTGCTGGACTCTGGGGATCTGGTCTATATGAATGCACCTGCCAATTACCTGAGCAAATTGGATGCTGCGTATCACAGTGCTCTGAGATTTGTACACTGTATACCAAGGCAGGTTTACCATCACTCTCTGTACGGAGGCTCAGTCACTGGTACACGTTTATCTATAAAGCTATGTTGGGCAAACTCCCATATTACATCTGCTCTCTGGGAAAGCAGAAAGTTGCGGGCAGCTGTTGTCTGAGATGGCAGGATGTGGTCTTGTTAGATGTGCCAAGAGTGAGGACTGTCTTAGGTGAGACGGCTTTTATGTGCGCAGCTCCACTTGCTTGGAACAGCCTACAGTCTGCACGAGATGCTTTCTGACACTATGGGTGTTTGTAAGTGTCGGTGAATATGTAAATATGATGTCCTCTTTTGTTTGTTTTTATGTTGTTTTTATGTTTCACTAAATCGCTGCAGGTCTCCCTTGTAAAAGAGATCCATGATCTCAAGGGACCTATCTGTCTAAATAAAGGTTTGAAATGAAATGATATGAGAATTAAAATACATTTGTTTATAAGGAAGAGAGACACTTTATGGCACGTTTGGATGTTAATTGACATTACGAACGCATATTTTCACGCATTCAGTTTTGGTTTAATTGTTTTAAATAAATATATTATAGGTCGCAGATATATACAAAACATGTCTCTGAAGTGTTTGGCTCCAAACACCAAACAGATCACTGCAGCATTACCCATAATCCCCTCTGTTTCAGCCCTGTTTCAAAAGTCCTGATTCTCTGTCTGTAGCTTTAAATGCTAATGAGCTGCTGCTAGCCACGCCCCTTTGAGAGATGATTGGCTTACACTATATTCTTCTAGAAAGACATTCAGATTCCACTGCACTTAAAGTACTTAAGCGGCCAACAAAACGTGTAAGTGTCATACACGTTGAGATTATTTACTGCAATAATTCAAAATCGAGAAATGGAGAAATCCCATTGGACGTGGGAGATGCTGCCTTCAGGGACCAACACAGAAACGTCTCTGTGTTAACGGTTGTTCCTTCTCTCTCTTCAGGTGGACCGTGTGTCCGTCACGGCAGAGGGCGGAGCCAACGGTCGCCCTGCCAACAGACCAGGAGGCGGAGCCATGAGAATTCACCGCCACTTCCCCCATCCGACCACTCAGATGCACGTGGTCGTTCTGCACCGAGAACTCAAACCGCTCCGAGTTTACCGGCTGAACGTCAGCTTCGAGGCTGCCATCGAGGACGAGCTGCTGGGCTTCTTCAGAAGCTCCTACACACTGCACCGGGAGAAACGGTACACACACACACACACACACACACACACACACACACACACACACACACACACACTTTACTCCACTACTTATTTTTCTGACGACTTTTTACTTTGACTTCTTACACGTTGAACTCAAATACCTGTACTTTCTACTTCTTACATGTTGAACTCAAATACCTGTACTTTCTACTCCTCTCATGTTGAACTCAAATACTTGTACTTTCTACTTCTTACATGTTGAACTCAAATACCTGTACTTTCTACTTCTTACATGTTGAACTCAAATACCTGTACTTTCTACTCCTCTCATGTTGAACTCAAATACTTGTACTTTCTACTTCTCTCATTCTCCAAACAGCTGGTTCCTTTAGTCTGAATGTGTGTTGGTGCGTGGTCATTATTCTTTAGAGTCACTGCGTGCCTATTGGTTGGAACACGATCCGTGTATCCATCACTTCCTGGTCTTCTCCAAAGGAGAGGGACCAATGGAAACGTTGTCATGTTGCCGTTGTTCAGCATGGAAACATTCATTAGATAGCAATGACATTATTGTTCTATTAATATAAAGGGAGGTCAGGTACTCTTTAAAGCAGCTGCTAGCTATGGGTACTTTTTACTGAAGGACACTTCAAAGCCTCTTTACTTTGACTTGAGTAAAGAAGTTTAGTCAGTACTTCTACTTTCACCAGAGCATTTTTAAACACGAGTATCTGTACTTCTACTTGAGTAAAATATGTGTGTACTTTTGCCATCTCTGCACACACACACTCTGAAACACACACACACACACACACACACACACACACACACATCTTCCCTCAGCAGCAGGTGGTTGGAGTAGAAAAAGGTCAGAGCTTCACATTCATGACATTGATTAACTCAAACACACTGCTGCTGCTGCGGAAGTGTGTGTGTGTTCCACTTATCAAACCACACACACACACACACCGCTCACTCCCTCCCTATGAATTTCCCATAAGCCATTTTCCACATCAGATTTCCTCCCCATGGTGCTGATGGGAAACAGACTGCTACATGTATTACCTCGTGTGTGTGTGTGTGTGTGTGTGTGTGTGTGTGTGTGTGTGTGTGTGTGTGTGTGTGTGTGTGTGTCTCATAGCAGACACAGACTCGGAGCTAACTGATTAAATCTGAAGAGCTCTCTTGTGATTGGATGAAGAAAAATATGCTTTGTCAATTTCTTGAACACACAGTAACATTTTAGTTTGATATGTTTATATATTTATATTCTCGTGGTGGGCTGCAAGGGAGTATTTATTTTAAACATTTAAATATATTTCTTTTTTATATAATTTCAAAATGCTAAAAATAACAAATTCCAGAATAAAACATATTCTATTATTTTTCTAATTTAAATGTTATATTTGTAGTATGTATAGTATTTTATTTTACGTCAGGTACTTATTATATACAAGTTATTATATACACGTTATTATATCCAAGTTATTATATCCAAGTTATTAAATCCAAGTTATTATATACAAGTTATTACATTCAAGTTATTATATACAAGTTATTATATCCAAGTTATTATATACAAGTTATTATATACAAGTTATTATATCCAAGTTATTAAATACAAGTTATTATATACAAGTTATTATATCCAAGTTATTATATCCAAGTTATTATATCCAAGTTATTAAATCCAAGTTATTATATAGAAGTTATTATATACAAGTTATTATATCCAAGTTATTATATCCAAGTTATTAAATCCAAGTTATTATATACAGTTATTATATCCAAGTTATTATATACAAGTTATTACATACAAGTTATTATATACAAGTTATTATATCCAAGTTATTATATACAAGTTATTATATCCAAGTTATTAAATCCAAGTTATTATATACAAGTTATTATATCCAAGTTATTATATCCAAGTTATTATATCCAAGTTATTAAATCCAAGTTATTATATACAAGTTATTATATCCAAGTTATTATATCCAAGTTATTATATACAAGTTATTATATCCAAGTTATTAAATCCAAGTTATTATATCCAAGTTATTATATACAAGTTATTACATACAAGTTATTATATACAAGTTATTATATCCAAGTTATTATATCCAAATTATTATATCCACGTTATTATATCCAAGTTATTATATCCAAGTTATTATATACAAGTTATTATATCCAAGTTATTATATACAAGTTATTATATCCAAGTTATTATATACAAGTTATTATATCCAAGTTATTATATCCAAGTTATTATATCCAAGTTATTAAATCCAAGTTATTATATACAAGTTATTATATACAAGTTATTATATCCAAGTTATTATATCCAAGTTATTATATCCAAGTTATTATATACAAGTTATTATATCCAAGTTATTAAATCCAAGTTATTATATCCAAGTTATTAAATCCAAGTTATTATATCCAAGTTATCATATACAAGTTAGTATATACAAGTTATTATATCTAAGTTATTTTATACAAGTTATTATATCCAAGTTATTATATCCAAGATATTATATACAAGTTATTATATACAAGTTATTATATACAAGTTATTACTTACAAGTTATTATATCCAAGTTATTATATCCAAGTTAGTACATACAAGTTATTATATCCAAGTTATTATATACAAGTTATTATATCCAAGTTATTAAATCCAAGTTATTATATCCAAGTTATTATATACAAGTTATTACTTACAAGTTATTATATCCAAGTTATTATATCCAAGTTATTAAATACAAGTTATTATATCCAAGTTATTATATCCAAATTATTATATCCACGTTATTATATCCACGTTATTATATCCACGTTATTATATCCAAGTTATTATATCCAAGTTATTATATCCAAGTTATTATATACAAGTTATTATATCCAAGTTATTACTTACAAGTTATTATATCCAAGTTATTATATACAAGTTATTATATCCAAGTTATTATATCCAAGTTATTATATACAAGTTATTATATCCAAGTTATTAAATCCAAGTTATTATATCCAAGTTATTATATACAAGTTATTACTTACAAGTTATTATTTACAAGTTATTATATCCAAGTTATTATATCCAAGTTATCATATACAAGTTAGTATATACAAGTTATTATATCTAAGTTATTTTATACAAGTTATTATATCCAAGTTATTATATCCAAGATATTATATACAAGTTATTATATACAAGTTATTATATACAAGTTATTACTTACAAGTTATTATATCCAAGTTATTATATCCAAGTTAGTACATACAAGTTATTATATCCAAGTTATTATATCCAAGTTATTATATACAAGTTATTATATCCAAGTTATTAAATCCAAGTTATTATATCCAAGTTATTATATACAAGTTATTACTTACAAGTTATTATATCCAAGTTATTATATCCAAGTTATTAAATACAAGTTATTATATCCAAGTTATTATATCCAAATTATTATATCCACGTTATTATATCCACGTTATTATATCCACGTTATTATATCCAAGTTATTATATCCAAGTTATTATATCCAAGTTATTATATACAAGTTATTATATCCAAGTTATTACTTACAAGTTATTATATCCAAGTTATTATATACAAGTTATTATATCCAAGTTATTATATCCAAGTTATTATATACAAGTTATTATATCCAAGTTATTAAATCCAAGTTATTATATCCAAGTTATTATATACAAGTTATTACTTACAAGTTATTATTTACAAGTTATTATATCCAAGTTATTATATACAAGTTATTATATACAAGTTATTCCTTACAAGTTATTATATCCAAGTTATTATATCCAAGATATTATATACAAGTTATTATATACAAGTTATTATATCCAAGATATTATATCCAAGCTATTAAATCCAAGTTATTATATCCAAGTTATTATATACAATTTATTATAAACAAGTTATTATATACAAGTTATTATATCCAAGTTATTATATCCAAGTTATTATATACAAGTTATAATATCCAAGTTATTATATCCAAGTTATTATATACACATTATTATATCCAAGTTATTATATCCAAGTTATAATATCCAAGTTATTAAATCCAAGTTATTATATACAAGTTATTATATACAAGTTATTATATCCAAGTTATTATATACAAGTTATTATATCCAAGTTATTACATACAAGTTATTATAAACAATTTATTATATCCAAGTTATTATATACAAGTTATTATATCCAAGTTATTACATACAAGTTATTACAAACAATTTATTATATCCAAGTTATTAAATCCAAGTTATTATATACAAGTTATTATATACACGTTATTATATCCAAGTTATTATATCCAAGTTATTAAATCCAAGTTATTAAATCCAAGTTATTATATACAAGTTATTATATCCAAGTTATTTTATCCAAGTTATTATATCCAAGTTATTATATACAAGTTATTATATCCAAGTTATTATATATCAGTTATTATATACAAGTTATTATATACAAGTTATTATATACAAGTTATTATATCCAAGTTATTACATACAAGTTATTACAAACAATTTATTATATCCAAGTTATTAAATCCAAGTTATTATATACAAGTTATTATATACACGTTATTATATCCAAGTTATTATATCCAAGTTATTAAATCCAAGTTATTAAATCCAAGTTATTATATACAAGTTATTATATCCAAGTTATTTTATCCAAGTTATTATATCCAAGTTATTAAATACAAGTTATTATATCCAAGTTATTATATATCAGTTATTATATACAAGTTATTATATACTGTAAGGGAAACTTCTGCAGCAATGGAGAGTCAGGACTCAGAGAGACACGGGACGAGCAGGAGTTCTGATGTCAAACAGGGATCTTCAATACAAGTATCGGCCGGAGAATTCACATCACAAGTCCCACAGTCAAAGGTTCTGACTGCACGGGTGGGTTGCCATGTCAACTCTGATCAGCCTCGCATCTTGGTAGACCCTTTAACTAGTTTACAGAGAGTCAAATCCACATATTGGGGATGGGCGTAAACATCTGGAGACACAGGAGATGTCTCTCACATCTGTGGAGCTTAGAAGCCAGCGTTCTCACAGTCGTACACCCCCCTGTGCCCACCAGGTCATAACACCTAGTATCAACATACGACTGCATTAACACATTCCTTACGGGAGATTAGAAGCAGGGATGGTCGTAAATGTCAACACACAGAATAGGTTAAATATCTAGGAGTAAAGACAGAAATATTCTTTGACATATACAAGTTATTATACCCAAGTTATTATACACAAGTTATTATAAAAATGGTAAAATAATCTATTAGAAACAGAATAGGTGAAATGTAACTGTCCATACATCTTGATGTGTTTTCCTGCCTGTGGTTTCGAACAGCAGCCTCTGATCCTCTCTGGATCGGCTGGTTCTCTCTGGATCAGCTGGTTCTCTTCGTGTTGTCTCGGCCGGTGTTGGACTCGCTGCAGTTCAGATCGATGAGAGATCGATGAGCCGCTCCGTCACAACAGCAGCCGGTAGAGAGTTTAATGAGAGCAGAAACGCAGCCGCGCTGTGACGTCAGACGGAGGGCGCAGCAACGAGAACTACATCTGAGTCAACGATTAGATCTTGCATTCGAACATGAGCCACAATCACAGCTCTATATTGATGCACTGCTGCCAAACGGTATGTGTGTGAGTGTGTGTGTGTGTGTGTGTGTGAGTGAGTGAGTGAGTGAGTGAGTGAGTGAGTGTGTGTGTGTGTGTGTGTGTGTGTGTGAGTGAGTGTGTGTGTACAAAGCTCAGGGTTAGTTTAAGGATTAACTTGATGCATGTGGGGTGCTAAAGCTAACACACACACACACACACACACACACACACACACACACACACACACAGTGCAGTGGTTTTCCCCCCAGTGAAACCAGTGTGTGTCTCTGTGGCAGCCGATCACAGGACACCTGCCGTCACAACAGGACACACACACACACACACACTTTAAATGAAGCAACTTTCATAAGAAACCCGGCTTTCTTTCTTCCCGCTGCACATCCATGATCTGTGTCAGCTTGTAGCGACGCCCACACACACCTTTTGTCTTACGTTGCTCTTGTTCATCAAACCCGACCCCCTGAGGAAAGACCCTGAGACTGTGCTCCTTTAACGAGGAGCAGCATTAGAGCTAACGAGGCAGCGTGTGACGACTTAACGAGAGTCTACATCATAACACACACACGTCACACACACCACACACACACACACACACACCCCACACACACATTCATACGATCCAGGGCGTCTCCGCAGTGCATGTTAATATTGTGTCGGTACTTTCCTTTTTGAGCTTTATCAACGTGTTCATAGTGAGTC
>CM070492.1:25839608-25894608 GCA_036324585.1 Champsocephalus esox
ACCACCAGATGCTAATGCTAAAATAGCGCTAGGCTACCTGCACAGTGCTATCAATTCACAACGAAGGAGGAAAACTCAACCCACCACGAAGACTGTTGAAACATGGCCGGAAGGAGCTTCCTCGCAGCTACAGGATGGCTTCCAAAGAACTAACTGGGATATCTTTGAGGTTCAGGACTTGGAGGAGCACGCATCGACTGTACTCTGCGATATACAGAACGGTGTGAATAATGCGACTGTTGAAAAACGGATTCAGATGTACCCCAACCGAGGAAAGCTGCAGGCCCTGACGGCGTGACGGGAAGGGTGCAGACCAACGGACACAAAGATCTTCAACCTGTCACTCTCCATGTCCATCATCCCTTCGTGCCTGAAATCTGCCACGATCATCCCTCTGCCGAAAGAAACCATCACCTCCGGCCTCGACGACGACCGTCCGGTAGCGCATCAAAACCACACTCCCTCCTTCGGCCCAAATCAGTTTGCGTATAGAGCAAACAGGTCCACAGAGGATGCCATCGCCACTGTCCTTCACAGTGCACTGTCCTTCAGAGTGCACTGTCCTTCACAGTGCACTGTCCTTCACAGTGAGAACAGGCCCTCACCTCTCCTCCACCCTCACCTCTCCTCCACCCTCACCTCTCCTCCCCCCTCACCTCTCCTCCTCCTCACCTCTCCTCCACCTTCACATCTCCTCCACCCTCACGTCTCCTCCACCTCACCTCTCCTCCACCCTCACGTCTCCTCCACCCTCACGTCTCCTCCACCCTCACCTCTCCTCCACCCTCACCTCTCCTCCACCCTCACCTCTCCTCCACTCTCACCTCTCCTCCACCCTCACCTCCACCTCACCTCTCCTCCACCCTCACCTCTCATCCACCCTCACGTCTCCTCCACCCTCTCCTCCACCCTCACCTCACCTCCACCTCACCTCTCCTCCACCTCACCTCTTCTCCACCCTCACCTCTCCTCCACCTCACCTCTCCTCCCCCCTCACCTCTCCTCCACCCCTCACCTCTCCTCCCCCCTCACCTCTCCTCCACCCCTCACCTCTCCTCCCCCCCTCACACTCAGCACCGGCACACCACAGGGCCGTGTGCTGAGCCCCACGCTCTCCTCCCTGTACACCCATGACTGTGCTCACTCGGCTCCTCCCGTGTTGCCAGTGCTGTGGTGTTAGTGGTTTAGGAAGAGGGGAGTTCTTCACAAAGCCAGCGCTCCCTAACTCGTGCCTGGCTGTGACGTAAACGGCGTGCGGCCGTGAAGCCAGGACAGCGAACAAACATGTCGTCGGTAGCATGGGACTATTTCAGAGTTTCAGAGTTCGATAGTTCGCTTGCTATCTGTATTAACAGATGCAGAAGTTCCACGAGGAGGAGAGAAGGCAACGAGCGATAATACTTCCAACCTGATCAGTCGCCTGAAACATCGCCATGGCTACGATGGTGTGTTAAAAGCGTACGAAGACGCCTGCGCTGCTAAACTAGCAGCGAATCCAAAGCCAGCTGCGAAGGCACCGGGCTCTCACCTCTCCACGAGGCTTTGGGAAAGGAGAGAAGTTTCGTTGGAAAAATAAATCTGGTCACTTTGAAGAGAAACTGTTCTTGGCTTTGATTTGTTCATAGTAGTAACGCTCATGTCCTTTGCTCACTGCTAGTCTCTCTTTTACCACCAGGTGTGCAAAAACTACAGGTACATTTAATATATATATATATATATATATTATTATCGGTATCGGTCTTGAGAAGCAGGAAGTTATCGGTTTCAAAAAACCAATATCGTGCATCCCTAGTTCCCGCCTTCAGGTTCCTCGGCACCCACATCGCTGAAGATCTATCCCGGTCTGTCAACACCACAGCATCTGTGAAAAGCCCAGCAGCGACTCCACCTCCTGAGCATCCTCAGGAGCACCTGGAGGAGAAGCTTCTGGTGTCTTTCTACCGCTGCTCCGTAGAGAGAGTGCTGGCGTATTGCCTCACCGCGTGGCGTGCCAGCTGCTCCGAAGAGGACCCTTCAGAGGGTTCACAGCCCAGAAGGTCATCGGCTGCTCGCCGCCTTCTGGAGGAGCTCTTCAGCCGACGCTGCCTCAACAGAGCAGGAAAACTAATTGCAGACGCTTCACCCCGGACACTTCCTGTTTGCTCGTCTGCCCTCCGGTCGACGTACGGGTCAATCCAATCAAGGACAAACCGACTGGAAAACAGTTTCTACCCCGGAGCCATGTGAGAACTGAACAGTTACAACTTCCAACTGCACGACTTTTTAATAGTTTATTAACTAATGATCGACATCAGAGAAGCAACATATCATCCCTGTGTTTTTATATTATAAACTGTATGTAAATTATGTGCGGGCCTGTCTGCATGTTGGTATGGATGTGTGAGCATATGTTTATGTAAGTATATGTTTATATAGATATATATTTATTCGTTTTATGTGGAAATGCACATTAAACCTGGTGTACCTGGTGCGATGGCAATAAAGGAAGTATATTCTATTCTACAGCCAGTTGAGTAGCACTTGACATGTGGGCTCTATGAAGCCTGATGTACTTTATGATTCTGTTTTCTTCTTGTGTCTTGTTGGTCGAACGCACTTACTGTAAGTCGCTTTGGATAAAAGCGTCAGCTAAATGCGATGTAATGTACGAAGACATAACGGGACACTGGGTGATTAGAGAATTATATTTACAGTTATAGGCAACATTTCTAAGATAAAAGGAGGTCTGACACATAGGGCAGCCGTGAGCTCAGGAATCGCTTCTGAAATATATGATAAATATCTAATAAAAGAAGTTAAAAGAAAATAAAGTTAAATACAAATAAATGACAATTTTTTATTTAAATTAAAGTAAAATTAAAATAAATAAGGTAAATCAAATTAAATAAAACATTAAAAAAGTAAATAAAGATATAAAGTGACAAAATATAAAATAAATAAAGTAAAAATAATCAAGAAAATTAAATAATATAAAAAAATCATGAAATAAAATGGAAATAAAGTAAAGTTACATTTCAACATTTAAATAGACGAAAAAACGGCCTACGAAAATAAATAAAGAAATATACTAATAATAGTAATATAATAAAATAAAATGTGTATTAAATACAATAAAATAAATAACATAATACATTTTTTAAACATGTATGAATAATCTGCCATTTGGAGTTCAGATTGTTTACTCTGATTTTCCATGTATTTTACTTCCCACTAACCCTCTTCCTCTTCCTCTTCCTCTTCCTCCCCAGATTCCTGGCGCTGACCCAGTTCAGCCCGATCCACGCCCGGAAAGCGTTCCCGTGTTTCGACGAGCCGGTGTACAAAGCCACGTTCTCCGTGGCGCTGCGGCACGACGCTCGGTACGCGGCGCTCAGCAACATGCCGGAGGAGCGGCGCGTGCTGGAGGAGGACGCCTCCGTCACCACGAGGTTCAGCCGCACGCCCAGGATGTCCACCTACTACCTGGCCTGGGCCGTGTGCAACTTCACCTTCCGGGAGACCACCAGCGACACCGGAGTCACGGTCAGTGAACGCACCACGTTAGGTGCCCTTTAATCTGTTCGGGTTCAAACCGCATAAAACGAAGGTCAACATTATGATTATTCCACTACAAATACATGTTTTTGGTGACTTTAATGTGCAACTTCACCTCCAGGGAACGGTCAGTGAACGCAGTAACAGCTGATAGGGGTTCCTTTAATGCACCTTTTATATAATAATGCAGATTTAATGCAGGGAAATGTTGCTTTTATCAGAATACCTTTATTCGTCCCACAGAGGGGACACATGTACATTTGTTACAGCAGAAAAGAGCCAAAGATAGCTTAATGCTAACTTAGCATTCACACCAGCCTTGTTTTGTCCGGTTGAATCAAACCCTGGTGCGGTTCGTTTGGGTCGGTGTGAACGCAGACCTCTGAAGTGAACTAAACAACCGGACTCTGGTCCGCCTAAAATAGGTGGTCTCGGAGCGCGTGCTAGTGAACTCTGGAGCGGTTCATCGCTGGTGTGAACGCAGTCCGCACCAAAACATAGGAAGCGCAGTATCTACGAGTCACAAGAACGCGGATATCTTCAAAAAATCTTCAGCGAAAGAGTCTTTCAAGACATCTGCGTTGTTTAGTCAAAGAGTGAAGCAGAATGAAGTGTTGAACAGTGCCGTGTAAAGTAAACATTCTCCGTCAGCTACATACAAGTAAGAACACCTGTCGTCGGTGAAACGCCCCTCCTCTGCAGGACGTCTCTCATGGATAAGCAGGAAAAGACCACCGACAGGCGGATCAGGAGCCCGACGCGAGGCGGAGGGATCTGGATCGGCATCAAGGTGTTCTTTTCCCCATAATTATGCCGCTTATTACACACGGCCACATTCCCAACAAAGTAACGGCATGACTCCCAATATTAATTTTAATGCTTTTGTGGATTTAGAAAATGATTTTATTGATTTAAAAAATAGTTGTATGTATTTAAATGTACATGCATCCGCTAAGAAAAGTAGTCCGTGGTTACTGTTTGAACTAACGTAGCAACGGCCGGAACTGCTTCGATAGCGTTTTTGAGGAGCTTTTTGATTACAGATTTGAAAAAAATCGTTGCTTGCTTTAAAAGTAGCACAATTCATGATGTCAAACCTTGGGAAGTATCTAGATATCCCCACCCTAATGCCAAAGTAACTGCACACTGAATATGTGTCGCCGTTTGATGTCTATGTCTGGACCGCTGCGTAAAAAGGAGGGTTTCTGCCCGTTACTTCTCCGCTGCTTTCTTGTCGCTCTTGTCTTGTCAGTTAGAAACTGTATTCAGTTAAATCGAACGGACTTCTTTGTGCAGATGTGAGCGTCCTTAACAACGGTCAATAAATCCTTGACAGCGGTCTGTCTGTTCTGGATTAAAAACGTGTCACGTGTTTTGAATTGACCAATCAGAATCGAGTATTCAACAAAGCCATGTAATAATGTTTTTTAACGGACGTTGTCTAATTATATAATCATATGCGCGGGCCGCTAGTGTCTGTTGATCTCCAGACTAACAGCAGCATGAGAATAACCTGCCGAAAGTGCCGATGCTCCATGGCGGAGGCTCCGCTAGAAATGGCCGGGATTTGCGTTTTTACCCCCTTAATGTCCGACCAATGGTTGAACAGCACTTCGGTGCACATGACTTGTGTTTATAGTCCGTTTGAGTTTTGCCCGTGTGAACGCAAACCGAACCTTCTGAAAAATGAAACAATGTAACAAACTGTCGTCTGGTGCGCACCAGAGAGCGCACTATTAGGTGTGAATGCGACCTTAGAAGCATGCTTAAAAATGTAAGAGAAAAAAAAATTAAAAATTACACAATTTACAAAATACACATCCTGTAACAGTTCTGAAGATATGTATCTAATAATGCAGATTGAATGCAGGGAAAGCAAAACATATGGGTTTTTTGTGGCTTGTCTTTTCTTTACAATTTACACACAGATTAAAAAATATATCATAAAGAGGACAATAAAAAAAGTGTGATTTACGGATCTAATCATCCCAATGCAGAGAAATGTTGCTTTTTAGGCGACATTTCTGTGCTCTCAGACATGGATTAAGTTTCACTACTTAAAACAAAACGTAATATGTTCAGAAAATCACTTAATGTGTGGCACCTTCCTCCGCATGACGACTGGCTCTAGAGCTCTGTCACGGCTCTTTGTCTCCAGATGTTACAGTAAGTCGGATAACGGCAGTATTTAAACGGCAATCAAAATCCAACTCCAGATTACTTTGGTTTCTTTATTAGAGATAATTAACTTCGGTACCGAGAGCAACGCGCTTTCATGTCGTCCTTTTCTCCCAGCTGATCGCTCCTAACATGTGGAGATGGATAAGCATGCTCCAATTTAATAACACTACTGTAATATTAAAACAAATTCAACACACACTTCTGCCTTTGATTCAGTCAGTCACCATGGCAACTGTGCTTTGTTTGAGACTATATTATATATAACATTTTAGCTAAGCAGAATTAGCCGTTAGCATCGTTCACATTGTATTCATCGATGTACAGACGGGTATCTCTAATTTACAATGCTAGATATAGTGAGTTACTGGGTGTTTCTCAATGTCGAGGACGCTTCCTTGGTAGGATATGTCCCTCCGAGTCAGATGCTTCAGAAGTGAGACAAGAATCCTTCCTAGCCTCGGAAAACGGAGAATGGTGGAACAGGCTAACAGGTGTGCGTCATATGAGAGGCCCCGCCCTTAAATGGAGCGCGATTTCCGCCAAATATTTGGAAATTGGTCCGGTGCGCAAAGCATTGTGGGGATTTTAAGACCGCGGAGGATACACATGTGCAGCCTCGAACATTTCCCGCTACGAAGTACGCCGGCCTCGGTAGAATTCCAAGCATCCTGGACATTGGAACAGTGGGACTCGATGACGTATAGCATCCTTGAAATAGTGGCTTTGGAGCATCCTTCCTAGACATTGAGAAACACCCACTATATTTGCTCACATATTAGCACATGTTCACCATTGAAACGTAGCAGAATTAGCCGTTAGCATCTCCTCTGGGCATCATAACTATTAACAACCTTTGATTAACTTTTAAAACTGAATAAAACCTAAACACGTGATAATTCTAAGGCAGGTTCTGCAGTTAGAAATAGTTGACTTTCCTCTGGTTTCTCTGTGTGTTCAGTGGCGTTTACCAGCAGTGGATTAGAGATAATGATAACAGTGTGAAAGTGAAGGTCGTGCTGAATCTGAAAATATACGTATCGTGTGTGTTCACGTCGAACTGAGTCATGGCTCCACACGCAAGTGGATTTCTGTCTAATTGCTGTAATTGGACGCTGAGGGTTTTAATTGAGACCCAGCTGCTGCGCCGATAAGCTTCTAAACTACAATGAATGACCTGCAGGTGTCTTTAAGCACCTGAACGCACCTGTCCCTTTAACCTCACAACGTTTCCCTGCAACACTGGGAGATAACATTTAATCCCGATTTATAATTCAATCTAAAAGTCAAGTAAAGCTGATCGCTGCATTTCCGAGTATTCAAATAGCTTAGAGATAATGAACGCACTTTAACTTTTTATTTTAATATAAATATTTGCATTATATTATTATTATTTTTTTATTGCACATTTATCTTTTTTATGTTTTTAATTAATTTAATTTAATGTATTATCTTATTGCACATTTTTACCCTTCCTTCCAGTGTTTTTTATTTATTGATTTATATTATTTAGAGTCGTATCTGCCCCGTTGCTCCTTTTCTTCTTCTATGGTACGTCTGCGTCTGAACGCGTTAATCTCTTTATAACGACACTTCCCTGCGACGAGGCATTAATGGGTTTTCCAGGATATCACGACGTTCCCGTTTCCCCTCGGCCGACGCTTATTGAAGCTGGCGTTCCAAGGTCTGAGAGGGATTAGAGAATCATCGGTGATTCAAACGCTTCCTGCTCTGAGAAATATCACTCCGAGACATTACGCCGTTCATCGAGCGCCCTGCCGCCGGGAGCATCGTCACGATAATTCAACGGATGGTCAAAACCACCTTTGACTGGACGCTGCGGTTGAAGCGTGTAAACTAAATCCTCACAGACTCTAATTCAAAAGGGAAAATGATCTCGCTCAACCGTCAAATGTCGCTTCCTCACAGGTTTCCCGCCCGAAGCAAATCTTTATTAAAATCAATCAGGTTGCAAGAAAAACAAACCGTTAGTCTTACGTACGTTCAGAAATAAGAAGTGATTTTTGGGTAATTTATTTGTATTTTATTACAGGTTTACATTTAGACGTTTTGCGAACAGGAATCAGCTGTTTTTCAAATGTATTATTTAAAAGGTTATTTATGTGTTGTTAAATCTACTGGCCTTTAAAGGTCTACATACAATAATGAGAAGTGTGTGTGTGTGTGTGTGTGTGTGTGTGTGTGTGTGTGTGTGTGTGTGTGTGTGTGTGTGTGTGTGTGTGTGTGTGTGTGTGTGTGTGTGTGTGTGTGTGTGTGTGTGTGTGTGTGTGTGTGTGTGTGTGTGTGTGTGTGTGTGTGTGTGTGTGGTGTGTGTGTGTGTGTGTGTGTGTGTGTGTGTGTGTGTGTGTGTGTGTGTGTGTGTGTGTGTGTGTGTGTGTGTGTGTGTGTGTGTGTGTTGTGTGTGTGTGTGTGTGTGTGTGTGTGTGTGTGTGTGTGTGGTGTGTGTGTGTGTGTGTGTGTGTGTGTGTGTGTGTGTGTGTGTGTGTGTGTGTGTGTGTGTGTGTGTGTGTGTGTGTGTGTCTGACCTGCTCTTGAGATCTGAGGTGTTTCTGTTGGACTGTTAAATCAGAATATTGTGCAGGAGCGTTCAGGTCCTCTGTGTTTTACAGCGCTCGGATTAAAACCTGTTGGAGCCTGAAGGCACCACAGCCTGTCTGTTTGGAGAGCGTCCTCCACCTCCTCTTCCTCCTCCTCCTCTTCTTCCTCCTCCTCCTCCTCCTCCAGCTTCATATGTCGTAATGAAACAAAGCAAAATGTCTTCTTCACCTCCTTTGAAGCAGATTCTCTGACGGACGCATTCTTCTCGGGCTCTTTTTAGAAAACACTCAGAATAAAAACAGAATGTTCCCGAGCTGCAGAAAGCATGATCGCCGGACACGGAGAGAAATGTGTTTCTGCCTCGCTGGAAATCTGGAAGTATCTGTTTTACCAAAGCTGTTGTTACCGATCGAAATACGTCAAAGGAGACATACTACATACTGATATACACCTGAACATCAGCAGGAGAGGACTCTTTAAAGTAGAGACACTACATACTGATATACACCTGAACATCAGCAGGAGAGGACTCTTTAAAGTAGAGACACTACATACTGATATACACCTGAACATCAGCAGGAGAGGACTCTTTAAAGTAGAGACACTACATACTGATATACACCTGAACATCAGCAGGAGAGGACTCTTTAAAGTAGAGACACTACATACTGATATACACCTGAACATCAGCAGGAGAGGACTCTTTAAAGTAGAGACACTACATACTGATATACACCTGAACATCAGCAGGAGAGGACTCTTTAAAGTAGAGACACTACATACTGATATACACCTGAACATCAGCAGGAGAGGACTCTTTAAAGTAGAGACACTACATACTGATATACACCTGAACATCAGCAGGAGAGGACTCTTTAAAGTAGAGACACTACATACTGATATACACCTGAACATCGAGGACCTATAGATCATGACTCAGGAGAGGACTCTTTAAAGTAGAGACACTACATACTGATATACACCTGAACATCAGCAGGAGAGGACTCTTTAAAGTAGAGACACTACATACTGATATACACCTGAACATCAGCAGGAGAGGACTCTTTAAAGTAGAGACACTACATACTGATATACACCTGAACATCAGCAGGAGAGGACTCTTTAAAGTAGAGACACTACATACTGATATACACCTGAACATCAGCAGGAGAGGACTCTTTAAAGTAGAGACACTACATACTGATATACACCTGAACATCAGCAGGAGAGGACTCTTTAAAGTAGAGACACTACATACTGATATACACCTGAACATCAGCAGGAGAGGACTCTTTAAAGTAGAGACACTACATACTGATATACACCTGAACATCAGCAGGAGAGGACTCTTTAAAGTAGAGACACTACATACTGATATACACCTGAACATCAGCAGGAGAGGACTCTTTAAAGTAGAGACACTACATACTGATATACACCTGAACATCAGCAGGAGAGGACTCTTTAAAGTAGAGACACTACATACTGATATACACCTGAACATCAGCAGGAGAGGACTCTTTAAAGTAGAGACACTACATACTGATATACACCTGAACATCAGCAGGAGAGGACTCTTTAAAGTAGAGACACTACATACTGATATACACCTGAACATCAGCAGGAGAGGACTCTTTAAAGTAGAGACACTACATACTGATATACACCTGAACATCAGCAGGAGAGGACTCTTTAAAGTAGAGACACTACATACTGATATACACCTGAACATCAGCAGGAGAGGACTCTTTAAAGTAGAGACACTACATACTGATATACACCTGAACATCAGCAGGAGAGGACTCTTTAAAGTAGAGACACTACATACTGATATACACCTGAACATCAGCAGGAGAGGACTCTTTAAAGTAGAGACACTACATACTGATATACACCTGAACATCAGCAGGAGAGGACTCTTTAAAGTAGAGACACTACATACTGATATACACCTGAACATCAGCAGGAGAGGACTCTTTAAAGTAGAGACACTACATACTGATATACACCTGAACATCAGCAGGAGAGGACTCTTTAAAGTAGAGACACTACATACTGATATACACCTGAACATCAGCAGGAGAGGACTCTTTAAAGTAGAGACACTACATACTGATATACACCTGAACATCAGCAGGAGAGGACTCTTTAAAGTAGAGACACTACATACTGATATACACCTGAACATCAGCAGGAGAGGACTCTTTAAAGTAGAGACACTACATACTGATATACACCTGAACATCAGCAGGAGAGGACTCTTTAAAGTAGAGACACTACATACTGATATACACCTGAACATCAGCAGGAGAGGACTCTTTAAAGTAGAGACACTACATACTGATATACACCTGAACATCAGCAGGAGAGGACTCTTTAAAGTAGAGACACTACATACTGATATACACCTGAACATCAGCAGGAGAGGACTCTTTAAAGTAGAGACACTACATACTGATATACACCTGAACATCAGCAGGAGAGGACTCTTTAAAGTAGAGACACTACATACTGATATACACCTGAACATCAGCAGGAGAGGACTCTTTAAAGTAGAGACACTACATACTGATATACACCTGAACATCAGCAGGAGAGGACTCTTTAAAGTAGAGACACTACATACTGATATACACCTGAACATCAGCAGGAGAGGACTCTTTAAAGTAGAGACACTACATACTGATATACACCTGAACATCAGCAGGAGAGGACTCTTTAAAGTAGAGACACTACATACTGATATACACCTGAACATCAGCAGGAGAGGACTCTTTAAAGTAGAGACACTACATACTGATATACACCTGAACATCAGCAGGAGAGGACTCTTTAAAGTAGAGACACTACATACTGATATACACCTGAACATCAGCAGGAGAGGACTCTTTAAAGTAGAGACACTACATACTGATATACACCTGAACATCAGCAGGAGAGGACTCTTTAAAGTAGAGACACTACATACTGATATACACCTGAACATCAGCAGGAGAGGACTCTTTAAAGTAGAGACACTACATACTGATATACACCTGAACATCAGCAGGAGAGGACTCTTTAAAGTAGAGACACTACATACTGATATACACCTGAACATCAGCAGGAGAGGACTCTTTAAAGTAGAGACACTACATACTGATATACACCTGAACATCAGCAGGAGAGGACTCTTTAAAGTAGAGACACTACACACTGATATACACCTGAACATCAGCAGGAGAGGACTCTTTAAAGTAGAGACACTACATACTGATATACACCTGAACATCAGCAGGAGAGGACTCTTTAAAGTAGAGACACTACATACTGATATACACCTGAACATCAGCAGGAGAGGACTCTTTAAAGTAGAGACACTACATACTGATATACACCTGAACATCAGCAGGAGAGGACTCTTTAAAGTAGAGACACTACATACTGATATACACCTGAACATCAGCAGGAGAGGACTCTTTAAAGTAGAGACACTACATACTGATATACACCTGAACATCAGCAGGAGAGGACTCTTTAAAGTAGAGACACTACATACTGATATACACCTGAACATCAGCAGGAGAGGACTCTTTAAAGTAGAGACACTACATACTGATATACACCTGAACATCAGCAGGAGAGGACTCTTTAAAGTAGAGACACTACATACTGATATACACCTGAACATCAGCAGGAGAGGACTCTTTAAAGTAGAGACACTACATACTGATATACACCTGAACATCAGCAGGAGAGGACTCTTTAAAGTAGAGACACTACATACTGATATACACCTGAACATCAGCAGGAGAGGACTCTTTAAAGTAGAGACACTACATACTGATATACACCTGAACATCAGCAGGAGAGGACTCTTTAAAGTAGAGACACTACATACTGATATACACCTGAACATCAGCAGGAGAGGACTCTTTAAAGTAGAGACACTACATACTGATATACACCTGCACATCAGCAGGAGAGGACTCTTTAAAGTAGAGACACTACATACTGATATACACCTGAACATCAGCAGGAGAGGACTCTTTAAAGTAGAGACACTACATACTGATATACACCTGCACATCAGCAGGAGAGGACTCTTTAAAGTAGAGACACTACATACTGATATACACCTGAACATCAGCAGGAGAGGACTCTTTAAAGTAGAGACACTACATACTGATATACACCTGAACATCAGCAGGAGAGGACTCTTTAAAGTAGAGACACTACATACTGATATACACCTGAACATCAGCAGGAGAGGACTCTTTAAAGTAGAGACACTACATACTGATATACACCTGAACATCAGCAGGAGAGGACTCTTTAAAGTAGAGACACTACATACTGATATACACCTGAACATCAGCAGGAGAGGACTCTTTAAAGTAGAGACACTGCATACTGATATACACCTGAACATCAGCAGGAGAGGACTCTTTAAAGTAGAGACACTACACACTGATATACACCTGAACATCAGCAGGAGAGGACTCTTTAAAGTCATAAAATAATAACATACCTTTCTGGCTGTTTGCTTTCCTCCAGGATGAATCACGATGAGAGTTAAATGTCACATTAACATCTTATAATGATAATAAAGGTCACTTTAACGATAATATACTGAGGGCCACATCAAAAATAGATAAAGGTCACTCACATTTAATATTTAATATATCTTTTATGTTGTTTTTATTATAGATTATAACGTTTATTTTTCAAATGTAGCCGCAGCTTTCAAAAGAGAATCTAAAGTGCTTTGAAAAACAGATAATTAAAAGAAATAGGGCAACGAATTGGGGCGCACACTTTCTTTTATTAGAAATGATCAAGCATGCTCAAACACAACAAACCCAGCCCTGCTCCCACTGCGTTTCCACGGCGACAGCTTAGCGTGGAAAACTAAATGTTCGCCTGTTCGTGCGTTTGATTGCCATCGTTCTCTCTGAGACGATGCACCTGCCGTTTGTTTCACAGTTTTAACCCAATTTACCCCGAAATGTCTCATCAGAAATCAGCGTGATTATCAGGACGAAGACTTCCCGCTGCTCGAGCACTCTCACGGTTCACCGTCATGAAATACAACTCGGCAAAAGTTATAAAAGCTTGTAGTTTCCAAACGTTTTGAACTGGGAATTAAAACCTCAGGATGAAAGTGATGTGTCCTCCGTGCAGGGTGGATCTCAGGAGGAGGAAAAACATATTTCTGCTTCAAACGACTGATTTTCTACGCTCCGTTTTGCCCCTCAGGACAATACGTATGGTTCCCATTAAACAATGTGAAAAGGAAAACCGTATGGCGGCATACAGGACTGCATGACGGCCTCAAACCCCCTCACCTATACTCACTTATCTTAGCCTTTTTCATTCAGTTTTGTCATACTGAGTCTCTTTGTTAGGGATGGGTATCATTTGAAATGTATCGATTCCGGTTCTTATCGATTCCCCGTTTTTGATTCCAAAATTGTTAAAGAAAGAGGTCAAACGTTTAGATAACAAAATTCTTTTAAGCTTTAACTGACATTTTTACAAATAAAAAATATACATGCAATACCAATGTGTTGCACAATAGCTGTGCTTTATGTTAACTGAGCCGTGCCTGTGGCCAGCTATTAACAGGCTTTACACTGAGCCTTGTCTTTTTCTTTTTTAGTGTAGTGGAGCCTCACTTCAGAGCATCCCATCTTTGGTGCTATGAAGTGACTGAGCTCGTGAACTGTCTACGGCAGTGTTTCTCAAACTTTTTCATACCAAGGACCACTTAACCAATAAAACAAAACTCGCGGACCACCTAACTCCACAAATATCCAAAAACACATCGTTTTTTACAAATCGCCTGAAAATTGTACAAACAAGTAGCAACATGTGGGATGAAGGTACTTATTTGGGCTATATCATGCAATCGAAAGTGAAACTTAAGCTCGTTCCATTGCGGAGATATTCCCGCGAGAGTGCGAAAAACTTAAATAAATGTATTTATTTGAAATATGAAATTGTACCAATATACTCACGGACCACTAGGGGCGCTCACGGACCACCAGGTCTACGGGAGGGCGGGGGGAGCCTCGCTGCGGGGCAACTGTGGACCTCTGTCGCCTGTCAGCGCAACTTACATGATGCCGTTTAAAAACAATAAGGGCGGTGCCGGTCGTCAACGGCCCGCTGACGACGGGCAGTTCTGTGATTCTCCCGAACACACAGATGGCCAGTCCGCCCTTACCCTGCATTCCACGGGTCACCGCGGCGCAGACGGACCCGGTGGAATACAGGGTCTACCGCGTTTCGGAACCGTTAAGCAGAACCGAAATTGTGTATTTCGTATGGGTACCCGGTACCCGGCATGTTCTTATCGGTTCTCATCTGGATCCGAGTTTCGGTTCCCAACCCGTCTCTTCGTAGTCATTTTGAGTCTCTTTGTAGTCATTTTGAGTCTCTTTGTAGTCATGTTGAGTCTCTTTGTAGTCATGTTGAGTCTCTTTGTAGTCATTTTGAGTCTCTTTGTAGTCTCTTTGTAGTCATTTTGTGTCTCTTTGTAGTCATTTTGTGTCTCTTTGTAGTCATGTTGAGTCTCTTTGTAGTCATTGTGAGTCTCTTTGTAGTCATTTTGTGTCTCTTTGTAGTCATGTTGAGTCTCTTTGTAGTCATTTTGAGTCTCTTTGTAGTCATTTAGTGTCTCTTTGTAGTCATTATGAGTCTCTTTGTAGTCATTTTGTGTCTCTTTGTAGTCATGTTGAGTCTCTTTGTAGTCATTTTGAGTCTCTTTGTAGTCATTTAGTGTCTCTTTGTAGTCATTTTGTGTCTCTTTGTAGTCATGTTGAGTCTCTTTGTAGTCATTTTGAGTCTCTTTGTAGTCATTTAGTGTCTCTTTGTAGTCATTATGAGTCTCTTTGTAGTCATTTTGTGTCTCTTTGTAGTCATGTTGAGTCTCTTTGTAGTCATTTTGAGTCTCTTTGTAGTCATTTAGTGTCTCTTTGTAGTCATTTTGTGTCTCTTTGTAGTCATGTTGAGTCTCTTTGTAGTCATTGTGAGTCTCTTTGTAGTCATTTTGTGTCTCTTTGTAGTCATGTTGAGTCTCTTTGTAGTCATTTTGAGTCTCTTTGTAGTCATTTAGTGTCTCTTTGTAGTCATTATGAGTCTCTTTGTAGTCATTTTGTGTCTCTTTGTAGTCATGTTGAGTCTCTTTGTAGTCATTATGATTCTCTTTGTAGTCATTATGTGTCTCTTTGTAGTCATTTTGAGTCTCTTTGTAGTCTCTTTGTAGTCATTATGAGTCTCTTTGTAGTCATTATGAGTCTCTTTGTAGTCATTATGAGTCTCTCTGTAGTCATGTTGAGTCTCTTTGTAGTCATTTTGAGTCTCTTTGTAGTCATTTTGAGTCTCTTTGTAGTCATTATGAGTCTCTCTGTAGTCATGTTGAGTCTCTTTGTAGTCATTTTGAGTCTCTTTGTAGTCATTATGAGTCCCTTTGTAGTCATACTGTGTCTGTGGTTGTTTTGTCTCTATTCATAGTCGTAGTGAGACTCTTTCGTTCACCTTGTAGACATTTTGCTTCTCTTTGTACAGTTTCTGAGTGTCTTTGAATACCTACTGTCTCTTTGTAGTCGTTTTAGTTTTGCGTCACTTAGTGGTTTTGATATTTTCGTTCGTGGCTGTTGCACCTTGTTGTCGACGTTTCCCATTATGATCTTCCAGTAACTTGTGGTTGTTTTACGCCTACTCATAGTCCAAGTTCATCTTTGCAGTCTTTAACCCTCCTTTTTAGTCATCGTATGTGGTCATTTTGAGTCTTTTCCTAGTTGGTCCGCAGGTCAGTGATACCCTGATGCTTGATGTACAGTCCAGACGTTGTTTCTTGATATCGTCGGTTCCTCTCTGCTGCCTTTATGTTCTCGCTGCCGTCAACAATCATCTCTTGTGTCTTGTTGACATTAACAGAGCGACTGTTATCCTCTCTTCTGTCTCTCTTCATCACCTCTGCGTCTTCTTCAAAGTGATGATCCGATCGGACAGCCGCAGTCTCGGGTCAGGAGTGTTTGATATGGAGGGAGTAAAGACAGTCTGTTGATCTCAAAGTCAAGGATACATATATATACGCCGGCGGGGGGAGAGTGTGTGTGTGTGTGTGTGTTGGTCTCCGCACTCATATCAGTTGCTAAACCATCCATCAAATTACTGTGGCAACCGAGCGTCCGTCACCCCATCCATCATCCAAGGGCGACAGCAAGAGATGTCACGGGCGAGGGGACAGATAACAAGGGGAGAGGAGGAGGGGAGATAAGGAGGAAATGAGGACACTGAAGATGAGAAATGAGAATTAATTGAGAATAGGGAATTGTAATGTTTTGTGTTTGAGCGTTTATCGGCCCCTGAATGCCCGGAGTTTGAATTATCTTCAGCTCCGAGGACAAAATGTCACCTTTAGATCTTCTGCTCCTCGTTTAATGGGCTAATTACGTCTTATCAAGAATACCTGCACTGGAAACACATCCCTGCTGGGCTGCACTCTATCATTTAAATGCTAATGGTTGAGTCTTTTATTTTGAAGGGTACAGGCTAAAAAACATCCATTCCTACTTCACCTTTTGCTTCTTAAAGGGTTGATGCGTTTAAAATGTCAGCATCAGAAATACTTTATTCGTGCCCATGCACACATCTGATTTTGTTAATCCATTTAGGACATTAAATTAAATTAATGATATTTAAACAAATAGGTGTTTAAATGGCAGTATGGCATCACATGTCACTTGTTAGACGCTTTTCTCCAAAGCCACTTACTCAATACTGTGGGCAAGAGCACTTTGGGGACAAGTGTCTCAGGGACACAACGACATGCTGACTGCAGTGGGGTTTGAACCTGCGCCACACCAACAATATAGAAGCACTTACACAAGCTTGAATTACTTAAGATAAGATGGACTTTTATTAATCCCTCGTGGGGAAATTGTTTCTCTGCATTCGACCCATCCTAGTGTTAGGAGCAGTGGGCAGCCATTTTGAACGGCGCCCGGGGAGCAGTGTGGGGAACGGTGCCTTGCTCAGGGACACCTCGGTAGCACTTGGTCTTGCCGGGACTTGAACTGGTGACCTTCCAAGTCGACTTCGCCACCGCATACTTAAATATATCATGTTGTCTTTTTTCCATCGCTATGCTATGCTAAGCTAACTCGATCCAATATGGATTCGGAATATGCTAGAATGATGTATATCTGATTTCCCTAGTTTTCGGAGCTACACTTTTCTATTTCAAGACAACGTTGTCCATATTAGAAGGGAAGTTTGACGAGGCTAATGTGTAGCGCTTCATTTCTAACATGATTACGGTTGGTGACTGCCACACTGAGCATTTATTCAGCAAGAATGAAGGTTCTTCTGCGGGGAAGTGATGATCGACAGTGCTTGGATTGTGGTCGTTAAACACTGAGTGCATTCTCACAGTGGCCAATAAGCGATTTCCCCTTAATTGCAGATGGATTGGAAGCAGGCTGTTACTGGAGTCTCTTGTCTTTGTTTGAACAGTACTTTACGTTACCTTGTTTTCTGATCGGCTCCATTCTGTGGTGATAATTGTCCTGTTTTTCTGTTAATCTCTTTCACATTAAAAGCTCTGCTGCACTTTGGAGGGGACTGATGTGCTCTCCTCCCTGGAAGGATGTCACAGAGAGGACAGTGTTTCAATAACATTAGTTTCATTCAAAATGGCAAAGTAGGATCTGGTCAAGTCAAATGATTTCATTTACACACCAGTATTGGGGCACTTTCGGGAAGGTGGTGGCGAAGTCGATAGGGACTTGGCTTGGCAACTGGAAGGTCACCAGTTCAAGTCCCGACCAAGTGCTACCGAGGTGTCCCTGAGCAAGGCACCGTTCCCCATACTGCTCCCCGGGCGCCGTTCAAAATGGCAGCACACTGCTCCTAACACTAGGATGGGTCAAAGGCAGCGAAACAATTTCCCCACGAGGGATTAATAAAGTATTTCAAATATCTTCCAGACTTAATTGGTTAGTATAGTATCTATTGGATGGATTGACACATTTATACGGACGTTTGTGGTCTCCAGAAAATGAATACGACTGACTTTGGTAATCGTCTGCCTTTCTTCTATTGCCTTCGTCTGCCTTTCTTCTTCAATAAGCAGCGATGTATTGCTTGGACTGAAATAGTATCAGTATCTTTTGGATAGTATCCATAGGACCGACTGCCATGGAGTCTAGTGTACACATTCATGGTCCCCAGAGGACGAATACTAGACTTCGCTGATCGTCTGACTGCTTAAAGTGCCACCATCAGGCAGTTTTATTTGTTTTGATTGAAATATCTCAATAACTGCTCGATAGATTGCCATCAACTTTGGTAAAACCATTGATGGTTACCTCGGGATGAGTTATAGGAATTGTGGTGATTATCAGACTTGTCGTCTTGTGCCATCATTGGGTCAAAGTTTCAATTGAGCACCACTTTTTCCTCTCTTTCTGTTGCCAGCTAGTATTTGAACTCTTTTCTCTTGAATATTGAATTACATATGTTCTCCAAGATATGGCTTTATCGGAAAATTAATGGTGACATTTCTGTGATTTGTGCAAAACACTTAACGAAGAATATTCGCCATATCTTGATTTAAAGTTCCCCTTGATCCATCCTTATGATAACATGCCAAACAGTACCCAGAATGCATTGGGGGAGAGTCAGGAAACACCAGATCACCAGAGCGATGACACATGACCAACAGCCTTTCACCTAGGGCCAATTAAAAGTTTCCGCTCCAGCTGTTTTTTAGTCGACACTCGGCGGTTCAGGTTTAAACCCCGGACCTTCCTGCAGAACTGAGCCACCGTGCCGTGGTTCGACTGAAGCAGCATATTTCAGCCCTGGGAGGCATATTGAATGTACATATGATGGTACTTTGAAGTGTACGTCACACCACCTCCCCGAAGCAAAATGTAATGCCTCTGGTTTCTCCTCGCCTGCGAAACATGACTGAGGAATCCTCAGGAGAAGATTCTCAATTCAGCGGCCGCTCGACAGTCCGCTGAAAGAAGCTTCGATTTGAATAAAGCCTCTACTCTCTGAGCAGACATTCACTCTGCGGCTGCCGAGCTCTGAGGTGAGTTCAGGTGGAGGGAGGAGAATGAGAAGAGCTTTACAAGTCAGAATTCTTATTGAAAAAGCAGTCCTGCTGGGAAAACTGAGAGGAGGAACAGGATGGTGATGAAGTGTGGTTTTAGTGGTTGTGTAACAATGTATGTATTATGCATGTCTCCTGTTCAGCCCCGAGCCTGTTTTTCAGGTCTCGGGCTCGAAAAGGACATTCCCAGAACAAATGACCATATCTTCGCTTCTAAAAGGGTTACATTAATAATCTTTTGTGTCAAAGTATTGATAAACCTGTGAGTTGGATGTAGAAGTTTCAGAATCAATATAAATGTTTTTATTTTAAAGTAAATTCAGATTGAACACAGTAAAAAAATGTAAATGATAGTGTCCGTCCAAAATAAATAAATAACTTATAGTGAAAACCACCCTTGGATGATGGGATGGCAGACTAAAAGCTTCAGGAATCCAAACTACAACATATAATAAGTACCCTGTATCAAGATTGATGCAAAACAAGTGAAATATGACCTTTTTAGAGAGATTTAGCAACAACAAACCCACTTCTGGGGTCATTTGGGTGGATTTCACCTATCTCTGGCCCCCCTTGCTCGATTTTGCCGATTGACATCTCTTCCTGACCGTCAGAGCCAATGGAATCGAGGGGAACTCCCACACACTCCTTATTTGGTAATGTGTGTGTGTGAGACTGACGCATAGCCAAAACCGGAAGCTGCGATAACTCTGGTGGCTACCATTAGCAGCTAACTTTTACTCTCCGATTTTTACATACAAATGGAATTATGGATTATAAATGATTCCACAGAAACATTATCAACCTATGGATTAACCGATTCAGCCGCGTTTTTTCTCGTTTTAATGCTGAACACGTCTTTTGATCAGATTGACAGCTACGGTGAGACGATCTCCCGTAAAAGCTACGTAAAGGAACGTCTTGTGATGTCTGTGTTTGCGTCCCCTGTCGCGAGTCCGGATCACTCAGTGATGATACTATATACCTAAATAATCTGTGGAACCTCAGCTTTAATCGGATATCTTGTATGTGCAGCTACGATAAGTAATAAGGGTACTTTTATCTTGAGTTCTGTGCCAAAGTGCGTTAGCATTTTTCGCTCAGGGGTCATTTAGATGCTTCTTATAAGACTTGTGTTTTGTTTTGGTAAACATGGTTTGCATTGTCAGTTAGCTGAGATTATTCCCTGTTAATCTGGTATAACACATTAATAGCTTCTTAAATATTAAGATGCCCTGAGACAGTGTCGTGGAAAAAAGAAGGATTTAGATATTTTAATGTAAACTTGCAGTTTGTATTGGTTTATAGTGCATGGTGCGAACACCTGAATGATTTAACGATTTAATTTACGTGACAAGAGTTTCTACTGAAATGTTAAACTGTGAGATTCCCCTGATTTGGATGGGATGAGAGAGACTATATTAATGTTTGTACTGTGTTGTCAAGACTGATGTTTCCCTCAGATCTAGACAGCCTCCGAAAGTTTAATTTCAGCCTCACAGAATACATGATAATTACCTCCAGCTCATACCATCCACAGCTGGTGATTTAGTAAAAGTGACGGTTGGTGCCAGATTTAAATTATAAACCCCACATCACTCTTTACTAATTAACAAGACTGAGACAGTGCTACAAATCACACTGAATGTTACTTTCTACTTTTAGTACACACTGGTGCACGCAGTATGCATGAGAGTGGCTCAGACTTTTTTGCTCATAAAATTGTGGGCGAAATAGCCGGAGAAGCGTTGATCTCAAAACACAGATTTCGACCTGATGGTGGAGCGAGAGGAACAGTCAGAGTATTACCAGGTTTGGTGCAGTTCGTCCTCATGACACCATGAATGTCTGCTTGTCTTTTCATAGACATCCATGAATGCAATATTTGTGGAGATAATCTTGAATCCAAAGCTGACAAAACAGCGCCAGAACTAGGGATGCATATTAGGGCGATTATTCGAATATTCGCTACAGTCTCCATAATCGAATATTATTTTTAAAAATCGATTTTATTTATATATATTATTATTATTTTTTTTTCCTAGCTTAGTTTCAACCAAAATATATATAAATATATATATGCTAATAATAGTAATAGTATTAATAATTGTAAATGGTCATTGGTCACACCACCTGTTTGTTTTACTGTCAACTTGGAGGACGCCTGCGTGCAGAGCAGACTAGCACGTTAATCGATTATTATTCGCCAGGGCTGCCGAATAATCGATTTTGATCATGTTCAGTTTCTGGCAACCCTAATGCATATCGTTAACGTTTTTACGATACCGATACCGATACCACTGAACGATACCGATACTCAACCGATACATATCGTGATACTTTGAAAATGTATCGTCCTACAATGACTCCCATGAAGCGCTTTACGATATAGTTCACATGTCAAATGAATATTAAATTCAGTTGAGGGACTTCCTGGACCTCTCAGTGCTGAACAAACAATGAAAGATACATAACAAATATGAAGAAAACCGATTATGGAATATCTTTTATAACACATCAGGTGTGCCGCGGGGATAGCACATCTTGTCAATGCAAACAGACCGTTATAGCACCGTTATGATTAATGTTAAACCTGAGATTCGACTAGAGAACAAATACATAATAGAATAATGAGATCTCAACAAATCTCATCTTTAAAATCAACATTCTTCACTGGTGAGAGAAAACAAATCCCAGTTCATTTGTGGGACTTACCTTTCTAGTATCGAACAAACAATGAAAAATACATAAAATATGAAGACAAACGATTATGCAATATAATTTATAACACCCGCCATCACGGGCCACGGACTCGCTTTTAAAATTAATTAAAAAATATATATATATTTTTTTAAAGTATCGAAACCGGATCTGATTTTCGGGAAGGTATACCGTAGCCACCAGTAACCGGTATTTCGGTAATACCGGATACCGGTATGCATCCCTAGCCAGAACGGAAACAGATGTTGTAACATTTGAATGAAAACCACACGTTAATCCTAATGAAACAATGAATGTCTTTGCAAAATGTCATAGACTTCCATTAAATAGTTGTGGAGATATTATGATCGGGATCTGCTTAAAAAATCTCACGAAACTGAAGTCAAGACATTTCACTCAAAACCACAACATTCAACCTCACGGTGGCGCTAGAGGAACGATCACCGAATTCACCGGGGTTAATCCTCATGGACCCATAAACATTTCCTAGACATCCATGCAATAGTTGTTGAGATATTTCAGTCTGAAACGGACTGACAATGTTCTGTTGACTTTGTATCAAATCACTTCACCTGTAAAGTGTGTGTGTGTGTGTGTGTGTGTGTGTGTGTGTGTGTGTGTGTGTGTGTGTGTGTGTGTGTGTGTGTGTGTGTGTGTGTGTGTGTGTGTGTGTGTGTGTGTGTGTGTGTGTGTGTGTGTGTGTGTGTGTGTGTGTGTGTGTGTGTGTGTGTGTGTGTGTGTGTGTGTGTGTGTGTGTGTGGTGTGTGTGTGTGTGTGTGTGTGTGTGTGTGTGTGTGTGTGTGTGTGTGTGTGTGTGTGTGTGTGTGTGTGTGTGTGTGTGTGTGGTTTAACTGGAGCTTTATGTGATGCATACACACTGATACACACACTGGACATGATTTACAGCGTATTGATGACACACACACACACACCCCAATGTGTTTTTACAGCCGAGTGAAAACAGAATTTATTAAAGTGGAAGTGCAACCAAGAGAGAGATAGCAGAGTGACATTATAGAGACAAGTGTGTGTGTGTGTGTGTGTGTGTGTGTACTTGGATGTGTGTGTATGTGTGTTTGCATGCATCCACGCACATCTGTTTTGTGTAAAAGATGATATGAGTTGTGAATATGTAATTTATCGTGTGTGTGTGTGTGTGTGTGCAGGTGTCTACTATAGCTTCCGTCTTTATATGGAAAATATGACTTGTCTATTTTATCTTTGTGTATCTGTGTGTGTGTGTGTACTCGCTTCCATCTTTATGTGAAAGATGATATGAGTTGTGAGTGTGTGCTTTATCTTTGTGTATCTGTGTGAGTGTGTGTGTGTGTGTGTGTGTGTGTGTGTCTCGTCCTTCAGCTGACAGTGAAGTGGTTTCTCTCACCCTGACAGAAAGCCATCCAACACACACACACACGTTGTTTGCCCACTTACTGCAGATGATATATATATATATGCGTATCGATCACTGACATCAGCTATGTCAGTGTGTGTGTGTGTGTGTGTGTGTCAGTGTGTGTGTGTCAGTGTGTGTGAGATTGAGATTGATAGGTGACGCTGATTAAGTGCTGCGTCTCTCACACGGACAGGAGGATAGAATAATGTCAGCAGAGTTACAGCTGATCGTCAGGGTTACGGAGGGCGTGGAAGCTCACAATCTGTGTGTATATTATGTCATTTGTAAATGGACTGCATTTATACAGTGGTCCACTTATCACTTATTTCTGCGTTGGTCCCTGAAGGCACTGTCGCCCTGCTACAAGGGGATCCCTGTGGTTTTGGATTAAAGTAGAAAATAATCTCTCTCTCAAACTAACAATTATGAAACTGACACGTTTAGTTCAGCGGAATAATCTCCACATATTAAAAACCACTTTATGATTTCTGAAGTGAAAAGCTAATGTTAGGAGGAACTACATTTCACTGCACTCAGTGAATGAATCCAGATTATAGGACTCTCAGTATTTATGACCAGAGGTGGGAAGTAGTGGAGTACACATACTTCGTTACTGTACTTAAGTACATGTTTCTGATGTCAGTACTCCACTACCTTTTTACTTTCTACTTCTTACATGTTGAACTCAAATACCTGTACTTTCTACTTCTTACATGTTGAACTCAAATACCTGTACTTTCTACTTCTTACATGTTGAACACAAATACCTGTACTTTCTACTTCTCACATGTTGAACTCAAATACCTGTACTTTCTACTTCTTACATGTTGAACACAAATACCTGTACTTTCTACTTCTCACATGTTGAACTCAAATACCTATACTTTCTACTTCTTACATGTTGAACTCAAATACCTGTACTTTCTACTTCTTACATGTTGAACCCAAATACCTGTACTTTCTACTTCTTACATGTTGAACACAAATACCTGTACTTTCTACTTCTTACATGTTGAACTCAAATACCTGTACTTTGTACTTCTCACATGTAGAACTCAAATACCTGTACTTTCTACTTCTTACATGTTGAACTCAAATACCTGTACTTTCTACTTCTTACATGTTGAACCCAAATACCTGTACTTTCTACTTCTTACATGTTGAACCCAAATACCTGTACTTTCTACTTCTTACATGTTGAACTCAAATACCTGTACTTTCTACTTCTTACATGTTGAACTCCAATACCTGTACTTTCTACTTCTTACATGTTGAACTCAAATACCTGTACTTTCTACTTCTTACATGTTGAACCCAAATACCTGTACTTTCTACTTCTTACATGTTGAACTCAAATACCTGTACTTTCTACTTCTTACATGTTGAACTCAAATAACTGTACTTTCTACTTCTTACATGTTGAACTCAAATACCTGTACTTTCTACTTCTTACATGTTGAACACAAATACCTGTACTTTCTACTTCTCACATGTTGAACTCAAATACCTGTACTTTCTACTTCTTACATGTTGAACACAAATACCTGTACTTTCTACTTCTCACATGTTGAACTCAAATACCTGTACTTTCTACTTCTCACATGTTGAACCCAAATACCTGTACTTTCTACTTCTCACATGTTGAACTCAAATACCTATACTTTCTACTTCTTACATGTTGAACTCAAATACCTGTACTTTCTACTTCTTACATGTTGAACCCAAATACCTGTACTTTCTACTTCTTACATGTTGAACACAAATACCTGTACTTTCTACTTCTTACATGTTGAACTCAAATACCTGTACTTTGTACTTCTCACATGTAGAACTCAAATACCTGTACTTTCTACTTCTTACATGTTGAACTCAAATACCTGTACTTTCTACTTCTTACATGTTGAACCCAAATACCTGTACTTTCTACTTCTTACATGTTGAACCCAAATACCTGTACTTTCTACTTCTTACATGTTGAACTCAAATACCTGTACTTTCTACTTCTTACATGTTGAACTCCAATACCTGTACTTTCTACTTCTTACATGTTGAACTCAAATACCTGTACTTTCTACTTCTTACATGTTGAACCCAAATACCTGTACTTTCTACTTCTTACATGTTGAACTCAAATACCTGTACTTTCTACTTCTTACATGTTGAACTCAAATAACTGTACTTTCTACTTCTTACCAGAGTATTTTTAAACACGAGTATCTGTACTTCTACTTGAGTACAGGATGTGTGTACTTTTGTCCTCTCCGCTGATAAGACTGATTTATCCCGCTTACTTTCCCGAAGAATAATGAATGGATGCGTTCCACGTTCAGGTGAAACACGCGTTGAACAGCTGACTTCACTTTATCTCGGTTGCGTCAGAAAGCCCATTTACTCTGCAAATTGCTTTTAGCTGATAAATGTTCTGAGATGGAGCAGATGTATTTGTGTCTGTCGGCCTGAAAGAGTCGGGCGATAGAAACACTTTGGAGTCGCTGAAGTGAAACGCTTTCTGACAGCTGAGTGAAAGCGCAGTCGCAAATAAGTTGCTATCAGAGCCAGTTAAAAATATCGAGTAAAAGGTTTTTGATTTTCAGAGAGGCTGAGATTTCACATGAAATGATGTTTTGTATTTTCTGCAGGTTTAACGCCTGAATCTGTTCTTCACTAACGGAGCTTACTTTCCCACCAACGTGTTCATGTTTGAAGGTCCATTTATCTTTCGCCCCTGGGATGGGAACGCGTCTCAATTGGTCCAAAAATCGCAATAATTATCGAGTATATTGGCTTGAAATTTGGTACCAACATTCATGTTCCCCTGAGGATAAATCATACTACCTTCGATGATACTAAGACTTTAACTTCAGGAGGTTGACATTTGTGGTTTTGAGTGAAATGTCTTGATATTTATTGCGTCGATTGCCATTACATTCAGTAAACGCGCTCATGCTCCCCTTAGGATGAACTGTACTAACTAATACGTGGTGCTCGGACTTCATATCTAACATAATTAATTATCAAGTCAACATTTTCATGTGTCCAATACTTCTGTTCTTGACTTCACACATGCAGAACTTCTAACCAGGAACGACATGTGTAAAGTTATTATTTTTGTGTGTTTTAATCGGAAATATGCTGTAGTTTTTGTGGAATGTTTTTCTAGCCGAGTTGAGTCATTTCTCAGTGATGTGTCTATTAACCTTAACTCAGTTGTAACTCACGGTCTGTTGGAGAGTAGCAGCGTTTCACTATGAAATACTGATCAACACATCTCACACACGCACTGACAGGATGTGGGTCCTCCAATGAGGTCACCATCGAGGTCATGTGACATGTCACTATTGATTATTGACCGATGTTTGGCAGATCAGCTGTTACGTATACTGTATGTACTGTACTACAGTTAAGGTTAAATTACTGTTAACATTGAGCTTTTCTCTTTGTTTAAAGCACGATAACTCGATTTGAAAGAGATCTTATTAGCATGAGGCTACACAACATGCGACATTTCAATATGGCAAATGTCATTTTGCAATTAACCACATGGAAATGATTACCTCGCCTCATGATGCAATCACACACCGTCCTGAACATGTCATGGGTTGAGAAGCAGAAACACATGCTCCATTTTAAATTAAAGTTGTTTGCCGTGTTATTTAAATACCGGACGTAAATCATGATAAGTAAAAGTTAAAGGTCTCCTAATATACTGTTCTTCATCAGCTCTCAGATTTATACAAACCTGTCTCCGATTGGCTGAAACACCAAACAGATCATTGCAGCATTACCCATAATCCCCTCTGTTTCAGCCCTGTTTCAAAAGTGCTGATTCTCTGTCTGTTACTTTAGATGAAAGTACAGAGCCCCTCCCCACGGCCCTCTGAGAGACATCTGGTTACAGAGAAGTACTTTTCCCAGGAATAGTTCCCGGACCTTAGTTCCCCAGAAATCTTTAGTTCTGGGTGCTACTAGTATACGGCCCGCGAGACCATTTGATACGGCCCTCGAGGTAATTTATAAACACACGCAAAAAAATAAAAAAATTAAAGAACTCTAGACCAAAATTAAACAAGCGAGTGCCTGTTTTTCCTGGCCAAGGTCAGGGTCCTTGAACACAACACAAGCCTAACGTGTCATCACTGGTATATGTCTCGTCTGACAGGGCTGCAGTTCTGACGGAGAGCACCAGAACGCGGCTCCGGCACTTCAGAAAGTTCAGTACCCATAAGGAGCCGTGCAGATGCTGCAGTTTGTGCATGGCTGTGTCTGTCGCTGAAAGCCCAGTGACGATCTGCTCGTCTGTCACACTGAGCATGCAGGCAATACCTTTGTTGTTATTAGCATCTGGTTAGCTAGCTATGCTAACGAATACAAGAAGCTTTTTCTCCAACCAGTGAGGTAAAGGCACATCTTTATATGAACATTATAGTTCTAAAAAAACAAGAGGATAAAGTAAACGGGTATAAAATACTATATGACGGTAAAACAAGTTGTTGTTAATAAAGAAGAATACAGTTTGAAAGGGGAGTGATTTGTAAAATATCCATAAAGAAAAATAAATCTGCTTCCAGTTCTGTTTCATCTGGTGTTGAGAGACGTATCCACAGATCTCCTCATGTTGCTCTCAAAGTGATTAATGAACCAGATTGATGCTTTTAACTTCAATATTTAAAAAAGATCTTCCCGGAGGAGCATCTTTCTGTTTTGGTGGTCATGTCACAACCGTGCACGGGTCATGGTGAGATATCTGGATTCAGAGGTTGCTTGTTCTTTGCACGGCATGAAAGAAAGGCGAAATGAATGGGCTGTGATTTTAGTATTTTTAAGCAGAGGTCAATAATTTGTATAATATTGAAATGGCCCTTAAGTCCCTGAAATGTAAGTCCCTGAGGGAGGGTTAGGCAAATACTTATACTGCGTAATGTGCGTATACTGCCACCCGAAGTCCACGGACGGAAGTCCCCGGAGTTGGGGAAGGCTTCAGTAGAAGCTGCTGGGACTCCCAGCAGCTTCTACTTCTACTGAAGCCTTCCGAGTAAATCGCCTGAAACGTCGACACCTCCTCATCTCCACCGCTCCCATGTTTTCTTTTGTGTTGCCATAAGTTAGTCTCTCTGCGTTTCTGCGCTGGGCTAATGCTAATGCTAATAATGCTAATGCGAGCAAATACAATTACATCATTACATTACATTGCATTTAGCTGACGCTTTTATCCAAAGCGACTTACAATAAGTGCGTTCGACCAACAAAATGCAAACTTGAAGAAAACGGAATCATAAAGTACATCAGGTTTCATAGAGCAAAGCATTTCAAGTGCTGCTCAACTGGCTTTAGAGGAGCCAGTCCTTTGTTAGTATATAAGTGCTTTGTTAGTAGTTCTATCCTCGAGGTGGAGTCGAGAGAGATGAGTGTTCAGTCTGGAAGGTGTGTGAGCTTTCTGCTGTCCTGATGTCAATGGGAGCTCATTCCACCATCTTGGAGCCAGGATAGCAAACCCACGTGTTTCTGCTGATGGGAACTTGGGTCCCCCTCGCAGCGAGGGTGCAGCGAGTCGTTTGGCTGATGCAGAGCGTAGAGCACGTGCTGGGGTGTACGGTGTAACCATGTCCTGGATGTAGGAAGGGCCAGATCCATTCGCAGCATGGGTACGCAAGCACCAGGGTCTTGAAGTGGATTCTAGCAGTTACCGGAAGCCAGTGGAGGGAGCGGAGGAGCGGCGTGGTGTGGGAATATTCAGGAAGGTTGAAGACCAGACGAGCCGCTGCATCCTGGATGAGAGAGGTCGGAGGGCACATGCAGGTAGACCAGCCAGGAGGGAGCTGCAGTAGTCTAGGCGTGAGGTGACGAGAGCCTGGACCAGAACCTGCGTGGCTTTCTGGGTCAGCTGGGGACGCATCCTCCTGATGTTGTAGAGCATGTATCTGCAGCAGCGGGTTGTAGCAGCGATGTTTGCAGTGAAGGACAGGTTGTTATCTAGGGTCACACCCAGAGTCCTTGCAGTCTGAGTCGGGGAAACAACAGAGGGGCCGATGTTGATCGTCAGGTCAAGAGTGGGACAATCTTTTCCCGGAAGGAAAAGCAGTTCAGTCTTGTCAAGGTTGAGCTTGAGGTGATGAGCAGACATCCACTGAGAGATGTCAGCTAAACAAGCAGAGATGCGTGCGACGACCTGGGTCTCTGAGCGGGGAAAGGACAGAATTAATTGGGTGTCGTCAGCGTAGCAGTGGTATGAAAAACCATGCGGGCTAATGACAGATCCGAGCGAGTTTGTGTGCAAGGAGAAGAGGAGGGGACCAAGAACAGAGCCCTGAGGGACCCCTGTAGTTAATTGACAAGGGTCGGACTCGGACCCTCTCCAAGTAACCCTGTAGGTGCGGTCTTTGAGGTATGAGGTGAGGAGGGAAAGTGCAGAGCCTGAAACTCCAAGTTCTTGGAGAGTGCGAAGGAGGATCTGATGGTTCACCGTGTCGAATGCAGCAGACAGGTCCAACAGGATGATGACAGAGGAGAGGGAGGCTGCTTTAGCCGTGTGCAGTTCCTCAGTGACGGCAAGGAGGGCAGTTTCTGTGGAGTGACCTGCCTTGAAACCAGACTGCTGCGGATCCAAAATGGCGGCTTCACAAAGCTTTTCAGAGTTTTACGGGGCATGGTTTGAAATTCGCCAATCAGAAATGGGAACCTTTTCCTCTCCAAAAGGGGGTGAAAAGGTTCCCGAAAAAAAGTTCTAGCTCCAGATATTTTTGGTGTGAACGCAAAATCCCAGGTACTATC
The DNA here is from genome assembly GCA_036324585.1 of Champsocephalus esox. NCBI lineage: Eukaryota > Metazoa > Chordata > Actinopteri > Perciformes > Channichthyidae > Champsocephalus > Champsocephalus esox. Next base: position 25,869,875 of record CM070492.1, read on the forward strand.
GGAACTATACTTGGAAAAGTACTCCGGTGTGAAAGCGCCTAGTGGTGCTCTAGGAGGAGATTCAGGTGATAGGGGGGGGGTTACTTTGGTTGCTGATTGGCTAATAGTTACACAAGACAAAACGTCGTTATGACATCATAAAGTGGCCAAAATCTGATCCGCTCATTTTCAGACAGGTTTTTATAGAAATGGATCAAAAAGAGAGAACACATGTTGATGTTGAAGAGACATGAAGAAGAGGGGACACATGTTGATGTTGAAGAGACACGAAGAAGAGGGGACACATGTTGATGTAGAAGAGACATGGAGAAGAGGGGACACATGTTGATGTAGAAGAGACATGAAGAAGAGGGGACACATGTTGATGTAGAAGAGACATGTAGAAGAGGGGACACATGTTGATGTAGAAGAGACATGAAGAAGAGGGGACACATGTTGATGTAGAAGAGACATGAAGAAGAGGGGACACATGTTGATGTAGAAGAGACATGAAGAAGAGGGGACACATGTTGATGTAGAAGAGACATGAAGAAGAGGGGACACATGTTGATGTAGAAGAGACATGAAGAAGAGGGGACACATGTTGATGTAGAAGAGACATGAAGAAGAGGGGACACGTGTTGATGTAGAAGAGACATGAAGAAGAGGGGACACGTGTTGATGTAGAAGAGACATGAAGAAGAGGGGACACGTGTTGATGTTGAAGAGACATGAAGAAGAGGGGACACGTGTTGATGTAGAAGAGACATGAAGAAGAGGGGACATATGTTGATGTTGAAGAGACATGGAGAAGAGGGCACACATGTTGATGTAGAAGAGACATGGAGAAGAGGGGACACATGTTGATGTAGAAGAGACATGGAGAAGAGGGGACACGTGTTGATGTAGAAGAGACATGGAGAAGAGGGGACACATGTTGATGTAGAAGAGACATGAAGAAGAGGGGACACGTGTTGATGTAGAAGAGACATGAAGAAGAGGGGACACGTGTTGATGTAGAAGAGACATGAAGAAGAGGGGACACGTGTTGATGTAGAAGAGACATGAAGAAGAGGGGACACGTGTTGATGTAGAAGAGACATGAAGAAGAGGGGACACGTGTTGATGTAGAAAAGACATGAAGAAGAGGGGACACATGTTGATGTAGAAGAGACATGAAGAAGAGGGGACACATGTTGATGTAGAAGAGACATGAAGAAGAGGGGACACATGTTGATGTAGAAGAGACATGAAGAAGGGGGGACACATGTTGATGTAGAAGAGACATGAAGAAGGGGATTTTGCAGAACAGGTGACCTTTAAAATATGTTCACCTCGACAGTATAGTTGTACGGAGAGTCGTTGTTACGAGGCCAGACTGCAGTGCTCTGGGCGAAGGTTTCATCACATCTATTTGACTGGATGTCAGAAATATTGTAATCCACCTTCAGCAGAACCTCTCATCCCCTCTGTATCCCCCTCTGTGTCCAAATCCGTTTGTTCCTGTAGGTTTGAACTAAAACTCAACCTCTCTCCATTGTTTTGTCCCGAGAGCTGCACATGATCCACTTCTTCCCTCTGAAGGCCCGACCCGCGGCTGCCTCCGTTTCTTTAACTCTCTGAACATTTGGAGAGAAAGAAAACACAACCCTTCAAATTGAATCCCAGCCTCTCAGCAGATTTGAACTCAAACTCGAGCTGATTGTGTTATTTCCCGAGTCCTAACACACTGCTCTCTCCGTGTAGATTTGATTGTAAACTCTGCCAAATGTAATTCCCCCCTCGTGTAAAACCTTGGCTTAATTCCATTTCCGCAGACGTTCAGCGTTCACTAACTAAATTTCCTCTCTCTGAATATTCCGTTAGAGCCTATATCTATTTGTTTGAGCCATAACGAATCTTAATAATGGGATAATGGGTAGATACATCTATAAAGACAACAGGATTATATCTATATACGTGTTTGGTTAAATGGCTGTTTCACACCAACCGTGCATGTAGCCTGTTCCTCCTGCTATATTCGTACAACTGTTAGCGTTCTGATTCGATCTTACTTGTTGGTTTTCTAGAAGTAACTTTCATATTACTACATTCACACCAACGCGGTTCCAGGGCCGGTTCGGAGCCGGAGCTTTAGAAGCACCGTTTTTTTCCTGTTCACACCGCAGCGGAGCCGCCTCTAAGCTCCGGAATCCGGTTCGTTTCAAGCATCAAAAAGCTGTCGGTCTAGAAAGCAAGAACCACATACGTCACGCTTACATCGGAGGCGGGGGCGGGGGCATCAGTTTTAATGTTATACCATAGTAATTCATTTTGAGCTTGGCGCATGCAGAGGCTAACAACAGCTAGCTCTAACGCCATCGAATAGGACGTACATTTACCATCTTTCTCCTACGGAATCGTCGTTGAAGTGGATGATGATTGTAAAGAAGTCTTGAATGTAGCATGTAACTACTGTAAAGTTGGTAGTAAAGTCGTCCCATTTCTTCCATTTCGTTTCGACAGAGCAAAACCAAAACGAGTAGCGCTTCAATACAATCGGCCATTGTTGTTGTTGTTGTTGTTGATCTGAGGGGTTTCCGCACGGTTTAGCTTTATGAAGCAGGCACGCAAACAATTATGTCATGACGCAACCAGCACGTAAACGGTTACGTCGCAACCAATGACGCAGCACCAGTCGGGCTCTGAGCGGTGTGAACAGAGCGGGAGCTGAACCGAAGAACCGGTTCCGAACCAGAAAAGCTCTAGCACGGAGCTTGAACGGGAAAAGCCTTGGTGTGAAAGGGGCATTGGTAGTTTATTAAGCTGTGCCCTCTCTAAACGTTCTTGTAGAGAGAGGTTGTGTTGCAGCAACACCATGGCTGCCTTGTCTACACCAGGGAGAAGCTAATAGCACGACATACTGTAAATCCTGCACTGTTTTTACAAGACCTTAACCTGCATTCACATCTGCACAGTTCATTCAAATGCTCAACGTTCTACCGTGATATCTTGTTTCAACAGTTACTTTATCACTTTATTTACACTCTGACCCTGTTGCGGCTATAAACGCCTGAATCTCCCCAAGGGGATACATAAAGTTCCATCTTATCTTGTCTTAAAGCCGGCCAGAATAGCGGTCGTAACAACGGCTAAATACAGATAAACCGAAGGGACAAAGAAGGAGAGCTGGGTCCAGATTTATGGAGAAAAGGAAATATAAGCCCCTCTCATCCTGGGCTACTTAAGATCACTGGCTAATAATGGACGAGCCAATGGCGTTAGCTATGAGTACGACAGAATACCTGGAGTTTCATGTGCTTTACTAAAATGTGGCAGGACCAGAAAATATCTGACGACAAAGTTTCCATCAATGCATCCGGACAGTTTGGGTCAATAAGGATTGCATCGAGAGCTTCAAAACAATGAACACTTAGAAAAATAACATGCAATTGCTTTGACAAGAATGCATGCTTTTACTGTTTCAGCTTCTTTGTCGAAAGCTAGAATATATTCAATACAGATAAATGTATTACAAATTCTACAATTAATAATTGTTCATGTCTTACAAACACTTGGACATTCAAATGCACACCATGTCTTCATGACATCTATCTATCAATTACGTTTAGTTATTGAAGAGTCCATTTAAAAGTCAACATCCATACCGCTTTTGACTTGAGACCGGCGGTTCCTTTCTGTTTGTAAATATGCGTTTTGTCAACCCCGCCCAACAGTGGATTATTGGACGGATTGGAAGCCATTTTAAATTTGACTGATTCCATTCCTGTCTTGTTGTCCTTTAGATCCGTCTCTACGCTCGACCCGATGCCATTTCCAGCGGCTCCGGCGACTACGCTCTGCACATCACCAAGAGGCTTCTGGGATTCTACCAGGACTACTTCAAAGTGCAGTACTCCCTGCCCAAGCTAGGTAAGGCTGTTTCCTTATTTTACGCTAACTGGTTCCTGTTCTTGGGATATGTCACTTCCTGTCAGTGTTAGAAAAACATCCCTCGTCCCCGGCTTGAGCTTCAACCTCAGGATCCGTGTGTCTGTCTCTCCAGATGGAAGTAGTCATCACATACAGAGCATCAGCTAGGTCCTGAGCAGTGTCCTTCACATGCTGATATCCAAGAGAGGGAGTCACACAGTCTCAAGATGGAGGAACAGAAAGCAGTATCAATGTTTACTTCAGATCAGCTCCACGTCAGAAATGAGCATGCTTGATGTCTCTCTCCATAGAGGCTGAGTCATCATGCTAATCACATAGCTATCATCTGCCTCAAGCAGTCCTGATGCTCTTCTAGCTAATCCCACATCCTGTCATGTTCACAGCTACAGTTGATACCTTTGTTGTCATGTTACTCTCATGTTGGAAGAGGACATTCACTATTTACATAATGCTTTACACTTTGAAAGACCAAACTGCAACTACAAAGGAAACATAGGATACTTTCAGTCAGCGCCAATTGTGTCACTTCTCGCTGCTCTGCTTGGTCTCGCTTCTACTGAAACAACAAGACAGAAACAATATCCAAATATTGTATTTTCTTCAGCTTTTGAAATGGATTTGTATGGTAGCAACATCTGGGGTTGGTGCTTTTGAAGGGACTGAACTTAGTGTGGATTGAAAGCACTAAACGTTGTTGAGTTGGTTAGTTGGTGTGTTAGTTGAAAAACAAGTATTCCTTTAAAAACTATTTTTCTTTTTGGGATTTCAAAATATTCTGATTTAAGATTCAAGGCTTTATTGTCATGTGCACATTATCTACAGTGTAGATATGTCAATGGACAACAGAAGTCACAGGCTCCTCCAACATGACTATATATATAGGACATACAACAGATAAAACCAATACAAATAGTGCAAGATAATGTTTTAAAATGCGCATATAAATACAAATAAAATAGAAATTGTCCAAGAAAAGTCTACATAAACGTAAATGGAATATGATTTATAGATAACTAAATTGTAAGAACAGATTAATGTTTATGGAGGCAAGTCTATATCTATCCAGTTAGTTAGTTGGTTGGTTAGTTGGTTGGTTGGTTGGTTGGTTGGTTGGTTAACTGGTTAGTTGGTTGGTTGGTTAGTTGGTTAGTTGGTTGGTTGGTTTGTTGGTTAGTTGGTTGGTTGGTTGGTTGGTTAGTTGGTTAGTTGGTTGGTTGGTTAGTTGGTTAGTTGGTTGGTTGGTTAGTTGGTTGGTTAGTTGGTTGGTTAGTTGGTTGGTTAGTTGGTTAGTTGGTTGGTTAGTTGATTGGTTGGTTAGTTGGTTGGTTAGTTGGTTAGTTGGTTAGTTAGTTGGTTAGTTGGTTAGTTGGTTAGTTGGTTGGTTGGTTGGTTAGTTAGTTGGTTGGTTAGTTAGTTAGTTGGTTGGTTGGTTAGTTGGTTGGTTAGTTGGTTGGTTGGTTGGTTAGTTGGTTGTTTGGTTGGTTGGTTGGTTGGTTGGTTGGTTGGTTGGTTCGTTGGTTAGTTAGTTGGTTGTTTGGTTGGTTTCTTGGTTAGTTGGTTGGTTGTTTGGTTGGTTAGTTAGTTAGTTAGTTAGTTGGTTGGTTGTTTGGTTGGTTGGTTAGTTGGTTAGTTGGAAACAGCTTTTTAGTATTTTCCAAATAACAGTTTTTTCAGGTTTTCAATGGCATTTGAACAGCAGTAACAGCAAGAAGGTTAAAGAACGTAAACACTGGGGGTTCTACTGGACTTTGAGTCAGTGGAAGTCCAGAAGAACAGCATTGAAAGAAGTTTGAAAGATCTTTTAATTATATAATCACAGGAAGTAGTATCTGTTACTTGATAACTGAAAGCATTGGGAACGACAACAATCGATAACATTACAGGTATTTCCGATCTCTCGCACGTATATTCTACAATAATTCTGTTTATCTTTAGCATTAATTGATATTGTATGCATATTGTAGTAGTTTCTAAGGTTGTTTCTGACGAGTTCAGTACCCGGAACTCCTGGCGCAATGAGACTCTCTTATTAAAAGTATTTTTGGGGACAAGTATTGAAAACCTCTTGTTCCTGTATTCAAACTGGAGCTTCTGAGTTTCTAAAAAAAGTTGTGGAAAAGTACCTCAGGCAAAGAAGCTATCTTTAACTTGTGTAGGACAGAAGCCTAACTTTGGGACGGTTGGAGGATCTTTTATCTGCTCCTATTAGAGTTTATTGTATTTTGTGCAACATTTGGACCATTTCTCCTTCTCTTCTCCTAGTTCTCAAGCTGTTAAAGCTCTCAGCAGCAGTTGTGATTGGACGGTTTGTTGCATCCATGTTTTGCTGTTTACCCCCCGTCTTTATCTATCTCGGGTAATGAATCGTGTCAGAGCCGTTTGAATCTCCCCATCATCCTCCTTCTTCCTCCATAATTGTTTGTGTTTTACACTTCTGTCCTGCCAGAATCAATTAGTCGCTTCGCTTTTCCCTCTCCACGCCCCAAAACAAGCTAATGTGATAACTGGGGCTCCATATTGAACATGTCAGACTCTTCCCCCCGTCAACACTCATCCATCACGTTACACATTCACGTTCACTCAAAGCTTCCTGACCTTTACTGGGATATTAGCTGCTTTAAAAGGCAGCTTCTCGGGCAGCTCAAGGTGGCGTGACGTCCTGAGGTCCAGAATAAGATAAAATACTGGATCTCTGAGATGTCAATTTATCAAGTAGTCAGACATGGTTGGGTTTTAACTCAATTGAAGTGAAGTTTAGACATCTTCCAAAGGTTTTTAGTGGATGTATAGGTCCAATATAATGAGGAGTGATCTTTAAAATGGTCTGTAAATGTGTTACACTGGAGAGGCCTTGTGTTTTTCATCATCATTGGATAAAATACACACTTTCTAGAATAGGCTAAAAAGTACTACGGTACATAACGCTCTGAAGTAGAATGCAGCAGGCAGAAAAATCATTATAAATCCTAATTAAAGTGGAGTTTGGACATCTTCAAAAGGTTTATAGTGGATTTATAGGTCCATTATAATGAGGAGGGATCTTTAAAATGGTATGTAAATGTCTTGTCTTACTACATCATTGGAAGAAATACACACTCTCTAGAATAGGATAGAAAATACTACATAACACCCTTAGAAAAATAAGATACAAACCTAAAAAAACGTTAAAAATCCCGGGGGAATTGGGACGTTCTAACATTTGCTCCATTTTCAGAATAAAAAAATTAAATCAAATAAAAGTAATTCATTAAATTAAATAAATATACAAATTAAAATGTAAAAAATGTAATACAATTTCAATTAAATAAACATGAAGAAAATTAAAGTGATAAATCCAGGTACCTAGTTGATGCAATACATTAATTGTCAATTTTTGGGTGAAGGTAATAATACTAATACATTTATTTTGGGGGACGCCTTTCATAACACCCAAGTACACCTTTCAGGGCATAGGGGCAATATGATGTGAGGTCGGCCCAGACCCTAAGGGCTTTTAACTGCACACTGAAGACACACTACTTCTCTCTGGCCTTCTAGTTAAGCCCCTGTCACACTGTCCCGAAATGTACACCCGATGGACACACGAATATTGAATTGTGAATTTCGCACGAAGATGGCCCCGAACCACACATGAAGGCAAGATTTACATTACATTTAAGACCTATAACTGCAACGAAAGTAACACAAACAATTATGTTAGAGTACTATGATACAGTACTGATATTTCCGACTTTGTTCCTCACTTTATCCGTCTTTATATGTAGAAGATTACGTTTTCTCCGTCATGTTGTTGTTTCCATAGCAACAACAACATCCTGTCAACTCGCCTTCAAAATAATATATTATATCCTTTTTAGTTTCACAGAACACAAATTGGGTTATTTACATAATATGTTTACATGATTTTGTTGTGCAATAAAACAACCCGATGGACACACGATAAAGGAAACGTTCAAATTCGGCTGTGATCGTAGCATCGGGCCCGTTCGTGAGGGCATCTAAGCCATCGTATGACCGCCGGCGGAGTTTCTCAGGCTCCGGCAGCAACTTCGTGAGCGGTGGCAAAATCTTTGGCATGCCAAAAAATTGCCGAAGGACCTTGCGAAGGTTCATTTTCGTGTTGAATTCGCGTGTCCATCGTGAGGGCATCGTGTTATCATCGGTGCCATCAGGCATTCGCCCCGATCAGAGTGAAGGTGAATGCACCGATTATAACACGAAGATGACACGACTTGACAAGATGCCCTCACGAGTGCCTTACGAAGTTGCCGCTCACGAAGTTGCTGCCGGAGCCTGAGAAACTCCACCGGCGGTCATACGATGGCTCAGATGCCCTCACGAACGGCCCGATGTTGCTACGATCACAGCCGAATTTGAACATTTCCTTTATCGTGTGTCCATCGGGTGTCCATGTCGGGACAGTGTGACGGGGGCTTTAGAGTGGGGTCATGACTCCTGACTGTTCCATGTGTTGTTTTTATCTGTTGTTTATAAATGTGCTCTACAAATAAAATTTGATTTGATTTGAATATAGGGAACAATTAAAACAGTGGATGTAGTGAAGTATCAGCCGGGGTAAGACAAGACAAACAACAGGAAATTGACTACAAAAGGACACAAAAGGACACAAAAGGACACAGGGTACAGATTATAGAGAAAATGCCAGTTTGAACAGGTGGGTTTTGAGTTGGGTTCTGAATGTTGTTATGGAATCAGACCGTCGGCTGCGTCGTGGCAGGGAGTTCCAGAGTCTGGGAGCCGAGCAGCTGAAAGCTCGAGCACCCATGGTTTTGAGGCGAGAGCTTGGCACGGTGAGAAGTCCTACGGACGAGGGGGGGAGGGTGCGGGAGGGGGTGTACATCTGAAGGAGGTCGGTGATGTAGATGGGGGCTAGGTTATGGACAGCTTTATATGTGAGTGGAATGTTTTTGTAGTCAATACGGTAGCGTACAGGAAGCCAGTGTAGCTGAGTGAGAATGGGGGTGATGCGGTCGGAGGAGTTGGTGCGGGCGAGGATCCGGGCAGCAGAGTTCGGGATTATTTGAGGAGGATGCGAAGGCCAGTCAGAAGTGCATTGCAGTAATCAATCCGGGATGTGACGAATGAGTGCACCAGGATTTCCGTGCTGGGTCGGGACAGAGACGAGCGGAGTCTAGAGATGAAAGAAGATGAAAGAAGGCGGTGCGGGTGATGTTTTTCACGTGTGAGAGGGAGCCGTCCAGAATGACACCGAGGCTTTTCACTTGGGCAGCGAATGGGGAAGCCGTCGAATGGGGAAGCCGTCGAATGGGGAAGCCGTCGATGATGTTGTTTGGTGCTGGGGTGTTATGTGCATTGGTGAGGGTGGATTTCGTCTTCCGGTCGGTTCAGGCTGAATTATCTCGAATAACTATTGGATGGATTTCCATTTATTCTGTTCATGATCACCGGGTAAACTACTTTAGAGATCCTCCGAGTCTCCATCAAGAGCTGTCGGTAGGTTTGACCTTTTCTGTGAAACTTCTGAACTTCTTGGTTTGTCAGTCATCATCGTCCGTAGATCATTTTCTCTCCAGCACCAGCTAATAGTTTGTGTTTTTAAGGGAAAACCATTAGATTTAATGGCATGTAACTTGGTACACACATTCATTATCCCCCCAGGAGGAATTGTAAATATAGATGACCTCTTTATCTTTCATTCGGCACCATTTTGAGGCAAGGCAATTTATATAGCACTTTTCAACACAAGGCAATTCAAAGTGCTTAAAACAATGAAAGACATTGAAAGCATTAAAACACATTAGAAACATTAAAAAGCAAAGATAATAAAACATGAATACATGAATAAAGTTACAGTACAGTGTGAGATGTGAATAGTTCAACTAAAAGCAGCGGCAAAACAGAAAAGTCTTGTCGAATAGAATGGGATGAAGCGCTCTTTAATGGTCTCACATGCAGAGCACACAGTGTCCTCTGCTTTTAACCCATGCTAGCACCAGGAGTCTCGTACTAGGAGCAGTGGGCAGCTATTGTACAGCGCCCAGGGAGCAATGGGAGTGGGGGGTTGTCCGGTGCCTTGCTCAAGGGCACCACGTCAGGGCAGGAGGTGAACTGGGACCTCTCCAAGTAGCAGTCCACACTCCATATTTAGGTCTGGTTGGGGACTTGAACCGGTGACCCTACGGCTCACAGTCCAAGCCCCGACTGACTGAGCCTCTGCCGGACTTCAGCCTGGATTTAAAGGTAGTCGAGTTGCAGCGGACCTGCAGGTTTCTGGGAGTTTCTTCCAGATATTTGACAATATCTCTAACCAAATTCTCACATTCCTCTACCCCTAGTCTTCCCGTGAAATTATAGTTCTTTTGACACTTTTCTTATATATTTGTATTTATTTATAGAAGGACCATGCATACAAAACATTAATCTCAGCAAAGAGAAGAGATGCCATATGCCAGATTATAGCTAATAGCTAATTTCCATCTGTGGTCCTCAGGCAGGTTCATAACAATCAATACACAACTAATAACATTGCATGATCTCTATCAGTCAAACTATTTTAAAACCTGATTTAAGTACAGCTCAATAAATTAATAACTAACCTTTTTATATTCCTTTCATCCTTCTCTTTCATTCATTTGCATCCCCAGACAACACATGTTGCTGTTTTACTGTTACCCGAACGCGTTTGACTTTTAAACCACTTTTCTTTTCCATTCCCAGAAGTAGGATATTTAAACCTTGAGCTCCATGCGTATATGCGTGAGTGTTGGAAAGACAATAGTTTGGACATATTGTCAGATAATTGTTTTTTTATCAGTCTAATGCTGCGTTCACACCGGACGCGTTGCGATGTTTGGGGGCGGTGCGATGACATGTAAAGTCAATGCAGAGACGCAAATTCGCTCCGACGGCGCTCATGAAGCGTTTGCGATTCCCGCGATGAGGGGGCCACGACAAACGCTCGAGTTCAATTTTTTCAACTCGAGCGTCAAATTCGTGTGACGCAATATCGCTGTAGCCAATCAGCGGTGAGGATCTCAGCCTGCCGTCACTGACGTTCAACCAGAAAACATCAGCCGTTAGCCGTTAGCCCTCAGAGCTCACAGCTCCTCATATCTGTTCAGAAACTAGACAGAAGTTAAACAAGTACAAACCACAGACTGCCTGTGTCATGGAGAATACAGTCGCTGCTTTATTTATGTCTGTAGGCCGTTGTTGTGAGTGTGGACGGTCGGAGCATATATAACGTTAGCTTAGCTGATCTCCATTCAGAAAACACGCATTTTAAAAGGTATTTTCTCTGCCGTCTGTCTGCAGACTCGTCAAAGCATTAATTCATGGTTGTCACTAACCGGTATCAGTGTGTTGTTACTTCGGCATCATTTAGAAACGTGTATTACAATTAAATCACGGTCAAATATGTTCATCTTGTTGTAGTTGTAGCCCCCGAGCCGCTACTTTGGCCAGATGATTGGTTTTTACCATTCTGAGAGTTCTTGTTCAGGATGCTTCCCATCGAGGTAGAATTGTGTTTTCCACGCCGTGCCCTTCTGTGAACTTGGCCATCACTGTTTTTTGGGCTCCTGCCAGACTCGTGATCGATAACGCACCGCCGTCCGTATGCTGCTCTAACTCGTGGCGTCAACATCTGCCTGAGTCCTGGCTGCTAACTGGAGCTCATCGCCTCTGCCAAGTGTCCTCAAACTGAGCCAAGAGCATCAGCACTCGCATCTGAAGCTCACAAAGCCAACACTCTGCACTCGGTGGAGACATTCCCAACTTTCTTTCTTCCAATATCGCCCTTTGGGTCGTTAACGCTTTGCAGTTCAACCAGATCGGGAACGCTTTGTTTCCTTTGGTTTGTTGAAGAGATTTCACGACCATTCGGACGATCGACAGACTGACCTGGTTCAGATGAGACTACAAAGACTTGCTTGTTTATTTATGGACATCACTGGTTTGGAGAAGTCCAACTGGAAAATATAATTTCATCTAAAGCCAACTGCCTAACAGAAGTCCACACACACACACACACACACACACACACACACACACACACACACACACACACACACACACACACACACACACACACATTCAGATGATCTACAAAATAAAACAAATAGTGAGTGGCAAACAGCTAACTCCTTCTCCGTCCTTTGATTTGATTTTCCATTTTCTATACCTTCACTGTGTGTGTGTGTGTGTGTGTGTGTGTGTGTGTGTGTGTGTGTGTGTGTGTGTGTGTGTGTGTGTGTGTGTGTGTGTGTGTGTGTGTGTGTGTGTGTGTGTGTGTGTGTGTGTGTGTGTGTGTGTGTGTGTGTGTGTGTGTGTGTGTGTGTGTGTGTGTGTGTGTGTGTGTGTGTGTGTGTGTGTGTGTGTGTGTGTGTGTGGTGTGTGTGTGTGTGTGTGTGTGTGTGTGTGTGTGTGTGTGTGTGTGTGTGTGTGTGTGTGGTGTGTGTGTGTGTGTGTGTGTGTGTGTGTGTGTTCATACTGATGTTGATCAGTCTTCTCCACAGCTTGCCTCTTCCCAATGCTGCCAGCTCTCTCCCTGCCTGCCTGCCTGTGTGTGTGTGTGGTCCCAGGGCCTCGGGGCTCCATCTGTTGTCGTGCAGGGCATGGAGCTCCCGGGAGAGACACGATGAGCAGAGCTATAGATTCAATGCGACAGAGAGGACGAGAGAGTCCGTCGGACCGAGGAAGAAACTCAGATCAGAACCAGAACCGTAGAAACCGGGACGCACGTCTGTCCGTCAGGGTTTGTACGATAAGGAACCGCGACGTCAGCAGTGTGAGAAATATTCAGATCCGTCAGTAGTATTGATATGACACTGTAAAGACATTCTGAGACAGGTCAACGTCCAGTTTTGAGTTCTAGACGTCAAGGAATCCAATTTATAAATCATATTTTAAAATGTAGATCCAAATGAAACAAACACGTTCAACAGATAGACGTAAAATATAATGCAAACATTTATACAACATAACACGTAACATGTCCAATAGGGTTAGAATAAAATACATGAAATAGAAATAGCGCTTTATATATAAAAATAATACACGGAAGTAAAATATACAAAAAGAGATAAAGTCAAAAGTGTAGTAAAAATCTTAATGTTAACAGAAGGACGTTCCTGCAGACGCTCGGGGGCTCTCTCTCGTTCCTTTAATGTCACGCGGTGGAGAAGAGACGTGTAATAAAGCACTGATGATGAGGAAGATGATGGCGATGAAGGTTTATCTGAGCAGAGTCTTCAGTCTCAGGCGATGCACCGTGATGTCTGAGAGCAACAAGCCAGGTGGACCGAAGTGTTCTGTTCACTTCCAACTCCATCTGGATCCACACACACACACACACACACACACACACACACACACACACACACACACACACACACACACACACACACACACACACACACACACGCACACACACACACACCCCCCCACCAGAGGGCTAACACACACACACACGCACCCCGTCTGAGGACTAACACACACACACACACACACACACACACACACACACACACACACACACACACACACCCCCCGTCTGAGGACTAACACGCACACACACACACACACACACACACCTTCATTCCTCCACTTGTTTCTGCTTCTTCTTTCTTTCATTCCTCTGTGTGTCTCTAATGCCTCGGGGTCACACAACAGAAGGACTAACCTGACACACACACACACACACACACACACACCACACACACCCCCCCACCAGAGGGCTAACACACACACACGCACCCCGTCTGAGGACTAACACACATACATACACACACACACACACACACACACACACACACCACACACACACCACACACACACACACACACACACACACACTCTGAGCTTCGGGCCAGTCAGCTGTCTCCCTGCTGCTTCCTCTCTGAGTCTGAAGTCTCTTCGCTTCATCCCGAGCTGTTTGATATGACTTAATTTCAATATCAGATAAAGTGAGGAAGACAATGTTTTTTAGAGCGCGGCGACTTCTAGAAGTTTCCTCCCGGACAAAAGAGGCGGCAATAACACGAGAAATTTCAAAGATTGAATATTTTTAAAGCTACGTTTATTAATATTTTGGAGAAACAATGGACTAAATGTATTGTTTTTGAAAAACACGAATCCACAAAAACATTAAAGGCAAATTGAGAAGTGCTTAGTTAGGTAGAAGATTGCTTTTTACAGTAATGCACCATGCTGTGCTGACTGGACTACATATCGTGGAGTAACTGAAGATGTAAATCTGAAGCTCGGCTGTATTTTCGGGAAATGCGAATAATTAATAATGCACAGAAAATCTAAAATATTTGCTATTAATGCAAAAAGTTTTGATTTAATATTTAGACAGAATATAGGCAATGCACCACCGGGAGAAATGCATTCGTTGCGTTGAGGTGACGTGCAACAACATTAACCTTTCTGCTGGTCGCTTGTTAGCAGACCCTTCACGCGATGGCAGAGCGAACAGGTACAGGCAGGGCCCATAATGATAGCCCTATAGTTTAAATCTACGACCAACACATGGACATATGGAAATGGGTTACTATTTAAAAAAATAAATGTATTTATAAATGTATTTAGGAACCTATCCATGGGATTATTAGTGGGGGTCGACCTCAAATCCTCTAGGGGGTCCAGGGGCATGCCCCCCCCGGTAAGATTTTATTTTTTATTTTGGAGTTAAATGCATCAATCTGGTGCATTTTGAGGGGAAAATATAGAGACTAGATCTATGGGAACACCTATATTAAACAGAACTGTATACATTTCAATAATCATAAAATCATGGCCATAACCAATAACATACCATTTCCAATATGAAAAAAACACTGAAACTTGTTTATTAATTTATTGTTGGTTCATTTATAGTTGTGAGTGTGTCTGTGCTCCTGAATCAGCCTCTCCTGTCTCCCCTCTCTCCTCTTTGAGGAAGCAGCAAAGACTAGTTTTCTCTCAACAAGTTTTAAAAGTGTATCTTACCTTATCCAAAGCGACTTATAATGACTGATTACAGGGACATTCTCCCCGGAGTAACTAAGGGCTAAGTGCCTTACTCAAGGGCACACTAGTGGTGGTGTTCCTGGCGGGATTTGAACCCACAGCCTTCCGATCTTCAGCCCACCTCACTATCCATTAGATCAATCACTACCCTCTCAAATGGAAATATGTGTTTACAAAAATTGTAAAAAAAACCTAAATGGGTCGCGAAATATACTTGGGCGGCCGTTAATATACCTGGGCGGCCCCTATGTGTGGGAAACCCTGCCTGTACTTTCTACTTCTTACATGTTGAACCCAAATACTAATAATAAATGTGTGTACTTTTGACATCTCTATATATATATATATATGTCTTTTAGCAGCCACAGCTTCCTTGAGATTAAATACAGCTCCCCCCCCCTCTCTCTTCTCCCCGCAGTGGCAGTTTAATCACATCATCAGCAACGATCGGTTTCTTTGTTTCCGTTTCAGAGTGGCGATCGGCTTGTTAACCCTGAACCTTTTCTCTCGGAGAAATCAATTCAGAATCTTTCCGCCTGAGATCTCATCTGCGCCCGTCGTCCTGCAGCTCGGGGAATAATAATCTCTCTAAACCCGGGTAGGTTTCGGCTCGCTGCTGGAGATCAATTCTCCACCTCTGGCTGTTCCCCACACTGCTCTGAAAGGGAGGCGCTGTCCTAAAGAGCCCCGGCGCTCATCCATCTGCCCTCTGAACCACACAACCTCCTCCAAATTACCTCTCAGCGCCGAGGTCGGACAAACAAATAGTCGCTAAAAGACTTTGGAAGCAGATAACATCTTCATAGTGCTTTGTGCCGGCAGCAGGAAACGGAGACGATGTCCCGCGCCTCTAAAGGACAGCAGAGAGCCGAGGAAAGTTGTTTCTTATACAAGATAAATTCAATATATCTCCTTGGTTACGAGACAGGTTTAGTCGATGCATTTTAGTGTCGTAAAACCAGAGATTACGGCCGTGTGATCAAAGTATTCCAGAACGCACTTCGGTCTGTGACGCCTGCATCAATAGTGGAAGAAATATTCAGATCCTTCAGTTGTTCATGTTACACTAAGATATTCTGTGACAGGTTAGAGTCCAGTTTTGAGTATTAGACGGGAAGGTATATCAAAAACAATACATGAAAAATATAGACGAAAGTTAAAGTGGGAATCTCCAAATGGATACAATATGTATTCAAACATAGAAAGTGAAATCGGGTTAGAATAAAATAAAA
Source organism: Champsocephalus esox (assembly GCA_036324585.1). NCBI lineage: Eukaryota > Metazoa > Chordata > Actinopteri > Perciformes > Channichthyidae > Champsocephalus > Champsocephalus esox. Next base: position 25,886,014 of record CM070492.1, read on the forward strand.
AATGTTTTAATACAAATATTAATGTTAACAAAATAAGTTAAAGGTGACCTATCATGCTATATTTGAACAATATATTGTAGGGCCATACTCTATTTATAAAGTATATCAATATAGTTTTTTCAAAATACCAAACAGATCCTGCATTTTAGCCACGCCTCATTTCGCGCCATTTGCTCTTTCCAGCGCTGTTTTTGCAGGGGGCTGATTCTGTGAGCTGCAGCTGACCACGCCCCCGTCAGCTGACCACGCCCCCTGCAGCTGACCACGCCCCCTGCCGCTGACCACGCCCCCCTGCAGGAGAGGGGAGCGTGCTCTGAGATCAGCTGCTGGGCTGTCAGAAGAGGGGGAGGAAAAGAGATCTCCGTCCTCCGTGTTTTATTCTTATATTATTATATAGAGTCGTTATTCATTTGTTTTAAAGCTCCATAAATAACAAAGAAGACCTTTGACCGGCACTTTTCACATTTTTTCCGGAAGATTTAAACTTTAACGGACATGTTGACCGGCGGAAAAAAATCGAACTGAAACTCTGCCGCACGGTCCCTCGTTCCTTGAAAACCGGAGAGAATTACAGCGAGGGAGCAAACGGGGAGGGAGAAAAAGAGCCACAGCGGAGAATAAACAGAAGGGCAACCATGGCAACCATGCGCGGGAAGTCTTCTACGTTGCTTTTGTGGCAGACTACGGCGCCACTTACAGGCCTGGCATATGCACTACAGCGTCTCCAGCGCTTTCGAGCGGCAATGGCCGGCCGTGGCCCAACCTCTCATTCCCCTGATAGCCGTAGCGCCACTTTACTGACGTCAGGACAGTGTTCAAATCTGGATCAGTCTGTATCAGATCCGTTTTTAGAGATTTGGGTACGGAGGAAAAGAGAGAGGGTTGGGTTTTCTGACACTTGGTGAGTTCCCTGGAACACCGGGGACACATATTCATTTATAAAAGACGTACAAGAGTGCATTTTGCACGATAGGTCCCCTTTAAACGTCCCAAAAAACGTATAATAATATGACAGATTCCAGCTGTTTGATTGAAGTATTCCACTTGTTTCCAGTGCAAAGTGATCAAGTGGTCATCAGTGACGGAGAGTTTATCAGATGCCCTGTATTACGAACCGGATGTTCTCTTAGCAGCTAACTTCAGGGAAAACTCTGGGTTTCCGGTCCTACGACGCTGGTTCTCTTCTTACCGGGCTAGATCTCCATGGTAACTGATGCTGAGCAGCTAGCCTTAGGTTCCAGGATAAGAGCTCAACTCAGTGAAAGCACCGCCTGCTGACCAATCAGAGCTCAGCGTGCGGAGTTCAAAGCGATCAAGTCATATTACAGGAGAAAGGAACGGTCGTCAGTACGCTTGTCCATGTTTGTGATTGGTCAAACGTTGCTAGCCCCGCCCCTTTCACGTGAACGCGCACTCAGCCGGACGGAGAAACCCTGGCTTGAGTTACCCAGTTGATAACCGGGTAACTCGAACATATCCAGGGTCTGTCGAACTGGATTCGTAGTCCAGGCCTCCGGTGTCACAGAGAAGGTTGGTCCGTTAGTCAGAAGGATAACGGCTAAACTACTTGGAAGGAAGTGGATCCCATCTCTGGGTGCATGCACGAGGATTGTAACAGCCTTGGCAGCGGACTGCAATCTCCAAGTGCCTTTCTAGCCTCTTTATAAGAATATATGTCCTTTCTTTAAGAGAGGATAATGCACACTAATAACTCGAGTCCATCATCTCATCTTCAGTTTGTCGGCTCTGAAGCCAACGCAACTCAAGACTGAAGACGTGCGTGACCTCCATCTTCCATTAGTGTCACTTCCTCATGAGAACATACACACACACACACACACACACACACACACACACACGCACTTATACGCACCCTCACACTTACACACACACACACACACACACACACACACACACACACACACACACACACACACACACACACACACACAGTTTCTTTAAAAGCACCAATTAGAGACATGTAATCACGGCGGCGTCTGCAGGACTTACCCTCACAGTCAAAGCGATTCACGGTTACCCGAAAGCCTCGGAGCTGGAATGTCTGCGTGTTTGCCCAGCTGGAGGCGAGAGGACGCTTTAGATCAGAAAGACACAATTGCAATTATTTAAAATACAACACTATGGCATCAAAAGACTCTGAATGTTGGAGACGTCCTCTCTCGAGCTTGGGTTCCCCTGATTGCAGCCTTCATGCTAAGCTAGGCTAACCGTGTCATAGACCAATCACTGAACTAAACGGACCAATCAAACTGATGTCCGTTCAGCTCAATCTTTCAAAACATGTCATATTCGCCTACAGTTCGATTGGCTACATCGTGCTTTGCAATCCTTACAGACCCCAAGTTACACAAAAAGATCAACGCATGAGACTCAATCAGGTATAACACACACGTTACTGTCCTGCCAATACGTAGACGTTTTAACCGAGGCTCTGAATGCAGGACTGACGTCTCCCCGTGTTGCGTCTGTAACCGAAGTTAAGCATCTTTAACCACTGGCGTTAACGGCGCAGAACGATGTCTACACAGCGCGTCCTGATTGGCCGGGTGGTGGTTAAAGTCGTCCCAAAGGACCAGCAGTAGCAAGTGGAACCCATTAATGGTGTTTTCACGGCACCACGAACCCCCCTAGACTGAAATGACCAGTTGCCTGAATGCAGGTTTCAGATTAGATGACTTTATTGTCGAGTGGAGCACTGATAAGACCCGAATGCACGACTCCAGACAAACGATGATTTAAAAAAAGGTTTGTGCCGTGGTGGTAAGCGAGGCAATCCATTCTCAAGGTTCAAACCGACCGGGCACTGAGCACAGGGAGCACGCAGATTGAATACACACACAAGGAACTCTCCAGGTGCAACAATCAGTCCTTTGTGCCTGGAGCCATCAGGCGGCACAACAAGGGGTTAATGATGAAAAATAAATCAAATTAAATCACTGGTCGTAAATATCCACCGTTTCCACAACCCATGTTAACTTGTCACTTTAACTTATTCCGCACTTTATAACTTAGATGATGACCAAATATGTATATATGCTGACAGTTATTTTACTCTTATTTTTATTTATCTCCTATCTTTATAGTCTTTTATTATTATTATCATTATTTCCTTGATTTTATGTTATTATTTTATATTTTATTTTTCACGCTTACCCTGTTGCTGCTTTGTACAACTGAATTTCCCCTCGGGGATAAACAAATGTCCATCTAATCTTCTCTTATCTTATCTTAATAAGGGCGGGGCAGGTAATCAGGTCCGTGAGCATCGTGACAAGGTCGGAGACGAACTAGCTGAACGTGAGAAAGGAATGGCAGACAACAGAAAGGGTAGCAGACACTTAACCTGAGCAGAGACATAATGTGAACAGATCCGCCGAGACCCAACGCGGAGTGTAACGACATTAGATACGAAGTACTTCATTGATCCCACGCTGGTCATGTGTTTGTGTTGCAGCCGCATCGAAAGACAAGGCAGTGTCGTTAGAGACATTCAATAACAAATCCCAAATGTGAACATCAACAATAGAAATAAAATAGCATTAAAAAAAGTAGAAAATATACATGTGGAAGTACAAATGTACGCCAACAAAATATGAAAAGCAGGATATTTTAAACACATTAAGTCTGTAAGGAATCGAATATTAAATTGTACATTTAAAATGTACAGTGAGGTTATCCAAGAGAAGCAAGGGAACGCACTCTGCAGTGGTTTCATGTCTCTCATGGGTTCGTTTAAAAGACACGGAGTGAAGCGGCTGCAGCTATTTTAGTGTCAAGAGCAGGCCTGTTATCTAACACACACGCACGCACGCACGCACACAGCACGCACACACACACGCACACACACAGCCTAAAAAACCCAAATACTTACACAGCCTGAAAAACTGTCATACACGATGTAACAGCAATATAAAACACACGAGAATGGAAAACCCCAATTTAAAATAGCTGATATAAGACGGTCGTAACACCACGAGTGTGTGTTCCAGCTGACAGGAAGTGGAGGGAAGAAATGGAGGAGAAACGGAGGTGGACGGAGATCAAAAGGTCTGTCTCTCAGACCTCACGCGGTTCACCCGAGGAGAGTCTGATCGATGGAGATATTGATCGTCGGTCTGAGGATCCTTCACTCCGCGGTAATGAGGCTTCGGGCTCTGACGCTAGATCCACGTTCGCTCGGCTGGAAACTGAGAGTTCCAGAGAACTGGGAGGCGAGGGGAAGAAAGACATGTGTTAATACAATTATTTATGTGATCGCAGGTCCAAGGTCATACAATAAACATTAAGGCCACTTTCTCCCCAATTCCTTCGTCCCGAAACAATTCTGAGAGATAATAATAAAATTGAAAAATATATAATCAAAAAATATATAATAATAATAACAATAAAAGGTGTAGATATAATAATAATAATAATACAATATAACAGTAATAATAAAAATAAATAAAATAAACAATTAAAACATTTTAGACTATACTCACCGACTAAACATTATTATCTTAAAGGGGACCTATCATGCAAAATGCACTTTCTGATGTCTTCTCTCCGTCACCACGTGTCCCCGGTGTGTCCCCGATGTGTCCCCGGTGAGTCCCCGGTGTGTCCCCGGTGAGTCCCCGGTGTGTCCCCGGTGTGTCCCCGGTGCGTCGCGGAACTCCCGCAGCGTCAGGAAATAAACCCTCTCTTTGCCTCCGTACCCAAATCTCTAAAAACGGGGAACAACGGAGCTGATCCAGATTTGCGTCCGATATGACGTAACATCTGAAATGTGGACCCACGGGCCAATCAGAAACGTTGCTGTCAGAAACAACGCCCGACTGTTTTGGACGCAATATGGTCGGTGTTTACATTAGCATGCTAACGCTCAGAGCTAACCTGTGCTGGAGAGCATGTGTGTGAAGAAGCAGGAAGTAGAAAGGAACTCAGCTTGTGGTGTAACCGGCAAGAGAGAAAGCCTTTGAGCTCCAGACTGTTTCAGATCCTTGATGATCCATGATATGGAGTTTCATCACGGCAGCGATTAGTTTAGACGGTAGCTGCCGGGTCCCGCGTGAGCTCAGACCCCTCCTCTTTAAAGCTTTATCCCCAAATCAGCGCTTTAGAAACAGGAAGTGAAACAGAGGGATATGAGGCGTGGCTAGAACGATCTGTTTGGTGTTTGGAGCAAAACACTTCAGACATGTTTTTAATTCATGATTTTATATCTGAGAGCTGAGCTGTTGGCTAGAGACAGCAGGATAGCTGACCTTTAAATTCAAAAGATCAATAGTATAAGAAATGTATAAGAAGAATACTTCATCCTGATTGGCCAGGAGGCTCAGAGAGTTATATCACTGCAGTCCACTGATCAGTTACCATGACAACAGTAATACCTGTAGGCAGGGGTGTGTGTGTGTGTTTGTATATTTTCACGTGTGTGTGTGTGTGTTTGGTCTGTTTCCAGCTTGTTGACCCAAACTATCTCTTATCCAAGGTCACACACACATACACACACACATACACACACACACACACACACACACACACACACACACACACACACACACACACACACACACACACACACACACTCACCCACACACATACCCCACCACAGGGTAGGGTTCGCCGGCCTCTCGCTGCCTCAGTGACCCCACATCAGTTGCCATGGTAACATGTCTCCCACTCTCTCTCCATACATCTGAGAGAAATCAACATGTTGTGTTTCGCTGTCAGACGGAGGAGCGTTCTGCTTATGGGAAGAGTTCAATGTACGGTTATGCAACTGGTCGGAAAACATCGAACATGTCCAGAAGAGAGAGACGATATTTCAGTCATTTTATCTTCGTATTGTTTACAGAAGCCCTATTCTGCTTTCTGGGGTGTTCACCCTCCCGTCTCCTCCGCCAGCGGCTCAGTAGAGGCTCGGACTGGGAGCCGTAGGGTCGCCGGTTCAAGTCCCCGAACAGACCTAAATATGGAGTGTGGACTGCTACTTGGAGAGGTCCCAGTTCACCTCCTGCCCTGCCGTGGTGCCCTTGAGCAAGGCACCGGAGACAATGGTTGTTGACGAGTGGCTACAGGACTACAGAAGTTGTACGTCGTTACGCCGAACACGTGAACACTCCTCTCAGTTAGTTTCTGTTCTGCTTGAAAGCGAGTCCCTGCCTTCTGAGAAGTGTTCAAACAAACTCGTTCAATTTAGAATCTGCGTGTTTGAAAATCGATCTGAAGTCGGCGTGACGTTGAAGTCGTGCTGCTGGACTCGGCTGGAGTTCCTTTGTAGCATCACGTTAGCATTTTGCTTCTGGACGTGAGAGTTATGATTCGAACATTGTAAAAGTAGACGTGTGGAGATTATCCGACTGAACCAAAAGCAAAAAGATCTTATGTTTTACAATATTCCTAAATCCTCTGGAGACATCGCGTGGCTCTCTGTCGAGGGAACCAGCAGCTCACTTCCGGGTCGAACTACAAAGATACGTCATCCCTGCACCGCTCCATTGGCTAGCACTCTAACATATTGTACGTGATAGGCTAAGGGGCGGGACATCTCTGACCTGAACATTTGCAGAATGTCCTTTTTAAATAAACAGATAATAGTTATTATGTACAATAATGTATACATGCCTATACATACAACTCGGTGTCGTGTAGCCATGCCCGCATCTCTGGTCCGAAGACCAAGAGGCTGGCTTCCGACGGTTTATTAATAGCTAACATTACATATCCGGGCCTCAAAATACAATACATGTATAAGATGAGATGAGATGTACTTTATTAATCCCATTTTGGGAAAACAATTTGCTGCAGCAGCTTAAAGTGGACCTATCATGCTGTACTGGGAACATGTATTGTCGGGCCAAACCAATACAAAACATGTCTGTGAAGTTTGTTGCTTCAAATCCCAAACAGATCGCCCGTTGCAGCCACGCCTCAAACCCCTCTATTCCAGCTGTTAGAGGAACGCGGATTCTGGGTCATTAAAGAATAAAAACAAAAGAGGAGGCGGAGCTAATGCCTGATCAGAATTATAAAGTTAAATTCTGCGGTGATAAAACGCCATCCTGTTCTAAACCACATCAAGGATTATTTCTGAAACAGTATGGAGCTCAAACGCTTTTTCTCTTGCGGGTTTATCTCAAGGCGAGTTCCTTTTTACTTCCTGCTTTTTAAACACATGCGCTCTCCAGTTCAGGTTAGCTCGGAGTGTTAGCGATGCTAATGTCAACAAAGACGAGATTACGTCCAACACACGTCAGGCATTGTTTCAGATAGCAACTTTCTGTGGGCCCGCCGACGATTTGACGTCAGATCGGCAGCAAATCTGGATCAGCTCGTTGTTCCCACGTTTTTAAAACATTTGGGTACGGAGGAAAAGAGAGAGGGTTTTATTTTCTGTCTCTGCGTGAGTTCCCCGACGCACCGGGGACACATGTTGATGTAGAGAAGACATCACAAAGTGCATTTTGCATGATAGGTCCCCTTTAAAACAAAACAAGGCACAAATTAAAAGAGTAGAAATATTACCATCTCAAAATAGAAATAGACAACCTTGTTCTTGAAACTGATCGTGTTTGTTTTCGTTTTTTTTTTTTTGCAAACCAGGCTCGACTGGACCTGATCTCCATTCAATCCTTGGGGAGCAGTGAGGTTATCCAGCCCCAAAATATGTTATATAAATAGTGATCTCACTATGTGGCTACTTTCACTAACTCGGATATCGACTGCAGTTTCGGCCTTTTTTGGGGGGGTCTAGGGCGTCCGAAAACCAGCCTGTATCTGTGTGAGGGGTAGGGGTAGGGCAGTGCATTCTCAAAGTGTGGTCGCGGACCACTGGTGGTCCGTGAGCGCCCCCTGGTGGTCCGTGAGTATATGGGCTACAATTTCACATTTGAATAAAATTAATCTATTTAAGTTTTCCGCACCTTCGCGGGAATATCTCCGCAATGCAGCGATACTTAAGTTTCACTTTCGATGGCTTGATATAGCTGCGCAACACTTATACACATGTTGACATTGTTTGGTCCATTTTCAGGCGTTGTAAATCTGTTCTAGAAACACAATGTGTTTTTGGATATTTGTGGAGTTAGGTGGTCGCAGTGTTTTTTACTTGGTTAAGTCTTGGTATGAAAAAGTTTTGAGAAACATTATGTGAGGCGTTAGGGTATGGGTGATCGAAGGGGCCCATGGTGGTGGTGGGGTTTAGGTAAGGGCAGAGGGGTATGTACATGTCGACGATCAAGGCCACTCGATTCACAACTTACCTAACCTACCCCTTACATACCATACCCATAACACCAGATACTGCCTGGTTTTTCGGACCCCTCAGACCCCCCCCAATAAAGCAAAAACTGAACGTTTCAGAGGGGGCCGCCTTTTATTGTGGCCGCCTAAGGCACACTGTGCAATAATCCTGTGTATATCAGCATTTGATTATGCCACTGTGAGGTGGGATGGATTATCTCGGCAAGGAGATGTGCTCACTGTCACACAGTCTTTCAGATTTGTGATCAATATTTCGAGAGATAATGGGTTATTTTGTGTTTGTAGAAATGTTTTAGATCTTTTGGTTATCTCGTGAAAATGGGGACG
>CM070492.1:25897108-25944608 GCA_036324585.1 Champsocephalus esox
AGTTCAACATGTAAGAAGTAGAAAGTACAGGTATTTGAGTTCAACATGTAGAGAAGTAGAAAGTACAGGTATTTGAGTTTAACATGTAAGAAGTAGAAAGTACAGGTATTTGAGTTCAACATGTAAGAAGTAGAAAGTACAGGTATTTGAGTTCAACATGTAAGAAGTAGAAATGTACAGGTATTTGGGTTCAACATGTGAGAAGTAGAAAGTACAGGTATTTGTGTTCAACATGTAAGAAGTAGAAAGTACAGGTATTTGTGTTCAACATGTAAGAAGTAGAAAGTACAGGTATTTGTGTTCAACATGTAGAGAAGTAGAAAGTACAGGTATTTGAGTTCAACATGTAAGAAGTAGAAAGTACAGGTATTTGAGTTCAACATGTGAGAAGTAGAAAGTACAGGTATTTGAGTTCAACATGTAAGAAGTAGAAAGTACAGGTATTTGAGTTCAACATGTGAGAAGTAGAAAGTACAGGTATTTGGGTTCAACATGTAAGAAGTAGAAAGTACAGGTATTTGAGTTCAACATGTAAGAAGTAGAAAGTACAGGTATTTGAGTTCAACATGTAAGAAGTAGAAAGTACAGGTATTTGGGTTCAACATGTAAGAAGTAGAAAGTACAGGTATTTGAGTTCAACATGTAAGAAGTAGAAAGTACAGGTATTTGGGTTCAACATGTAAGAAGTCAAAGTAAAAAGTGGTCAGTAAAATAAGTTGTGGATAAAGTACTGATACCAGAAACATGTACATACGTAAAGTAACAAAGTATTTGTACTGCACTACTTCCCACCTCTGCCTCTAACACTGTTTACATGAACCTCCAGGAAGCAGGGGCTGTGCTCCCTATACATACGATAAATAAAGTAATATTAGTAATGCGCTGGTGTTCCCGTTGGCCTTTCAAGCATGCTTCTTAGGTAACGTCAAGCTGTCTGTGGCTCTGTTCTGCCGTATCAATGTAAATGTCCTCTCCGTGGGACTAATAAAGGTTCTGATCCACATCACATGCGACAGAAGAGGTGCAGCCCGCGGACAAACCTTCACATCCCATAATGAGAGCGTTAACCCTCAGGCAGCGCGACACCCAGGATCAGCTCTGAGAGACGCCTCGGTCGCTTTCAATCTCCTAATTATACATCTCTGCTCCCGCCTGGACTGAGACCGCTCGTCACCGCCAGGTGTCCTAATCTTATTCATTAAACAACGTGGTGGTCCAGGATCTGTTGCAATGCGTTCTGAATACAGAAGTAGGTCGTTGTATTAGTGATTACATCGTGTTACACTCGCAGCGGGAGGGCAGATTTCCATTGGAAGTGTTTCAGTGGGTTTGAAAGGTAAAGGTACACATGTACTGTAACAGGTGGTGTTGTTCTGCAGATACAGGTGTTACATATTAAATAGTGTCGCTGCACACGATGCCATCTCTTCACTTCAGGTCCATTCGGTGTTAAACTGGCCGAGTTCCATCCATTGGACGTTTTGAATTAGGGTTTTGATTAAAGAAATTGGGATTTATGGTCCTAAGATTGCAATATGTTTGATATTTAATTACACCGTATATATAATCCTATTTAGAAATGATATTGTTTCCCTTATTTTGCTTCTGGGTGACTTTTTAGATTTTTACATTACATTTTAAATTGAATTACTAGATTAACTTCCCTGTGTGTGTGTGTGTGTGTGTGTGTGTGTGTGTGTTGTGTGTGTGTGTGTGTGTGTGTGTGTGTGTGTGTGTGGTGTGTTGTGTGTGTGTGTGTGTGTGTGTGTGTGTGTGTGTGTGTGGTGTGTGTGTGTGTGTGTGTGTGTGTGTGTGTGTGTGTGTGTGTGTGTGTGTGTGTGTGTGTGTGTGTGTGTGTGTGTGTGTGTGTGCCTATAAAGCGGGATAACTAATTGTGTGTATTAGCTTTCTGTCTCCCTGCAGTGCTTTGTTTGAAGTAGATCATTTATGACTGCAAAACATGTTTGCATAAACTTCATTAGAATATAAAGGGACATACATCAGCTGTCTGCCTGCAGCTACCTGTCTGTCTGCCTGCAGCTACCTGTCTGTCTGCCTGCAGCTACCTGTCTGTCTGCAGCTACCTGTCTGTCTGCCTGCAGCTACCTGTCTGTCTGCCTGCAGCTACCTGTCTGTCTGCCTGCAGCTACCTGTCTGTCTGTCTGCAGCTACCTGTCTGTCTGTCTGCAGCTACCTGTCTGTCTGCCTGCAGCTACCTGTCTGTCTGCCTGCAGCTACCTGTCTGTCTGCCTGCAGCTACCTGTCTGTCTGTCTGCAGCTACCTGTCTGTCTGTCTGCAGCTACCTGTCTGTCTGCCTGCAGCTACCTGTCTGTCTGTCTGCAGCTACCTGTCTGTCTGCCTGCAGCTACCTGTCTGTCTGCCTGCAGCTACCTGTCTGTCTGTCTGCAGCTACCTGTCTGTCTGTCTGCAGCTACCTGTCTGTCTGTCTGCAGCTACCTGTCTGTCTGCCTGCAGCTACCTGTCTGTCTGCCTGCAGCTACCTGTCTGTCTGCCTGCAGCTACCTGTCTGTCTGCCTGCAGCTACCTGTCTGTCTGCCTGCAGCTACCTGTCTGTCTGCCTGCAGCTACCTGTCTGTCTGCCTGCAGCTACCTGTCTGTCTGTCTGCAGCTACCTGCCTGTCTGTCTGCAGCTACCTGTCTGTCTGTCTGCAGCTACCTGTCTGTCTGTCTGCAGCTACCTGTCTGTCTGCCTGCAGCTACCTGTCGTCTGCCTCGTCCTGCTGTCTGCTGCAGCTACCTGCCTGTCTGTCTGCAGCTACCTGCCTGTCTCACCCTCCGTCCACTTTCTGACTCTTTCCCTTTAAAGAAACTCTCAAAAACACAGACTGTCTCTCTGTACTCTCTCCCACACGCTGCGTCGTGCATGATCAGCTCCTCACATTCTGATTGGCTGACAGAATCGTAATAAGTGTTACTTTATATCAACGGCCAGAGTTCCATTCACACCATTGTAACCGTTGTGACTGTTACCATGGTAACCTTCAATTAATGTCCACCCACCGCTCTCTGACCACCGCCATCATCATTCATTTAAATATGGAGCAGAAAGTAAATCAGAAATTAGCTTTTTACGAACCACCGGCTTCAGAATGAGGGTTAGTTACACACTCTATCAGATTTACACCAAAAGGATTTGTTCTCAATATCTTTGGAAAATGTACTTTGTATTATTTTGGTCAGATTCATGTCATTAAGACTCAATATGACTACTTCTTGTGACTTTTTTTTTGTGAATAAGCAATACAATGTCATACAACCACATGTATCAGTAAAACCCTAAAAATACAATTAATACCTGTTTAAAACTTGAATACCAGTTACAGTAATGCTATGTGGGTTTTCTGGTGCAGCACATATCATCAGCTTTGTCCCAGCTTGACCTTATTTCCAGAGCCTCTGACAGGTCTCAGGCCTTCATGTGCTCAGCTGTTTCAATTATGGAGAAATCACAGGTACGTTTTCTAACCTCCTGCCGCTCAGGGCAGAGGCTTCAGAGCGTATTACCACCTGCTGAAGGCCAGAGTCACTCATTATAGTTTCTCACAACCCTGAGCCACATCTCTGGAGACGTGTTATCGGTCTCTGGATTCTCAGAGCCTTCTGTTACCCTCAGGATCCGGACATCAAGCTCACCGGCCCTGAGATATTTCTCCCTTTACTAGAGCGTGGGGCATTGAGTCCTTAAACCAAGAAATGAGTCAGCATTTTAGCACTTCCTGTCCTTCGTCTGGGACATTTTTAAATATGTTTTTAGTTATCCTGAAATTTGCTCTGTGGTTAACACAAGCTGAAGATATTCTTAATCTCCAACATAAAATATGTCGGTAAATACCCCACTGGTGGATTTCAAAACGGATGTTGCTAACGAGAGTCTAAATGAGACTAAACGTCATCACGAACAACATTAGCCACCTTTAGCTTAGCGGTGGAGACGTGAAGTCATGTGACCGTGCTGTAGTTCCTTTATAGCCCCAACATTAGCCTCCTTTAGCTTAGCGGTGGTGGTGACGTGAAGTCATGTGACCGTGCTGTAGTTCCTTTTATAGCCCAACATTAGCCACCTTTAGCTTAGCGGTGGTGACGTGAAGTCATGTGACCGTGCTGTAGTTCCTTTATAGCCCAACATTAGCCTCCTTTAGCTTAGCGGTGGTGACGTGAAGTCATGTGACCGTGCTGTAGTTCCTTTATAGCCCAACATTAGCCTCCTTTAGCTTAGCGGTGGTGACGTGAAGTCATGTGACCGTGCTGTAGTTCCTTTATAGCCGAACATTAGCTCTTTACGTCAGAAATCATAAAGTGGTGTTAACATGTGTAGATTTTCCTGCTGATCTTAAACGTTAATTTTTCTGCAATAATCCAAAAGCCAATGAAAAAATCCCATTGGTTTTTTGTCATGGGAACCAGTGAGATGCTGCCTTCAGGGTTAACTTAATCTCATTAACTTTGTCTTGTTGCTTTTCGTGGTAACTAACTAGTGTGTGTATCCATGTATCATTTTAAGTTCATGTAATCTATCATGTATGCGTTGTTGCACGACGCTAATAACCTGCATTACTGTATAACGTGGTAAATTATCCCAGGATTAACGAACCACGTTATTCTGTTACTTAGCAAGTTATTGTTGTATATTACTCCGTCAAAACTCCTCGGCATCCAAACCCCCTGTCGCTCCCTCGTTTGTGTTCGTCAATAGTTGCCGTTACATTCATAATAAGGTCCTTTGAGTGTTCATAACAAGTACGATAGTTTGGGAAATATCATCTGTTCAGGGTCAGCGGAGAGAAGCAGTTGGTGAATGATTTGTGTGACAAAATGTGAAGAGAAGCGAACAGACGGCAGAAAGACGGAAGGAGAAAGAGGAGCATTAACCAGATGGAGAAATGAGAGTGAAGACAGAATAAAGACGTTACATAAACAGCCCATCTGCTGTTAATGAGATTCTCTCTGCTGACGCTGTCAAACAGAGCTAACGTCCTCCACGTCGGTCCCTGTCAGGTGAACAGCTGGAGCTGCTTTCAAGTCATGTATTCACTAACTGATGGAGATAGGGCGGAATAAGTGGCGGAAGAAGAGCTCAGATCTCACATGTTTAAAGTTGTAATACGACAATCAATCAATCTGTATTTACATAGCACGTTTCAGACACAGATCGTAACGCAAAGTCATTCGAAAACCAAAAGACATACAGAGATGCTGTGAGAAACCAATGTGAGATGGAACATTGAACAATATAAATATATTCTAGTGGACTCAACAATGGAACTATGATCAGGAGAAATGGCGATGACGGACCTTTAGTAATTCATCTCAGCAAACCAAACTAAAACTCGTGCACGTCTAAGATGCTTCGTCTTACTCTTGTATGTGTGCGAGGAATAACTGATCCAAGATAAGGTCACACAGGGAAATAACTCTGCTCAGTGTTACCATAGCAACACCGCAGGGGGGTATTCATATCAGATTTAACTTTTTATATGTTTTGTGATAGCGGTCTATTATATACAGCAGTCGGAGGTAATCAAGTGCCGCAGATGGTCGAACGCGAAAGTGCTGCACAGGGTGTCCTAACTTCACTATTTTATTTTACCACCGTCTAAAACGGTGAAGGATGAGAAACTGTAGACGCGCAGGCTGTGGGTCAGTCGAAGGCAAAAGTCAAAGTCAGCTTTATTGTGAAACTTACTACGTGTGTCATACATCCAGAAACCTCGAGATACCGTTTCCCGCAGTCCCACAGTGTGACATACATAAAACAAAAAGGGCCTCGATAAACGGGGTGTACAACCAAGTAATCATTTTTAATAAGTTCTGGTTAATAATATATTTAAAATGTTAATAATATATTTAAAATGTTAATTATATATTTAAAATGTTAATTATATATTTAAAATGTTTAGAGTACAGTTTCAGTGCAGTAGCAGCGGAGATGGGCAGAAAAGTGACTGGTGCTGGATGAGGGACGTGTGTGTGTGTGTGTGTGTGTGTGTGTGTGTGTGTGTGTGTGTGTGTGTGTGTGTGTGTGTGTGTGTGTGTGTGTGTGTGTGTGTGTGTGTGTGTGTGTGTGTGTGTGTGTTGTGTGTGTGTGTGTGTGTGTGTGTGTGTGTGTGTGTGTGTGTGTGTGTGTGTGTGTGTGTGTGTGTGTGTGTGTGTGTGTGTGTGTGTGTGTGTGTGTGTGTGTGTGTGTGTGTGTGTGTGTGTGTGTGTGTGTGTGTGTGTGTGTGTGTGTGGACTTTTCTTAACCACTTCGTTTTGACTTGGATGCAACAACGCCAGGGAAATGTGTGAAGAAGAATTCATAACGGTTTAGGAAAATAAAATATGGTACTAAGATAATTTATTCTTGATTTATAGTATAATAAACCACCATGTAATAAGGAATTTACAAACAAATATGAAATTATTAAATAGAGGAATTATTCCAAACACATGTTCATAGACTCTGATGCAAAACGACATTTATAAGGATTTAGGAAAAGCCAATGAGGTGCAAAGATAATCCGACTACATGTATAATACATTCAGCCACTATTTATAAAGTTACACAGGGGGTCTTAAAAAGTATTAAAAGTTGATAAATCAATTTAGCGAAAATGTAGGCTATTAAAAAGTATTTCAAACATTCTCCAAGGTGTTACATGTTGTAGCTTGTTTTCAATAAGTATATAAATGGTCCAGAGAGGTTGTGTTCTACCGTCTGCCTGAATGTAGTCATGGCGACGGTGTGTCGTGTGATTCTGTGGAGTTTATTTACGGCATCCCGTTGGGTTTGACGTCATCCGAACAGGACGTCGCACGCTCACTGCTTGATAGCACGCGATGGTCCGTTTACGCCGGTTGCTAAGCAACATCGTTATGGGGAAATTCAAGTCTGAGTCCAAATGGTTGGAAGATAAGGAGGAAGGACACTCAATACTGTGTATAGTCAATGTGAGGTAAATTGTGTCGCCATGGTAACCGGTTAGAACTCGAAGTGGCGATGAGGTCTTAAAATGTGTGGAAAGGGTCTTAAAGTGTATTAAAGACACCCTGTTCTAATAGGAAACAATGAGATACTGAATCACCAGAAAACTACAGCGTAGGTTTTACCCTAACACATGTTCCTAGGCTTTGATGCTAACACTTCAAGATGTCGTGATAACCTGACTGCATTCAAGTTATATTCAACCGCCATCTAAAGACACGAAGACGAGCAACAATAGACACTCAATAGCATAATAGACAATTCCATCCTGTCTTCTTTCCGAACGATTTTTCATTATTTTAGACTTCGATGTCAAAACAGTTATAGCATGAGTGGAAACTTCGCCAATTTGTTTGAAAATGGTGAAAAAATACATATTTAGAAACGGAAAAAGGACATTTACAGGCACACATGAAGAATACCAATTTTAAGCCAGGATCTGAGAGCTTCTGAGTATTCTGAGGTCTAAGAAACACACGTTTTTAGAGTATAAGGAAAGTAAATGCATTTAAATAAGTCATAATGAACCAGGAAGTCACTGCAGCATATGTCCTCCAAAAGAAGGTCTGAAAATGCAGTTCCAGCTGAGCGAGCGCTAATGAGACTAACGAGCTGGCTTTAAAGTGTAATTAAACATCTCCAGGTGTGTTGTGGTGCTGCGGAGGAAAGGTCGGCTCCGCTCGGCTGTAAAATGTTTTTGAGCTTTGATCTCTGCGGGATGATCCAGGCCTCTGATTGGCCGAGCTGGAAGAGGGCCAAGCCAATCACACGCCCCGGGGCCATCTGATGGTCACTGTCTTCTGAATCTCCTCTACACACACACACACACACACACACACACACACACACACACACACACACACACACACACACACACACACACACACACACACACACACACACACACACACACACACACACACACACACACACACACACACACACACACACACACACACTTTTAAGTATTGTGAGTACAACTTGTGTGGGTGCTGTAGTGTCTTCTATAGGTTTTAGTGCATGTAAATGGTTTGCAAAGGCTAACATCTCACATTTCCGCAACACAGTGACATCACTATGTAACACTCGCGCTCCTATTGGCTATCGCTCCAACACAGTGACATCACTATGTAACACTCGCGCTCCTATTGGCTATCGCTCCAACACAGTGTAGGCTAAGGGATGGTTTCATCCATTCAAACAGTAAACAAAGTAGTTGAAGGTTACCACTCTAAAACCAAAGCCATGTTAAGCCACAGAATACACACGGGGCGTCCATATGTATTTACTGACGTTATGTGCAAATATAACAGCACTATATTCCTGAAGTGCGTCGATCGTGCTCCCCTGAGGATACACCTCTCTCACGACCTCATGATGTTTCCTCTAACGCCGCCCTCGGGACACACTCCGCTCTTCAAGCTCCTCTCGTAAGAATAGCTGAAGCATCACTATGTAATTTATTCTGTTCGGCACTTTCATATTAAGGGGTGTAATGAACATTTCAGCCTGCAGCAGGGAGGCTCGTCTCCCCCTCTTTCTCCCCCGTTTTCCCTCCCCCTCTTTCTCTCTGTGGCTGCAGGTTGTCTCGCTAGCTGAGAAGTATTTTAACATTCAAACACTCGCCTCTTCTTCTTCTTCTTCTTCTGTCTGCTGAATATGGAGCAGCTCTTATCTCAGCGAAAGAAGGATAATTGGTGGACAAGTGGGGAGGGAGACACAGGGACAAGAGTCAGTGCCAATGATACTGAGAACA
This sequence comes from Champsocephalus esox, assembly GCA_036324585.1. Classification (NCBI taxonomy): domain Eukaryota; kingdom Metazoa; phylum Chordata; class Actinopteri; order Perciformes; family Channichthyidae; genus Champsocephalus; species Champsocephalus esox. The sequence goes on from CM070492.1 coordinate 25,905,848, forward strand.
GGAGATTTATCTGTCATATAGTGTGTGTGTGTGGGTGTGTGTGTGTGTGTGTGACAGACAAACATACGGACAGACGGACAGACGGACAGACAGACGGACAGACGGATAGACAGACAAACGGACGGACAGACGGACAGACGGATAGACGGATAGACAGACGGACAGACAGACAGTCAGACAGACAGACAGACAGACAGTCAGACAGTCAGACAGACAGACAGACGGACAGTCAGACAGACGGACAGACGGATAGACAGACAGACGGACGGATAGACAGACAGACAGACAGACAGACATACAGACGGATAGACGGACGGACAAACAGACGGACAGACGGACGGACAGACAGACGGACAGATGGACAGACGGACAGACGGACGGACGGACGGACGGACGGACGGACAGACAGACAGACAGAAGTCTTTATTGATCCCAATTTTGGAAATGTTTGCGCTGCAGCATCATAAAAAACAAGGCAATAAGAGAAATTAAGGCACTAGAAATAAACAGTCCAAAATATTTCTTAAATAGAAATAAAATAGCGTTAAAAAATATATACATACAAGAAAAGTACGAATATTTATGAGAAATGTTACGACTGGTTTACAGGTACATACTGGATACTAAAAAAGATTCTTGCTTAAAGATTCATTTAAAAAAAGACTCAATTTCAAAATTTGACCTTTGAAAATGTTGTTAAAAAAAATAGATTAGTTTCTAACGATATCTTTCAAAACATTAGTTCAATAGGTTATGTTGAAAATCTTTTTTCGCAAAAATATCTTTCTAATAGTTTAGTTTAGAAAGTTTGAAAGGATTTGTCAAAGCTATCATTTGACTTCAACCAGGATCACATCTGTATTTAAAATCCATGTCAGACTTTCACATTTTGATTGTAGAGCAGCGAAAACTAGAGAATGCAATTCCCATGGAATTTGCTAGTGGGAATCCTTTATTCTGAAAAGCTGAATTGCTTTGCTGAAATGTAATGTGTGAGACGAAAGTGAAGCATTTAGATTGAAATGATACGTGAACACTGGGGGCTTGAATGTGTGATGAGAAAAGAAAGTAAAAAGGCTTGGAAAAGCAGCAGAATATTTGAACTGCAAACTTGATGGCGAATGATCTGTCGTCATGGCAACGGCATTTGATGACTCCCCCATAATACGCTTAAATGCGTTGATGGCTGCATCGTTACCAAACTTGGGAAGTTTTGGGCCATTTCGAGCATTTGAACTGAAGTTGTGAGAAAACCGTTTTTCATCAAATCAAATCAAGTTTTATTTATATAGCACATTTATAAACGATTTTTGGTGGAGCCAACGTGCTTTACATAAAATAAAAATAGCCTACAGTCGAGACACTTTACAGCAAATACTACAGCACAGATTGTTCAGAATATCAGTATGAGAAAAAGGACACCCTCTGTCCTTAGGCCCTCTGTCCTCAGACCCTCTGTCCTCAAACCCTCTGTCCTTAGACCCTCTGTCCTTAGACCCTCTGTCCTCAGACCCTCTGTCCTTAGACCCTCTGTCCTTAGACCCTCACATCGTACAAGGAAACACTTCCAGAGAAACCTACAGTTTAAAGGGAACATGGAGAAACCTCAGGGAGAGCAGCAGAGGAGGATCCTCTCCAGGACGGACAGACGTGCAATAGATGCCGTGTGTAAATCCAAGAGATAATACATTTGACAGCATAGAGACCGAGTGTTAGGAAATGCATGTGTCTGTAATGAGAAGATGAATCCACGAGGATGTCAGCTACAGTCCTGAGGAAGCCATCAGGGAGCAGCAAGACGAGACCCAAGGCAGGACCGCAGAGACGGGTTCAGCCACGACCCGAAGGCCACGACTTAATCCAGAACTCAGGATAGAGAACACAGGACCACAGCAAGAGGATCAGCCTCGACTCCGGATCCCGGCGTAGAGATAGATACAAAACAAGAACAAAGATGTGGTTAATGGGAACAAGAGAAGACACAGACACAGACAGAGAGGGAGAGGTCATTGGATCAAAGTTATTCTTGATGACCCTCTAGAAAGATCTCATGAACTTCCCCACTCAATCTATCAGGACCCGAGCAGTTCTATTAGAAGTCCAAGGTAAAGGCACAGGCCGGCGCTTATCGCTCATGGAATCCCTCACCATATGAACTCTGACCCCTCAAGTGTACAAGTGAAGAGACAACATGTTTTAGCTGTTTTAACTTTTAAATGCACTGTAAGGCGAAACAAGGGTATGACAAGAGCAGCCAAAAACAGAGGAAGAGAGGCACAACGTGACTACGTAAATGCACTCTCCTAAATATTAAACGAGTAAGAGGTGAAGAAACACAAAGCCAGAAACTGAAATGAAAAGGCACCATCATGCTTCCCCTTAGAAATTATGAAGACCCAAATTATGAAGAGGGGACATGGGGTACTAGTGAAGAGGGACAACAGTGAAAGGCCCAACGTATCCAACGTACTAGCACTCTCCAGAGAGACAGAAAGTCAAAGTATACGCCGAGAGGCACAACGTGACTATGTAAATGCACTCTCCCGTATAAATTAGTTCAAGGGAAAGAGGGTGAAAAACTAAACTAATCAAAAGAAGGAAGTAGAGAGGCCTAAATGCCCTCTCCTAGATGCAGTTAAAGGAAAGAACTGGGGAACAAACAAGGACAGGAGGAAAGGCCCAACAAGTCAACGTCAACAACACACTCTCCTGGAATAGTTCAAGGTAAACGGGGTAGGAAGAATATAGTAAGAAATAGAGATGAAAAGGCGTGAGCATTGTGTTGCCAAGGCAACGGTATTTGAAGAAATCTTAAAATTGTCACACAGATGTCTTCACAGCTGGACTGTTAGCACACATGTGAAGTTTGAGCACATTTTGACCATTTTCATAGGAGTTATAGCAATATCGTGTTTTACGGCGAGGGATGCGTTGCTATGGAAACACATTTTGAGGAAAACTCACTAATGGCACATAGACATGTGCTGGACCATTAACCATGATCTGAAGTCTGCTGCTCTGAGCATGTCAGTTGGAGTTTTTACATCATCGTGTTCCATGACACAGCTGTTTATATTTGAGCTAACGACGTGTCCAGAGATCAAAGGTTTCCATGGTGATCGCAGTAATCTGTGAGAGGAGAGCATTTGCATTGTTCTGAATGAGAGAGATAAATATGTGAACGTTTTGTTGAAAAACCGTAACAGATATCGGTGAAATTTCAACGCGTGAAGCATCTGAAGGAAGTTGAGCATCTGAAGTGTGCTTTCGGGTTAATAATGTGGCCTTTTTGGCAGATTAACTAAAGGTGTGCGGCTGCTGCCGTGAGCAAAGATCAGCTTGAATGTACAATGGGGTTTAATTGGGGTTTGTCACTTCATGCCCTCAAGAGGCATTTTGTTTAATTATTTTTGCCAATTATTTTTCAAGCTACGAGATGTTTTCCTACGTTTGTCATGACAAATGATGTCTCAGGAATGTAGGGTTTGGGAATTATGGCAGGTTTAAAAAAAATATGAAGGGGAATTTCAAGCTGTCCTCAATGTTTAATATTTCTAAAAGTATGAATCAGATTTAAAAGTTGTGTTACACAAATAATGTCAGAAAGATGTGTAACATTTTAAAGTTGGAATGAGGTTTGAGTGAAAATATGAATGAACAGTTAGCAGTTGAAGTCGCGTGAAGATTTTTCAAGTCTGAAGATTTCCTCCATTGACTTCCATGTTAAAAATGTGATGAATTATGGGATGTATCTCTGGAATTATGAAAGTTATGAATAATAAAAGTAATAGCCATCGATTCCCGACCGAGCTGAACGTGTTGATGTTTGAACGGAGTTTCTGCGATGTGGAATGTGGGAGAAGAAGAGGCGCAAAATAACCCAGCGGAATAATAAAGAATTGTGTGTGTAGCATAACAGATAGTGGGACAGCATTTCCACTAAATGAGTAGGAGTAAAACAAAGCTATAGATAGACAGAAATCAGGTGAAACTCCACGGTGACGATTGGAAATCTAATGTTGTGTATGTGTGTGTGTGTGTGTGTGTGTGTGTGAGAATGAAACGGTTCATTTAATTTGAATTTAAATGTCTATTGAGTATAATGTCTAATTAGCATATTCCACCTTAAACCAAACAGCTTGATTTGCATTTCCCCCCTAAGTTAAACTGATTGGCTCCCCCACAGCTAACCAATCAGTTCTGCTGTCTGAGCCTCAGCCATGTGGATAATAAGCTGTCAGCCAATCACACGCAGCCTGGGAGAACACGCTGCCACCTGATTGGTTGGAGCTTGTCCAATTCTGTTTCCAGGGTAACCTATATATATATATATATATATATTTCATGATGTATTACTGGAGCCGCGGTTGGCGAGCCGTAAAGTTTGTAGGATCCTCGTTAAATGAGTTTTAACAAGGCAGTGTGCTGCATTCAATGTCCTGTTTAAAACGCGGGGATCCATTTATTTCACTGGATCGTTGCCATCAGTGAAGTCACTTCTTTGAGGAATAAAATGCCAGACAAATTAACCAGATCTTTGGTGGACTTTAGTTCCTTTATAGCCCAACATTAGCCTCCTTTAGCTTAGCAGTGGTGACGTGAAGTCATGTGACCGTGCTGTAGTTCCTTTATAGCCCAACATTAGCCTCCTTTAGCTTAGCGGTGGTGACGTGAAGTCATGTGACCGTGCTGTAGTTCCTTTATAGCCCAACATTAGCCACCTTTAGCTTAGCGGCGGTGACGTGAAGTCATGTGACCGTGCTGTAGTTCCTTTATAGCCCAACATTAGCCACCTTTAGCTTAGCGGTGGTGACGTGAAGTCATGTGACCGTGCTGTAGTTCCTTTATAGCCCAACATTAGCCACCTTTAGCTTAGCGGTGGTGACGTGAAGTCATGTGACCGTGCTTTAGTTCCTTCATAGCCCAACATTAGCCTCCTTTAGCTTAGCGGTGGTGACGTGAAGTCATGTGACCGTGCTGTAGTTCCTTTGTAGCCCAACATTAGCCTCCTTTAGCTTAGCGGTGGTGACGTGAAGTCATGTGACCGTGCTGTAGTTCCTTTATAGCCCAACATTAGCCTCCTTTAGCTTAGCGGTGGTGACGTGAAGTCATGTGACCGTGCTTTAGTTCCTTTATAGCCCAACATTAGCCTCCTTTAGCTTAGCGGTGGTGACGTGAAGTCATGTGACCGTGCTTTAGTTCCTTTTATAGCCCAACATTAGCCTCCTTTAGCTTAGCGGTGGTGACATGAAGTCATGTGACCGTGCTGTAGTTCCTTTATAGCCCAACATTAGCCTCCTTTAGCTTAGCGGTGGTGACGTGAAGTCATGTGACCGTGCTGTAGTTCCTTTATAGCCCAACATTAGCCTCCTTTAGCTTAGCGGTGGTGACGTGAAGTCATGTGACCGTGCTGTAGTTCCTTTATAGCCCAACATTAGCCTCCTTTAGCTTAGCGGTGGTGACGTGAAGTCATGTGACCGTGCTGTAGTTCCTTTATAGCCAAACATTAGCTGCCTTTAGCTTAGCGGTGGTGACGCGACGTCATGTGACCGTGCTGTAGTTCCTCTATAGCCCAACATTAGCCACCTTTAGCTTAGTGGTGGTGACGTGAAGTCATGTGACCGCGCTGTAGTTCCTTCATAGCCTAACTTTTACTCAGGTATGATATTTTACGTTGCGATTTTTCGTCTTCTACTATAATTAAAAGTGGCGAGTAAACCGACAGCAGAAGTGATAACTAGAACACAGAGGAACAGCTGCTCAGAGACTTTTTTTTCTGTCTTTTCTTAGTTTGTTTGTTTCACACTTTCTTTATCAGCAGCTGGAAAACTGGGACAAAACTGTGTGTGTGTGTGTGTGTGTGTGTGTGTGTGTGTGTGTGTGTGTGTGTGTGTGTGTGTGTGTGTGTGTGTGTGTGTGTGTGTGTGTGTGTGTGTGTGTGTGTGTGTGTGTGTGTGTGTGTGTGTGTGTGTGTGTGTGTGTGTGTGTGTGTGTGTGTGTGTGATGGAGAGTTTTCTGTGTGCAGCAGCTGTTTTTATGTCTGCAGGCTCTTTCTCTCCCTGCCTCACCCCCTCCCTGTCTCACCCCTCTCCCTGTCTCACCTCTTCCCTGTCTCACCCTCTGTCTCTCTCCCTGTCTCACCCCCCTCCCTGTCTCACCCCCCTCCCTGTCTCACCCCCTCCCTGTCTCACCCCCCTCCCTGTCTCACCCCTCTCCCTGTGTCACTCCCTCCCTGTCTCACCCCCTCCCTGTCTCACCCCTCTCCCTGTGTCACTCCCTCCCTGTCTCACCCCCTCCCTGTCTCACCCCTCTCCCTGTATCACCTCCTCCCTGTCTCACCCCCCTCCCTGTCTCACCCCCTCCCTGTCTCACCCTCTGTCTCTCTCCCTGTCTCACCCCCCTCCCTGTCTCACCCCCCTCCATGTCTCACCCCTCTCCCTGTCTCACCCCTCTCCCTGTCTCACCCCTCTCCCTGTCTCACCCCCTCCCTGTATCACCCCCCTCCCTGTCTCACCCCTCTCCCTGTCTCACCCCTCTCCCTGTCTCACTCCTCTCCCTCTCACCCCTCTCCCTGTCTCACCCCCTCCCTGTCTCACCCCTCTCCCTGTCTCACCCCTCCCTGTCTCACCCCCTCCCTCTCACCCCCTCCCTGTCTCACCCCCCCTCTCACCCCCTCCCCTCTCCCGGTCTCACCCCTCTCCCTGTCTCACCCCCCTCCCTGTCTCACCCCCCTCCCTTTCTCACCCCCTCCCTGTCTCACCCCCCTCCCTGTCTCACCCCCTCCCTCTCACCCTCTCCCTGTCTCACCCCCCTCCCTCTCACCCCCTCCCTGTCTCACCCCCCTCCCTGTCTCACCCCCCTCCCTGTCTCACCCCCTCCCTGCCTCACCCCCTCCCTGTATCACTCCCCTCCCTGTCTCACCCCCTCCCTGTCTCACCCCTCTCCCTGTCTCACCTCCTCCCTGTCTCACCCCCCTCCCTCTCACCCCCTCCCTGTCTCTCTCACCGCTCTCCCTGTCTCACCCCTCTCCCGGTCTCACCCCTCTCCCTGTCTCACCCCCCTCCCTTTCTCACCCCTCCCTGTCTCACCCCCTCCCTGTCTCACCGCTCTCCCGGTCTCACCCCTCTCCCTGTCTCAACCCCCTCCCTTTCTCACCCCTCCCTGTCTCACCCCCTTCCTGTCTCACCCCCCCTCCCCCTCTCACCCTCTCTCAGACAGTGTTAAACTGCAGTAATCGGCCAATGAGGTTCCGTTTCCTTCCTCGCTGATGTTTTAACACAATCTGCCGTTCGCTGCGTCTCTCTCGATTGTGTGGTTCTTCACCATAAGAGGCGTCGTCACGGAGGCGTTCAGAGGACAGGCAGCAGCTGGGAATCCAGAGTCACTGCGTGCTGCAGACATATATCAGAGCCAGATAACGTGACTGCCGCGGTGTCACTTACATCGGGTTGTTTTCTGATCGACACAAAGCGCTTTGAGAATCCCATAAATTATTATTATTATTATTATTATTATTATTATTATTATTATTATTATTATTATTATTATTATTATTATTATTAACGAGCTAAGTCAAAATGTAGTGACTGCAAATGTTTAGACATGTTAACCTTGATGTCGTTTAAACTGATCGTGGCGGTCTAACGGATAGTGAGGTGGGCTGTGGATCGGAAGGTTGTGGGTTCAAATCCCGCCTGGAACACCACCACTAGTCTGCCCTTGAGCAAGGCACTTGTATATCTCTAAGCACTTCACCAGTGGAGTATTTACTCTCTATTTGATGTCGTCGAACAAACATCTCTTCGGCTAACAACCAAAAACACATTCAGAACACCATTGACTTCCAGTGGACAGGACATGCTAAAATACTGACGAATGTCCTGGTTTTTAGGACCCATTCGGGCACCGCTCAGGACCCGAGTCCTCCTTCCATCTGCTGCAAGTCGACTGCCAGTGTGCAATACTTACCAACCAGCAGCTCCTGTGATGATTGACAGCTGTCAGACGGCAGTGACGTCTTCCTGTGTTTTGATTGGCAGCTTGAGACACACAGAGGTCCGTGTGGAGGAACTCACAGAGACTCAAAGTGCCGCCTGCAGGGCTTTTCCTGCTTAGAGGAACTCAAAACCAACTGAATGCTGCGCCTCGTTTCATTAAATACTAACTGTCCTGACAACGCAGCCTGAAGACATGTCGTTGTCGTCGTCATGGCTCCTGTCTGCGAGAATACATGTTAATAATGTACAGAGGGTTTCTGGTAGTGGAGCCCAAACTGTAAGGGTTGTCTTCAGTTTGGGGCAAAAAGGAAAGGGTGTTAAAATATGAAGTTTATTATTATGCGGAGAATATTTGAATCAAATCAGAAAATGTGTTCAACACGTCACAGTCGCTCCGTTGTAGAATTAAATGCAAAAAAGGTTCAATATAATTTAGGTATAAGAACAAATATGCAAAGAAGTTAAAGGTGGGGGAGGTAAGAACGGAGAAAGCAGCTAGAATTAGAAAACACACAGCCGGAACAAATCTCCCACTTCCTCTCAGAGCCCCTCCCCCAACACACAGGAACGCGCACATGACCAATGAGGCACGAGGTAAGTTTGTGCCCAGATGGAAGGCTGACAGGCAGGCCCGCCTTAACCTGCCTTCAGGCCCTGGGGCTGATAGGTGTTGTAGGCCCCCTATTTAAACAACAAATCAAAGTCATGTCCTCGGCAGGCTCTGTGATGGCACTTCTCCACTTTGCTCTACGCGCCTGGTCCTCTCCTCCAGATGAGTGACGTATCGGGTCTCCCTCGTGTATCTGTCCGGTTGCCGTTGGCTCCCCTCCACGTAGCAAGTCCTCGTCGTCCTCCCATCTCCTCCAACATCCCTCCTGTCTGTTCTTCCTCTCCCGCCACTCCATCGCTATCAGAACCAGACGGCCTACTTGGCTCCGCGGCCCCGCGGCCGGCACCGCTACCGCTCGGTACAGAACTCGTCTGTCCTTCCTCCTCATCCCGGCCTACAGGTTTAAAATCACCTGGAAGCTTCCGCATGCTTTGTAACAGCTGCTCGTCTCGAAACTCCTTTTCCCTCAACAATTTCCTTTCCCGAGCGCCACTCTCAAACTTTTTCTTCTCAAACTTTTTCTCCTAAACAACCTTCATCTGTCACTCAATCACTCGCAATTTGAATAAGTCACATGTGAAACATATTCTCATTCTGGCTGTTGAGTGGTGCCCACGGACTGTTACGGAGTCATCTCTGGAATCCATCGATCTGATTGGTTAGCGGAGCAAATGATCAAAATACTACGGAGGGAAGATATTATCTATTGGATTACTGGTCTGGGGGAAGCTCGCGAGTGTGTGTGTGTGTGTGTGTGTGTGTGTGTGTGTGTGTGTGTGTGTGTGTGTGTGTGTGTGTCTGTATTTTTGCGTTTGTGTGTATTGTGTTTGGCAAGTTACTCCGTTCTCCGCTTGTAATTATGCCGAAGCTTCAAAGTTGTATTTATCATCTTTATTTGCTGAAACAAGTTTAATATTCTGAAAGCCGAGACTTTGTTTAATTGAGATCAGATGAAAACAAACTGTAACGGACCCTGCCGTGTTATCTATGATCACAATACGCCTTACATTCATAACGTCAGCCGGAGGGACGGGGAGTGAGTGGCGAGTGAGAGCTGTCATCGTCCCTTTGCAAGCTTCAAGAAATGTATTTATCGTGTGATTTTGGAAATAAAAGTTTCATATTCTGAAAGCCAAGACTTTGTTTGTTTAAATGTTTTTTAAAAACATCTGAAATAAAAAACTTTTTTTTAAACTTTTTTATTGGCCCCTGGTCTCCGTAGGCCCCTGATCGCCGTAGGCCCCTGATCTCCGTAGGCCCCTGATCGCCGTAGGCCCCTGGTCGCCGTAGGCCCCTGGTCTCCGTAGGCCCCTGGTCTCCGTAGGCCCCTGATCTCCGTAGGCCCCTGGTCTCCGTAGGCCCCTGATCTCCGTAGGCCCCTGGTCTCCGTAGGCCCCTGATCTCCGTAGGCCCCTGGTCTCCGTAGGCCCCTGGTCTCCGTAGGCCCCTGATCGCCGTAGGCCCCTGATCGCCGTAGGCCCCTGGTCTCCGTAGGCCCCTGGTCTCCGTAGGCCCCTGATCTCCGTAGGCCCCTGGTCTCCGTAGGCCCCTGGTCTCCGTAGGCCCCTGATCTCCGTAGGCCCCTGGTCTCCGTAGGCCCCTGGTCTCCGTAGGCCCCTGATCTCCGTAGGCCCCTGATCTCCGTAGGTCCCTGATCTCCGTAGGCCCCTGGTCTCCGTAGGTCCCTGATCTCCGTAGGCCCCTGATCTCCGTAGGTCCCTGGTCTCCGTAGGCCCCTGGTCTCTGTAGGCCCCTGGTCTCCGTAGGCCCCTGATCTCCGTAGGCCCCTGGTCTCCGTAGGCCCCTGGGCTTCAGCCCAAGTCAGCCCGTGCATTAAGACGGCCCTGCTGACAGGCAGGTAGGCCATCCAGTTACTTTAGCCGGCTCAGATGATTGGTCGTGCTTTTCACAGCGCCACGGCTTCCACAGATGACGGGACGTTAAGAGCATTCCATGGAATGTACTCACCCCACCTTTAACATACAATTAAAATACAGATATTTACACAAGAATGAGGACTTAAAGTAAGTGTATCATACAAATATAAAATCTAATAAAAACATTTTAAAAGTAAGAAGCAAAATATATATATATATATATATATACACAAATATAAAATAGAAACACATATTTAAACAAACATAAGTTAACATTTAAATGTGCAAAAAAGATTAATTTTTTTAATAAAGACATGAATTAAAATGTCCATTTACAATATGTATTTATATAAATATAAGAAATACAAAAAGAAATGTGCACATTGTGCTTATATATATAAATGTAGAGCTGTCAAGTTAACGCGTTCATAACAAATTAAAAAATCTAAAAATTACGCCACTAATTATTTTAACGCGATTAACGCATGTGTATTTTTTTCCTCGGCCGCCCCGTAGCTTCAGAGCATCGAGTTTAAAATACCGTCTACAAGCTGATGCTGACAGCCCGCTCCTGCCGCCCGCTTGAGGCAGACCACACTTCCACGCTCACCGGCAGGCACCGCCTGGCCATCGGGAGGACCGGGAGGGTGTGTGTCTGTGTGTGGCGCGAGCGAGCGAGGGAGAGACCTTACGTGCATTGTTGTTGTTGTTGTTAGCATCTGGTGCTAGCTCATTATTGCAGCGTCCAGGTAGCTCCCGTTCGAGCATATGCCTTGAGTTGCACATAGCCACACGCACGCACGCACGCACGCACACACACACACACACACACACACACACACACCATGTATACATCACTTCAGGGGACATTACATTGACTTACATGCATTTCCTGGAGACTTATCCTAATCTTAACCATAACCACCACATGCCTAACCAAGTCTTCACCCTAAAATGAATGATCCCCCTTATGGGGACCTCCATTTTGTCCCCATAAGGGAATCCAGTCCCCACACTTGACTATGTAAACAGATTTAGGTCCCCACAAGTATCGTAATGCTAGACCACACACACACACACACACACACACACACACACACACACACACACACACACACACACACACACACACACACACACACACACACACTTTGTATTGTATTATCGTATGAGAGAGGTTCCAGGTTGTTGTGTTTAATATTCATGAGAATATTTGTATTGTTCAAATGATAAAGCATGTTTGTCCACTCATATGTTGATAAGAGTATTAAAAACTTGACAAATATTCCTCTAAGGTTAATTTAGAACAGATCAAAAATGAGCGATTAATTTGCGATTAATCGCGATTCACTATTTAATCGACTGACAGCCTTACTAAAAATGCATATTACAATATTAACAGATACGTGTTAGTATTAATAAAAAATAAATGAAAATACATTTTCGATAGATTTCAAACGTCTTGAGAAATCACACCTTACACACCTTCATAAATAAACCAATTATTTGAGTTTACTTTGCAGGAAAATATATTCGTACCTCCACATTTCTAGTATTTAACTTCCTCCTTGTGTATTTTCTGTCGTGTGCCTCGAGCAGAAACCAGTTAAAAGAGTTGAAACTTGAGTGAAAGAGAATAACAAGGTTCATCCAGGCGAGGACTTTCGTTCGAGAGCCCGCTGAGTATATATTTCTTTGAGCATGTGAAGTGGTTCCACAGACGGGGGTCTCCGCGCCCAAAAAGACTCAGATTTGAAATTCAAATGAGGAGCTCTCTCACTCATTTACTTTAGAGAAACACTTCTTCCTCTCCCTGGAAAATAATCAGGCTTCTATATAGTGTTCGCCTCCTCTCGTTCGCCTCCTTTTTAATCAGGTTGCTTCTCTGAAAAGAAACCAATTTCCTTTCCTTTTCGTTTATATTCACTTTTCGGTACAAACAACGTTTCTGCATAAAGCCTCGTTTATCCTGCCGTTTGAAGCTCTTCTTCGCACTCTGTGAGAAAAGCATCCGGATATTTAGCTGCGAGGTGTTGTTGTTTCTTGGTTTTGGTTTTAACAACATGTTTTTCTACGAGCACGGACAACTTGCATCATGTACTTGTTGTTGTTAATCTGACCTGTATGGATACGTGTTCAGCAGAAACGCCTGGAACAGGAAGTCCAAGCGTGCAATGCAGAATGACTCTTTAAATTCCCAAAGTAATGTTCACAACTTTTGGCTTGAAAACAAAAAACGCGGCTCAGGTGCAGCCCACAGCTGACTGGCTCACTCCGGGCATCATTACAACACAGTATTGCATCATGGGAAAAGGATGTTACACCCTCAGCACATTGTTGGACATCACACAAGCTCAGGATGTCCCGTCTACATTTATGTTTCCTATGAACGCTAAAAACGTTGGACTAATAAAGGCGCTAGAAAAATGTTAGATCACTAAAGTCAGCAGAAATTATCCTTTCGGGAACGTGAATGTCTTCGCTCAATGTTATTCCATCAAATGTAACCTCATGGTGGCGCTAGAGGCAATGTCCTAAGGTAACTAAAATCGGAAGGGTATATCCTCTGGGGAACATGAGTGTCTTTGCCCAATGTCATGTTATTGCATCAAATATTTACTGAGATATTCAAGTTCAAACCAACCACAATATATAATTCAAACCAATGTGATATTTTACCACCATCAACCTCATTGTGGCGCTAGAGGGAAAGTCCTAATATAACTAAAATCTGAAGGATATATCCTCTGGGGAACATGCATTTCTTTGCCAAATGTCATGTTATTTCATAACATATTTGTTGAGATATTCAACTTTAAACTAACCCCGATATGATATTCAAACAGTTAATTTGACCACCATCAACCTCATGGTGGCGCTAGAGGGAAAGTCCTAAGATAAATAAAATCTGAAGGGTATATCCTCTGGGGAACATGAATGGGTTTGCCATATGTCATGTTATTCCATCAAATATTTGCGAAGATATTCAAGTTAAACCAACCCCAATATCATATTCAAACAGTTAATTTGACCACCATCAACCTCATGGTGGCGCTAGAGAAAAAGGCATTATATAGCTACAATTTGAAGGATATATCCTCTGGGGAACATGAATGGGTTTGCCAAATATCATGTTATTGCATTACATATTTGTTGAGATATTGAAGTCTGAAATAGAACAAATCCAAGGGTTCATTTCTTCCTTGAAGGTCAACACAAGTCACGTAACGTTTCCAATGGCTTTACTTTCAGTCGTCCCTTTCGCTTCTTCCGTGACAATTTGCAAGGTTACTTTACTTGAACAGACATGTAATTACTTCCTCAGCACTCTAATAAATCTTCTTTACTCAAGGTAAACGCTATCCTACAATCTAATTTAAGGGTTCTTTGCTTAAAGGAAGCCCCTTTTTCTTCTCTCCTCCTGTGTCCTCAGTCTATCTGAAATCTCTTTCTTTCTGCTTCTTTCCCATTCGGATATTTGTGGCGCTACATCTGAGGACTCCATATACCCATGGTGTGGGCATGAAAGGATTATTTGGCAGGTTGTTAAAATGACTCATGATTAACTTGAACCTAAAATGGGATCCGCTCTCATACCGGCAGTCATTCTGTCGGGTTTTTATTCAAATGCTGGCTCTGACTGGGGGCTTTATTAATGGAGCCTGTGTTGTAAAGCCATGATAACTATTAAGTCCTTATGTGTGTGTGCTTTTTGTTTTCCAGATTTGTTGGCGGTGCCCAAACATCCGTACGCCGCCATGGAGAACTGGGGTCTGAGCGTCTTCGTGGAGCAGAAGATCCTATTGGACGCCGAGGTGTCGTCTTCGTCCTATCAGATGGAGCTCACCATGGTGGTCGTCCACGAGATCTGCCACCAGGTAGGAACATTTATCAGCCTGAATTAACAAGTAGTGGACATGGCTTAAAATGAAATGGTTTCCCAACGCTGCTTTAGCCAGTTGATGCCTCGTCATTTTTGGGGGGGGAAGTCAGATTTTTTTTTAAAGTTCAACATTTTCGGAACTGCAGAACTATTTATTTTTTTTAAATCGGAATTTAAATCTCATACTTTTTTTTTAGAACTTCAGAAAAAAACTGAATTTTATTTAAAAAAAAACTGAATTTCCGAAAAAGTCATTTTGAAAAAAAATGAATTAAAAAAAATCTGAATTTTAAAAAGGAACTCGATTCTAAATCACGTGAAAAATCTGCATTTTTTTTTCGAGAAAAAATTAGTGTGAACTAAAAAAACATTTTTTTCTGTTTTTTTCAAATTCCAAATCGTATGAAAATCTGAGTTTTCGAAAGTCACATTTTTGGGGGGAAATTCTGATTTTTGGGGAAATAATCTGACTATAATCTCAGGAATAAGGAAAACATATCACTTTCGTCAGATCTCAAAAATGATGGCCCTCATTCTCTTCCTGTTCAGACCATGTTATGTTTGCTTTCAAGCCTCCATCGAGTTATAATAACCAAGAGCATTAAATACACTTATACCTTGTGGTGTCAGCCGTAAGAAGCCGTGTGCATTACGTTTCTCCGTCTTGACATTGCTGCTGCTACATTTGGGATTTTGCTAATTAAGAAGCACAAGCTGTCAGTTTAAGGCGACATAAGTTGAGAACGTGCCATCATCACAAAGTCATAATAACGTGACAGCTGGTAAATCAACATACTCGCTGTAGGCCTGACGTATGTTAATTACATTTCAGCTAAATGATATGACTGTCAAGTGTTTCAATGTTGTTTTGTCAATTGTTAAGCTTTTAACATTCATTACTTGATTGTTTTTTAAAGTGTAGATTATACACAACATATTATAGACGACAACTTGATTAGTTTAATTTACAAGCTAACAATGATTTGGGGAAATAAAGGCCAATGAGAAACACTAACATTTCACATCATGACAATATAAGAGGAGAGGACTCTTTAAAGTAGAGACATGACATACTGATATACACCTGAACATCAGCAGGAGAGGACTCTTTAAAGTAGAGACACTACATACTGATATACACCTGAACATCAGCAGGAGAGGACTCTTTAAAGTAGAGACACTAAATACTGATATACACCTGAACATCAGCAGGAGAGGACTCTTTAAAGTAGAGACACTACATACTGATATACACCTGAACATCAGCAGGAGAGGACTCTTTAAAGTAGAGACACTACATACTGATATACACCTGAACATCAGCAGGAGAGGACTCTTTAAAGTAGAGACACTACACACTGATATACACCTGAACATCAGCAGGAGAGGACTCTTTAAAGTAGAGACACTACATACTGATATACACCTGAACATCAGCAGGAGAGGACTCTTTAAAGTACAGACACTACATACTGATATACACCTGATCATCAGCAGGAGAGGACTCTTTAAAGTACAGACACTACATACTGATATCTTGTCCTTATCTTAATTGCTAGGATATTTT
The DNA here is from genome assembly GCA_036324585.1 of Champsocephalus esox. Classification (NCBI taxonomy): domain Eukaryota; kingdom Metazoa; phylum Chordata; class Actinopteri; order Perciformes; family Channichthyidae; genus Champsocephalus; species Champsocephalus esox. The sequence goes on from CM070492.1 coordinate 25,921,782, forward strand.
GGAGATGTCTGAAATGCAACTTCAATTTTCTTCGTAACATTTAAACATTATAAAGATGTTTCGAAACTGTAAACTCGTGGCCTAAACCCTTCTGCACATGCGTTATCTCTAAATGTATGTATTTTAATACAGGATAACATTAAATCGTCCATACATTATTATTTGAATAACGTTCCTAGCAGGCGTACACAAAACGTGTTTACCTCTGAGAGCGCTCTGACATGTGGAAAGCTGCTGAAGTCGTCGCTGTGTTCAGCCCTGCTTCCCCCTCACGTGTAGGCAGACATGCAGCTTTAAATAATCTGTTCATCGGGTTAAAGAGACCGAAGAAGGATGCGCCTGCCACGGCTGCCTTCTGAGACGCTGCGCTGTCACCGAGCCTGAACCTGCGGAGGAACTATGTTCCTCTGCCTTTCAATAGAGAGAGGGAATCAGATGTTCCTTCAACGGGTGCAAAAGATCCGGCTGTAAGCAGACTGAACGAGACAGACGTCAAAACAGCTTCCACGGCAACGAGCCCTGTGTGTGTGTGTGTGTGTGTGTGTGTGTTTAGCTTAACTCCCGCAGGCGACAACAGCAGAGGAGATGATAGTGATTTCACAGTACGGCGTCGGATACATGACAGGCAGACAAACACGAAGAAGCAGAAGAACACGTAAAGGCTTCAGTCAGAAGGAGCATGAACCGCGAGCACATCTAGAGACAAGGAAAAGGAGCGAGGCGAGGACGCAAAGTGAACGAGGGAAGGAGAGGAGATGGTGACAGGAAGCGAGTGTGGCGCGGGGAAAATACCAAGCATTGACACTCAGTCAGTTCTGCTGCATGGTTTCACAAAGTGACTGGAGACAACGACAGCTCTGACGTGCTGCAGAGGACACGCACTCACCTTAGTGTTCACACACTGGGAGTGCACACAATGACCGCGAGTGAGTCATTGGATTATTGTTGTTGACGTCAATCATCCACATTTGTCTAAACAAACAAATACACGTCCATATTGATGATGGTAACTAATTAAAGAGTCCTCTCCTGCTGATGTTCAGGTGTATATCAGTGTGTAGTGTCTCTATTTTAAAGAGTCCCCTCCAGCTGATGTTCAGGTGTATATCAGTATGTAGTGTCTGTACTTTAAAGAGTCCTCTCCTGCTGATGTTCAGGTGTATATCAGTATGTAGTGTCTCTACTTTAAAGAGTCCTCTCCAGCTGATGTTCAGGTGTATATCAGTATGTAGTGTCTCTACTTTAAAGAGTCTTCTCCTGCTGATGTTCAGGTGTATATCAGTATGTAGTGTCTCTACTTTAAAGAGTCCTCTCCTGCTGATGTCCAGGTGTATATCAGTATGTAGTGTCTCTACTTTAAAGAGTTCTCTCCTGCTGATGTTCAGGTGTATATCAGCATGTAGTGTCTCTACTTTAAAGAGTCCTCTCCTGCTGATGTTCAGGTGTATATCAGTACGTAGTGTCTCTACTTTAAAGAGTCCTCTCCTGCTGATGTTCAGGTGTATATCAGTATGTAGTGTCTGTACTTTAAAGAGTCCTCTCCTCTGATGTTCAGGTGTATATCAGTATGTAGTGTCTCTACTTTAAAGAGTCCTCTCCTGCTGATGTCCAGGTGTATATCAGTATGTAGTGTCTCTACTTTAAAGAGTCCTCTCCTGCTGATGTTCAGGTGTATATCAGTATGTAGTGTCTCTACTTTAAAGAGTCCTCTCCTGCTGATGTTCAGGTGTATATCAGTATGTAGTGTCTCTACTTTAAAGAGTCCTCTCCTGCTGATGTTCAGGTGTATGTATGTAGTGTCTCTACTTTAAAGAGTCCTCTCCTGCTGATGTTCAGGTGTATATCAGTATGTAGTGTCTCTACTTTAAAGAGTCCTCTCCTGTTGATGTTCAGGTGTATATCAGTATGTAGTGTCTCTACTTTAAAGAGTCCTCTCCTTCTGATGTTCAGGTGTATATCAGTATGTAGTGTCTCTACTTTAAAGAGTGCTCTCCTGCTGATGTTCAGGTGTATATCAGTATGTAGTGTCTCTACTTTAAAGAGTCCTCTCCTGCTGATGTTCAGGTGTATATCAGTATGTAGTGTCTCTACTTTAAAGAGTCCTTTCCTGCTGATGTTCAGGTGTATATCAGTATGTAGTGTCTCTACTTTAAAGAGTCCTCTCCTGCTGATATACCCTTAAACCTGCTCAAATCAAACCAAAACGTCCTGGCTGGATTCAACTAAAGTAAAGGAGAAGATATGTGTTTGAACTATTGAGCACCTGGAGCGTAAGCTGCGTGGGGACATATTGCTGTAAGCACTCGTATTGGGGATGGAAATGAAAAGGTTGCGGGTACATCGTGCGGGAAGCCTGGGTTTAATATCCTTCAGGACGTGACTCACAGTTCTCTCTGGATGGACGTTCGCTTCAGGCTGCGGGGAGCAGAGTGAATAACTGACCACGCTACGCTCCAAAGTGGCGCTCTGTTGTTTTTCTGCTTGTTTTCGTCTTTCTCTGCGACGTAATCTGCTTTGTTAGTTTACACACACACACACACACACACACACACACACACACACACACACACACACACACACACACACACACACAATCACACACACACACAGAATCACTCACACTCACACATATACACACACACACACACAGAGAGAGAATCACACACACACACACACACATATATACACACACACACACACACACACACACACCTCATGCCGGATGAATAAATCCATCTGAAGTCCAGTTCTTCTTCTTCTGTGTGTGTGTGTGTGTGTGTGTGTGTGTGTGTGTGTGTGTGTGTGTGTGTGTGTGTGTGTGTGTGTGTGTGTGTGTGTGTGTGTGTGTGTGTGTGTGTGTGTGTGTGTGTGTGTGTGTGTGTGTGTGTGTGTGTGTGTGTGTGTGTGTGTGTGTGTGTGTGTGTGTGTGTGTGTGTGTGTGTGTGTGTGTGTGTGTGTGTGTGTGTGTGTGTGTGTGTGTGTGTGTGTGTGTGTGTGTGTGTGTGTGTGTGTGTGTGTGTGTGGGGGTCTACCAGAGGAGTTCACTTGGTCTAAACTAGGGATGCACGATATTGGTTTTTTGAAACCGATAACTTCCTGCTTCTCAAGACCGATACCGATAATAATATATATATATATATATATATATATATATATTAAATGTACCTGTAGTTTTTGCACACCTGGTGGTAAAAGAGAGACTAGCAGTGAGCAAAGGACATGAGCATTACTACTATGAACAAAACAAAGCCAAGAACAGTTTCTCTTCAAAGTGACCATATTTATTTTCCCAACGAAACTTCTCTCCTTTCCCCAAAGCCTCGTGGAGAGGTGAGAGCCCGGTGCCTTTGCAGCTGGCTTTGGGTTCGCCGCTAGTTTAGCAGCGCAGGCGTCTTTGTACGCTGTTAACACACCATCGTAGCCATGGCGATGTTTCAGGCGACTGATCAGGTTGGAAGTATTATAGCTCGTTGCCTTCTTCCCTCCTCGTGGAACTTCTGCATCTGTTAATACAGAGAGCAAGCGAACTATCGAACTCTGAAACTTTGAAGTAGTCCCGTACCACCGACGACATGTTTGTTCGCTGTCCTGGCTTCACGGCCGCACGCCGTTTACGTCACAGCCAGGCACGAGTTAGGGAGCGCTGGCTTTGTGAAGAACTCCCCTCTTCCTAAACCACTAACACCACAGCACTGACACAACCGGACCGACAATTATCGTGCACCGCGAGTCTAAAGTCTGTCTTGTCAAAATAAAAAGTAATATTCCATTAATAATAGATGAAACCTGCAATAACAGTTTCGTTGGCCACTGGTGGGCAGCAGAACGGACTCAAACGCAACACGGACATATTATTTACTCACCTTTTAGCAAACAGAGCAGCTCGAGTGTTATCATTACTCATTGGGCATCTTCAACATTCTCACGTTTTGCTCCGTTTTGGTCCCCACCGCCTCCTGAGGATATATCTGTCTCTGACTGCTCAAAGCTCACAAGTGTTAACTAGCTCGTCTCTCACTTCATTGTTCTGCTGTTTGTAGATTTAACTTTTGACTTTTCTCTCAAAAGTGGGCCATGAGAGCACCGCGAGTCGCAGCGAGTCGCAGCGAGTCGCCGCGAGTCGCCGCGAGTCGCAGCGAGTCGCCGCGAGTCGCCGCGAGTCGCCGCGAGTCGCCGCAACAGTACATTTATGGTAAAAAAACAAGCTGAAACTAAAATTGCTCCCTGAAGGCGTGGGCAAGCTGCAGATTCAGGCAACAACTCCCTGAAGGTTAAGTTAATAATATCAATCAGCTTGGTTTATTTTGGAGGAGATATATCAGTGTCTGTGGGCCGTAAGGTGCAGCTCCTAAAATCACGTGTTATGATCATCACTAGAGATGTCCCGATCCGTGATTTTCAAAAAATCGGGGATCGGGATTTTTTAAAAAAATATTTTTATATAAAATAAAAATAAATTATTGTATGTTACAAAACAAAAATGACCATGTTCACGTCTTAAAGTCATCCTGAGGACTTAGTTTTGGTTTAAAATGACTCCACATCATGTATGTGTTGCTTCTTTGGGCTTGTCTTCAGACCTGCTTACTCCTCTCAGAGCAACAGAGTGGGCGCAGTGTCTGATAGCAGCAGCGAGCTAACGAGAGGCTACGTCCAGCTGGAGACTCGGGAGTCGGGACGGAGCAGAGGTCAGGAGTTTGGAAGTATTATGAAATTGAAAGCGAAGGCAGTGTGACAGCCAGATGCAATGTTTGGAAGGCGGAGGTTCCGCGTGGTGGAAAGAACAGAGCTACGTTCAACACGACCAATCTAACACGCCACCTGAGAAACAAACAACAACAACAACACGGCGAGTACACAGCGGCCACTCGGGGTAACGGCACGGAGACAACCGACACTTTCAGAGGCTTTCAAGAGGAAAGAGAAACTGCCCCAGAACAGAGACAAGGCCAAAGATAGCAGCCAAGATAGCTGAACTCATCGCGTTGGAGGACCAGCCGTTATCTGTTACCCATTGCATAAAGATCGGATCGGGAAAAATCGGTATCGGCAGATTGTCAAAATCAAATGATCGGAATCGGATCGGGAGCAAAAAAAGGTGATCGGGACATCGCTAATCATCACCAAAGTACAAAACCATAATCTTTTTTTAACCAATTGGGTTTTGTGCCGAAACGTAACCAGACTTCAACCAGAGAGACTTAAGACGCACTTATAGGAATCGTCATGGACCGAAGATACTTGATTATTTTTTACAAGAAGAACTAGAAATGTATTCAGGTGTCTCGAAAACAGTGTTTGCAAGTTATTCATACGTGACCGGAGAGCGGGTCGATTATCGTTACCGCCCAGGCGTCCACAGAGGAGTGTCGGGTCTATACGAGGGATCATTATGAATGTGATACGTTCCATCTGAATTGCTAGGGTTATAAATGGCAGCCAGTGTGTGGTGTGTGTGTGTGTGTGTGTGTGTGTGTGTGTGTGATATTATAATGAACACAATCAGTGCTTTCCATCAACTGATTGTCGAGATATAGAGCAAGAACCACACACACACACACACACACGTGGTTTGCTTGGCAGTCGGTTGATCAGCTGACTGTTAATTAAAACGGAAAAATAAAAGACTGGGAAGAAATTCAGGAAACAGATTTACTCTCTTCTTCTGTTGATTGCTCTCTCATTAATTCAGCCATATGCAGCAGAATAAAGCACTGCTGGCACGCTGACAGCAGACACACACACACACACACACACACACACACCACACACACACACAGTTTCCTATTCACATATATTGTACCCTTAACCACCTAAACTCGGCAATTAAATACCAGGTCTATCTTCAAACTTAAAAACCCTTTTTAAGATGTATCAATTGTGAATCAGATTTTCAGACTTTTCAACAAAGCGAGCCGGAGAGGACTCTTTAAAGTAGAGACACTACATACTGATATACACCTGAACATCAGCAGGAGAGGACTCTTTAAAGTAGAGACACTTCATACTGATATACACCTGAACATCAGCAGGAGAGGACTCTTTAAAGTAGAGACACTACATACTGATATCCACCTGAACATCAGCAGGAGAGGACTCTTTAAAGTAGAGACACTACATACTGATATACACCTGAACATCAGCAGGAGAGGACTCTTTAAAGTAGAGACACTTCATACTGATATACACCTGAACATCAGCAGGAGAGGACTCTTTAAAGTAGAGACACTACATACTGATATACACCTGAACATCAGCAGGAGAGGACTCTTTAAAGTAGAGACACTACACACTGATATACACCTGAACATCAGCAGGAGAGAACTCTTTAAAGTAGAGACACTACACACTGATATACACCTGGACATCAGCAGGAGAGGACTCTTTAAAGTAGAGACACTACACACTGATATACACCTGAACATCAGCCGGAGAGGACTCTTTAAAGTCTTTAAAGGACTCTTATATCATCCTAACTAACCTTGATAAAGAAGCAGATTTCAAAGGAGGTTGTTACGCCACTAAGTCTAAGAACATATCATGTTTTAAATTACCTTTCGTCTCGTCCACTTATCTGCAGGCTTATGCAGGAACGAAATGCATGAAATTCAAATGTCCTCACAAGGACAGAAGTACAAGGGTACACACACACAGGAAGCTGTCCGGCTGAACATCTTCCCCGCAGTGTTTTGGTTCAAAGTGGATCATTCAAGCCGGAGACCATGTCCGCAGAAAGTTCATCAGAATACGAGCAGCCATGCATCACCTCGCTGATGCTTTGTTTCCGTCCCCATCGTCTCCGTCTTCAGTCACAATGATGTCCTCTTCCTATATCCTGCTGTCACCTCGTCCGTAGAACCTTCTGGATGCCTGCTGGCGGCTTTCTGAATGATTCGTATCTGATCCATAAAGGCAGCACGTGACAAATAAGGACATATTCTATTTACGAGTATATAGACATCTTGCACTATTTTTTATTCATATTTTATGACATGTTGCATCGTTGGAGGAGCTCAGGTCAGGAGATTTCCATTTCTCCGCTGGAGCTTGTGTTCCTACGACAACAACACCTTTGAATTGAATTGCAGTGATGTGGAGATGACTCAAAACCAGATTTAAGAAATACAAATAATATAAAAGAGACAAAAAACAGGCATTGGGATCGCAGCATGTCGGCCAGGAGCCCCCCGAATGACTCCTGTTGGAAGTTGCGCCCCCCCACACACACACTCACCGACGAGTCTCAAAATGCTACAACTGCCGGCACAAACTGGATGAGTGTGAAGTGTTGTGTTGAAGGAGGATGAAAGCGTAATTGAGGAGCGCTATTGGAGCGACTTTGATGGCTATTGGACTCAGGATTAATTCATTTGGATTCCCGCTGTGTGAAGAAATTAAAGGACGGCGCGGAAGTGGAAACAAAGGGATTAAACCAGGGGTCTCAAACTCAAGGCCGGGGGGCCAAATCCGGCCCGCGACTTCATTGTATGCGGCCCCGCAAGAGCCTGCAAAGAATATAATACGTTTATTATACGGTTACATGCCGATTTACAGAAGCAGGTTGCCCATGAACTACATGTCCCACAATGCATCTTGTTTTGTGACATGCACTGAAGAGACTTGCAATTATTTGCTTCTGCTTTCAGACGTAGTTAATTACTAAGTTATTATCCTATCCGATAATAATCTAATTCAGAGGCAATAATGTAATATAATTAGGGCTGTCAAACGATTAACATTTTTAATCAGATTAATCACAGCTTAAAAATTAATTAATCAGATTAATCACGTAGCCCCAATGATTTAACTAATATGTAACTCCCTCCACCCCGGATAAAAGCACGTTGAGAAGCCCCTTTTCTCTCATTCCACAACGTTGGAGGAAATAACATCAAGGGAACGGATTAATAGGCTGTTCGTGGTTAACGTGTTATCCGGCATTCTAGCCTAATCTGTTATCTGTAAACGTCAAATATACTGATTTAAGGGATAATCCACGAACATCCTTTTAATACGCATGTGTAGTTAATTTGATTCAGATGTTCTGATATTATCCGCAATATACATCTTTAAACGTCTTCTTACCTTTAAAAGTCCATCACGAACGGTCGGGTCTATTATGCTACAACTCTACTGCGCTGCTAGCCGCAGATCCTCTCAATAGTTTCCCGGAAGTGCTCCGCGATCCGCCATTGCTGTAAAAAACTGGTCCATTGGAGTGAACGGAGATGTCGGAACTCTTCTCTGGGCGGGGTCGGACATCCGACCCCGCCTTTTATCCGACCCCGCCCCATTCCGCGTTCCGCAGCGAGGACCTTCTCGGCCATTCTGCACATGCGTTAAATGCGTTAAATATTTTTAACGCAATTAATTCAAAAAATTAATTACCGCCGTTAACGCGATCATTTTGACAGCACTAAATATAATACATTATTTTATATATATATTATATATTTATATAGTTACAACCGGCCCTTTTTGAGTGCAACCTTTATGCGAATGTGGCCCGCGATGAAATTGAGTTTGACACCGCTGGATTAAACTGTTTAAAACACGTGCTCAAAGTAAGCCGGATTTTGCCGATGTGTTAACGTGGATTCAAAAGTCGTAAATAATCTACAAAATGGAGGAGAGCGATCTGATCGGAGCAACTGTGACGAATAATCCAACTGAAACCGGCGTGGACGATGACTATGTTTTAAAAATGCGCTTATCCAGACAAGCCCGGTTTGGACACTTTACGGGCCGAAGAAACATTTCTCTTAAAGAATTATACATTTCTGTCTTTTTATGCCTTTATTAGCTAACTTGAATCTTTATTACAATTAATTAATCAATTATTTTGGTAAATCTAAATATGATATTTGGCCTCAAATCCTCTGTTCCGACATCAGGGGGGCGCCAGATGTAGGACCCACTGAGGATGGGACCCACTGAGGATGGGACCCACTGAGGATGGGACCCACTGAGGATGGGACCCACTGAGTATGGGACCCACTGAGGATGGGACCCACTGAGGATGGGACCCACTGATGTGGACCATATGAATTATTCCTTACCATCCAACCCTTCTTTAAAGATGAAACACGTTGTGAATCGGATGTCTTTTACGTTTTTTTTTATCGAAAAGACATTTGTGGGAATGATGTGTGTCCTTTTTGCGTCTGAATCAATAGTACACACTCATGACAACGCGTGCATAACTTCTACCTTATATAACGTTACAACTGAAATCACCAGAATCTGTTTACACAACATATTGTTAGAAATGTCGCCCAGAAAGATGACCTCGATGCTGACACTTCAACACGTCTCATTCCAGTCTGTGTCTGGGTCGTGTGTTGAAGAGCAGAACATTAAAGGAAAGTGTATTTCTTAAAAACTCAGTTAACGCGTGGGAATATTCGTCAGAACGCCTTCAGGAAGATATTTCCTTCAGATGCTTTTTTTAAACTGCTCCCAAACAACTCCTCTGATGTTTCAGCTCTGAAGGACAACAGGGTTTACTCAATTATAACGTGTGAGAGATCGCCGTGGGTGTGTGTGTGTGTGTGTGTGTGTGTGTGTGTGTTCCTCTGTGTGTGTTGCGCTGCCTCATGCTCATGTCCAAGGCTAATCAACAGACTATAAACAAACATCTAACACCGTGTGTGTGTGTGTGTGTGTGTGCGTGTGTGTGTGTGTGTGTGTGTGGCTTATTAGTGAGGCAGAACATGCACTCATGTCTGCAGCCACTTTCACAGTAGGTGATCAGAAACACACACACACACACACACACACACACACACACACACACACACACCGTGTACTAAAGCGCGATAATGAAGCGCCAACACAGTGACACTCACTCTGAGCGTGTGTGTGTGTGTGTGTGTGTGTGTGTGTGAGCAGTGTGTGATGTATTTTATATACAGTGTGTTGTGTTACAAAGGCAAACAAAAATAATCTTACATCCACTCAAATACTAAAAACCCAACAACACTCAAATACCCACTACGAGGATTAATCCGCCGCAGAAAATAGTCCCCAACAGAATGCCCTATCTCCTCTTGTGTGTTTCATAAGCACTTCCGTCGGCAGCTGGAAAATACTTGTCTCAAAGAAACTGTATATTTGTGTTTTTAAAGATGTATTATTTACTAGTAACCCACGGGTTTGGGCCTGGAACGCGTTGTTGGGTTTGGTCTGTTGGAAATAGGAAACACGCAGAGTATAAATAACGCCAGCCCCGGGCTCTAAATAATAGAAACACTGTTCAACTCAATGAACATGTTTGATTTAAAGTATTTAATGTATTCGTGTGGCGAACATGTTAATGTGGGAAGGGCTGTCAGTTTGGAGTTGTGCGTTATTGAAGTTCAGTATTTAGAATGTAGTGATACAGAGGGAGCTTCACTTGGATTCTCGTTGCTTTTGTTCCACTTTAATTGCCAGGATGCATCAAAGGACACTGACACACACACACACACACACACACACACACTCACTCACTCACTGACGCGTGTCTTTTGTTGTTGTAAATCAAAGGTTTCGTGGTAGTGACAGATTGGTTTTGGCTTTATATAGCAATTTAAACATCACACCGAGAGACACACACACACACACACACACACACACACACACACACACAGTCAAATGGGGCGCAGGAAAAGAACAATTTAAAGAGTAACGATCAGCGTCAGGAAGCTGAACACGCCGACTGTCTTTCCGCCTCACCTCCTTTCAAAGTTTCACACATGAGAACTTCTGTTGGGCAGAAAAGCGATGGTCTGTCCGAGCGTTAAGTCAATTATCTGATCATTTCAAATAGTACACCGTACAGAACTGTAAGAGAGGGTTTCCATGGCGTTGGTGTACGGCTCGGTACACCGCAAGTATCTGTACCTCCGTAAAGCGTCACAGATACCAATAGAGGTATTTAGTTAAAAACCCTCAAAATCCATGTTCTCTTAATCTTGCCCCGTCCTGCCAGGTCGAGGTCGATCAGAAGCTCCGAGGTGCTTGGCTTTGGTCAAAATGGTCGGGGGGGAAATCTAAAAGTCCAAAGTCTTTGACTGCTTTTCTTCTCGTGTCCCATGTGACCGTCCTCCGATAACCAGCCCGCTCCACTTTGAAAGCCTTGTTGTCGGTGGAGTCTTAATAAGTCCTCCAAATTCATGTCAGAGTGAGCGCTCGTCCCCACATGAAGATCTTTGTTTCTCCGGCGGCAGGAGTTTCTTATCCCTCGCTGGTTCGACAGTCTGAAAGCAAGTCCTTTAGACGTCAAAGAACTGCTCAATCCCTCTATCGATGCTTCTAGTCCTGAATTGCTTAAAGGTGGGGTAAGTACGTTTGAGAAGCCGGCTCGAGATACACTTGTTGTTATATTCCATGGAATGCTCTTAACATCCGATAGAAATGAATATCTGAAGTGCTTTGACAACAAATCCATAACAAAACATCATCAGTGGAAGCCGTGGCGCTGTAAAAAGCTCGACCAATCATCTGCCTCGGCCCGGCTAAAGTGACAGGATGGCCTACCTGCCTGTCAGCCTTCCATCGGGGCACACACTTACCTCGTGCCCTCATTGGTCATGTGCGCGTTCCTGTGTGTCGGGGGAGGGGCTCTGAGAGGAAGTGGCAGATTCTTCCCGGCTGTGTATTTTCAAATTCTAGCGATCTCGAGCCGGTTCCTCCAAAATTAAACCTTTAAGATAAAGCTCCGGACACACCGAGCCGATTTTCGGCAACGACAGATGTCTGGCCGTCGATGAGTCTCGTGTCGCCCTACTCAGATCGGTGTGTCCCGCCCGTCGTGCCACACCTTCCGCCGCCGATTCGATACGTTGAATCGGGAGGCCGTCAGCAAAAGAAATCACTCTGATTGGCTGTTCAGCTGGCGAATCAGTGCATGAGAAGCGAAACGGAAGTGAGGGACCCAAACAAACGATTAAGAAGGCAAATGTGAGATTCCATTTACCTCCAGCTCTCGACTCAGGTTCGGGAAAGCCCCGTGAGCTCCTCGCTGTAGAGGGAACATGGAACGCTATTCGTTGTTTGTCTGTATCACGCAGTCTGTTCTTCTTCTCTCGGTTATCACGCAGTCTGTCTTCCGGTTGCCTTTTTTGAATGACGAATACACACTACCGCCCCCTGTTGGTAAGGAGAGGTATTGCCACTCACGCATGCGCAGTGCGTACGTGCTTCTTGGCCGTCGGCTGAAGTCTGTGCGGTGTGTTCCAGTGCGACGCACGGCCGAGACGCGGAGACGCGAGGCGATGTAATCTATTAATCCTTATCTGGTTATAATATAATAACACATTCGAAGAGCAGAAATAAACAATTCCAAAATTGAAACATCTCAAAATAGAAATAAACCATCAGAGAGTACAGAGAACAAACTGAAACATTGACTTGAATTACATTTATTACGTCAACAGATTCCACATGACTGCATTACGTTTAAATAAAAAGTATTAGGTTCAACTTAATAATATTGCTTTCAACTGACCGAATGCAGTTTTGTGAAACGTGTTGACATAATCCATCCGTCTTCTCCGCGTATTTGTGGTCGGGTCTCGGGGTAGCAGTTCCAGCAGAGAGCCCCGAACATTCCCCTCATCAGCCAGCTCTGCCTGGGGGGGTCCCAAGGCGCTCCCAGGCCAGCGTAGAGATATAGTCCCTCCACCTGGTCCTCGGTCTACCCCTCGGTCTCCTCCCGGCTGGACGTGCCTGGAACACTTCCCAGGTGGCATCCTAACTAGGTGCCCGAACCACCTCAACCGACTCAACTCCGAGTCCCTCCCGGACGACTCGCTCGCCTTATCCCCGAGGGAGACGCCCGCTCGTATCCTCTGACGTAATACTTTTAAATAAAATCAAGCTTTCAGTTTCTTCAGTGGAGGACGACCGTGAATGCGTTATTTTCTAAACCCACCCACGTGTTTCCGTCGGCCTCTGTTGAACCTCCTGTCACACACACGTGAATTAAGCAGCAGGTTTGTTTTCATAGTCTCCAGTGCTCCCCGGAGGCGGCGCTCCTCTCTCTCCGGAGTCACAGATGTAGAAGATGTAAACAGAGCGTGTGCCAAGTGACAACCAAGACTGATTTGCCTGTCGTCGCGCTGAGAGGAAATCAGACGCCGTCTCTGAACACGGGGATGAATATTTATCAGAGAGGGTCAGCCGAGAGGAGGAGGAAGAGGAGGACGATCAAAGGCGGAGATTTGCTTTGTTCTGAGAGGAGGATGTGGAGGTGAAGAGAAAGGAAGCGTCAGGTCTGTTCCACCACGCTTTAATTCACTGCAGTGCATAATTAGCATGAAACTGCAAGCTCTGCGACGTAGTTTCTAAAAATAAAGTCACTGCTGTCACCGCCTCGCCTCAGAGCACTCTCCCAGGAGGAAGCACGCCGCCACACGGGGGTTTTATGCTTTACTTCTACGGGTCAGACGACACCGAAAACAGACATCTCTCTGGTTTCATTGCCCGGGTTACTGACAGGCTGCGCCACCCTCTCGTTAGTGGGGGTTGATGGAGGTTTTTCTACCCAGAATGCAAGGCGTGCAACAATATTCAAGGCTGAAAGATGTTGTTGGGGGGGATCGGGGTTATGTCTACTTCCACTATGCTGCTGAAAAAGACCCGAGGAGTCTCAATCAAAGCAAAGCAACAAACTTTACTTTCTAGCAATATTACAAAGCATGCATCGACACAATTGGCTTTTTCCACATGTAACTATGACGTTAGCATCCAATTCCAGTCGTGTTCGTGTCTGCAGGATTCATTTGAAACCAGTATTTACTTCACGTTGAGCTTCTATCCCATTATCACCTGAGATAAACGGTTCTTTGTCGGCGTAATGGTCTACTTTCTTTAACCTCTCGGTGCCTTCTGATGCAGAAAACCGTTTTAGTTTAAAGAGTGATTTGCTGTTTGGTGCCGGAGCCACAAAGCCCGAACCATGAGCGAAAAGAAGCTCGAATGAAGTGGCAGAGATGTGAGAATGGCTTCATACTACGGACGCACTATAACTCGGCTACATGCGACTATATCCGGTTTGTAAGGTGTATATTCTTCCTGTTTACCCTCATACTAATCCAACGCTACAGTACAGGTACATGGCTTTAGCGTCCCGTACGACATGTTCCACATATCACGCATTTTTACATTTTACAATCTGCATCAACTTTAATTGTGAGCTACTACACAATGCAATGAACATAAAACATACAATTAATTATATTTAGAGAAATGTTTTAATATATTTAAAGAACTGTGATTTATATAATTCCTCATATGATGTTGATATTCACTTTTAGCACAAACTAACTTCACAGTGGAGAGCATTCAAAGTGTATCGGATGGAGCATTGAGTCTTTAGTAAAGTACTTCTCAGCCTACACAATCTTGTGTGTGCATGTGTGTGTGTGTGTTTACTATTTGTGTGTGTTTAGTGTGTGTGTCTGCTCAGTATTCATCCATCTGTCTGTGGTATTTTCTTGGCTTTTTGCTCAATCTTATCGAGCTCCGTCGCTCTGTGTCCTTTCTCATCATTATTCCACCATGTATCCTCCTCAAAACACACACACACACACACACACACACACACACTCACACTCACACTCACACTCACACTCACACTCACACTCACACACTCACACTACCTGCATGTGTGTGTAACCTGAGTGAACTTCACAAATGGCAGTCTCCCTTCGTTATGCTTTGAGGCTGAAACAGTGTGAACGATGACAGGAAAAAGCTAATGAAGACAAAGCGCGTCGTAGAAACCACAGAAGAAGAAAAAGTCATTAGTAATTATTTCCACAAGTTGTAAGAAACGACAAAGGGATTATTGAGGCTGTCACTGTACGAGGACTGAAAGCCTCTCCAGTGTAAAATTAATTATATTTTGTATTTGTCGGCAGGCTTGAGCACACTGCCAGCATGAAACCAATTTGATGTATGAAAACCGGGCTGACCCACTTCTAACGGCGCTGTGTAAAGGCTAAAATCAAATGTAAAGCGTCATGTTCAATGCGAGCTCAGCAGCAGGGTGGAATCAAAGAGCTGGAAACTGATTCCACTGCAGTTATTTATAATTCAACAGAGAACCTCTAAATGCTCGTTTAATCCTCTGCTTTCAAACGGTGCTGATTGTATCGCTATCGTTAAGGTGCTGACCCAGGTTATCAGGAATGGGGCGAAGCCTGCGAGCTAGTTCAGGCAGTCAACTCGAGCACTTATGCTGCATTCATACATAACGCCCCCTTGCCGCTCTACAACCAACCAAACAGAGTCTCCTTAATATGCCGCTCTATTTAACCTGCCAGATCGCTCACCATGCATTGCTTGCTGCTGCTATTGATGCAGCTACGTCGCTGCTGCTTGCTGCTGCTTGCCTGCCCCACCACCACCCCAGCTTCCACCTGTAGGCTCGGGGGTTAGTTATTTAATCATCACTCATCGTGCTATGTATATCTATGGAGTGATGATGCCCGAGCCTAGTCGCCAAACTCAACTATATGCTGCTTCTAATAAACATGTTAACGGAACACGTGAGTTGTCTGACTGAACTGTTATTATTATGCAGTGAAATCCACAGATTTACAGAGCTGGAGAAAGTATTCAGATCTTCTAAAAAGTAAAAGTAGTAATACTAGAGTGTAAACATAGTCCTGCATTTTAATGTTTTTCGATTAAAAATATTTATATCAACAATAAGTTTAAGTAAGAATGTTGAATAAAAAGATAAAATCAAAAATAGTATACAAACGACAAGTAAAGGGGAAAATGTGCAATGCAGACAATTCTAAAAATACTTATATTAACAAAAGAACTGATTGAAATCTGCAAAAACTATTAAATCAAATATACTTATTTCTATGAACATCAGAAGTTAAAGGGAAAAATGTGCCATAACAAGTTAAAATACAAACATATATATTGTGTATTATATACAGTGTTGAATATCTGATTTCCATGTCTGCGGTTGTTTACCTCCTCTGGCTGGTTCAGCTCCCTCTCACTGTGGAGGGTCTCAGTGTGACGGGGTCTGCCTCGGGGATCCAACCATCGCCTGTTGAGCCAGCTCCCTCAGGGTGGTCGGTTTGAGTCCCTGCCCAGACACACAGCCCAGCAGCCAGAAACTGGAGGGACTCAGTATGCATGTGAGCACACATCGCTCTGCAGAACCATGTCTGCAGAACCACGCTGTGTCCAAACAGCCCACTGGGTTAGGGACAGTGGCTTCGTTTGGAATAAAATATAATACAATATGTATATAAATATAGGAATTGGAAGTAAGAAGGTGCGATAAAAACATAAAATACAATATTTATCAGACAGTGTAGTTCAATACTCGATGCTGATTGGCCGATTTTGGACATCCTGCGTTCTGCTCTTTTAGGCAAGCAGACAGTTACATTACATCGCATTTAGCTGACGCTTTTATCCAAAGCGACTTACAATAAGTGCATTCGACCAGGAAGACACAACCTTGAAGAAAACAGAATCATATAAGTACATCAGGTTTCATAGAGCCAATCGTTTCAAGTGCTACTCAACTGGCTTTAGAGAAGCCAGTCCTTTATTAGTATATAAGTGCTCTGTTAGCAGTTCTTTGTTAGTCATTCTATCGCTCGAAGTGGAGTCGAGAGAGATGAGTTTTCAGTCTGCCCCCGGAAGGTGTGTGAGCTTTCTGCTGTCCTGATGTCAATGGGAGCTCATTCCACCATCTTGGAGCCAGGACAGCAAACCCACGTGTTTCTGCTGATGGGAACTTGGGTCCCCCTCGCAGCGAGGGTGCAGCGAGTCGTCTGGGAGCGAGTGTAGAGCACGTGCTGGGGTGTACGGTTTAACCATGTCCTGGATGTAGGAAGGGCCAGATCCATTCGCAGCATGGTACGCAAGTACCAGTGTCTTGAAGTGGATTCTAGCAGTTACCGGAAGCCAGTGGAGGGAGCGGAGGAGCGGCGTGGTGTGGGAACATTCAGGAAGGTTGAAGACCAGACGAGCCGCTGCATTCTGGATGAGAGAGGTCGGATGGCACATGCAGGCAGACCAGCCAGGAGGGAGCTGCAGTAGTCTAGGCGTGAGATGACGAGAGCCTGGACCAGAACCTGCGTGGCTTTCTGGGTCAGCTGGGGACGCGTCCTCCTGATGTTGTAAAGCGTGTATCTGCAGCAGCGGGTTGTAGCAGCGATGTTTGCAGTGAAGGACAGGTTGTTATCTAGGGTCACACCCAGAGTCCTTGCAGTCTGAGTCGGGGAAACAACAGAGGGGCCGATGTTGATAGTCAGGTCAAGAGAGGGACAATCTTTTCCCGGAAGGAAAAGCAGTTCAGTCTTGTCAAGGTTGAGCTTGAGGTGATGAGCGGACATCCACTGACAGATGTCAGCTAAACAAGCAGAGATGCTGTTGTGACGACCTGGGTCTCTGAGCGGGGAAAGGACTAGGATTAATTGGGTGTCGTCAGCGTAGCAGTGGTATGAAAAACCATGCGGGCTAATGACAGATCCGAGCGAGTTTGTGTGCAAGGAGAAGAGGAGAGGACCAAGAACAGAGCCCTGAGGGACCCCTGTAGTTACTTAAGATATCAAAACCGTTGTGACCGCTTATGATGATCAGTCCGTTGCTAAGGATATCAGACTGTTGCTAAGATATCAGATGTTGCTAAGGATATCAGACTCTTGCTAAAGATATCAGACTGTTGCTAAGGTATCAGACTGTTGCTAAGGATATCAGACTGTTGCTAAAGATATCAGATCGTTGCTAAGGATATCAGACCGTTGCAAAATATATCAGATTGCTGCTAAGGATATCAGACCCTTGCTAAAGATATCAGACTGTTGCTAAAGATATCAGCCTGTTGCTAAAGTTATCAGACTGTTGCTAAGGATATCAGACTGTTGCTAAAGTTATCAGACTGTTGCTAAGGATATCAGACCCTTGCTAAGGATATCAGACTGTTGTTAAAGATATCAGATTGTTGCCAAGGATATCAGACTGTTGCTAAAGTTATCAGACTGTTGCTAAGGATATCAGACCGTTGCTAAAGATATCAGATTGTTGCTAAGGATATCAGACCCTTGCTAAAGATATCAGACTGTTGCTAAGGATATCAGACTGTTGCTAAATATATCAGACTGTTGCTAAGGATATCAGACTGTTGCTGCATCACAACACACGATTGAAATATACAATATATAATATCACAAATGGGCATGTTGCAGCCATACCACAAATGAAATGACTAAGTACACATTTACACACAAAAAAGACAAAAAGCAGCCATAGCAACACAGTTTAAAACAGTATAGGCAGAAATGGGTTTAATGCATTTAAATGTAGCACAGTAAATCCCTACATATACCAACGTGAATGGACTATGTGTGCAACTAAATTAAATTCAAGAGCACAGCCAAGACTAATACACATTTACAGTAATAGTAGTAACAGTTTTTATTTCGAGTCATTTTTGTTGGCTGGATCTAAAAGAAAAAGGTATGCCGCGACTAAGTAATTAAATTACATTTTGACAACCTATCTTCAAAAGTGAAGTGTAGCACAGCCTCTGCACCACCTGCTACTCTTTGATTACGAACCTCATGTACCGCCTTCCCAACACAGAGAGGACCCTGTGATGTTCTTTAAGACGAAACAATCCTCCACTCCTGATGCATTGTGGGAGCTCAGTGTGTGTATATCACTCCCAGTTTAGCTCCAGTTGCTCAACATAAGCCAGTATTGTTTTTGGTGTAAGGAGAGAAGTAGTTGCTTGCTTTATAGGGACGGAGTTTGTGACTTTGGGGGCGACGTAATTAAACTTGACTTGTTTCAACTGCGGGGTGAAGTGATGCAAATAGGACTCAAACTCCCCTCACACACACACCCACACACACACACACCCACACACACACACACACACACACACACACACACACACACACACACACCTTCTCTACTTTACATACTTTGATCCGCTGAAGGACGATTTGCTGCAGAAACACTTCGCGCTGCCAGATATGCAGCACACTGAGCCGAGGTATGAACCCTGCAGTTTGTCTCTCTGCTTTAATGGATGTTTAAAGTGAACTTTGACGTTGCTTTTTTAAAGATCGCCTCCCGTCCGCTGTGCAGTAAAGATTTAAAGGGAAACTCGGAAACAAAGCTGGCAGGGACATTTGTTCCCAAATGTTATTCATTGAAGAAACGTTGCCAGCAAACAGCCCGAGTCCAGAAGCATTTCTCCTGTCCGCACGTTCCACTACCCGCGAGGTTCAGTCTATCTCCTACGTGCTCCGACTCTCATTACACTTCACCGTTGCCAAACCCTAAAGACCAACGGTCCAATCGGGTGGTAGCATGCCATCAGTTTGGAGCAACATTGCTGGTTTCCCTCCAGTGTGGCTGATGAGTAGAATCTGCTCCATCTGATCAGACGATCCAACGGCCTCTGGCTGTTCGGTCCTCAGATAGATCCCCAATCAGTGTTTTCGGAGCAGCAGGATGTCCTCTTTCTCTCTGTATTCAAAGTAAGACTGGGGTTGGATTTAATTAAACTATCCCTCTTTTAATTTTCTCAAACATTGTGCCAACATTTTGCAGCAGAAATGTTAAGGTAATGCCTTGTGTGGTCATGTTAGCTACGCAAATGGCCCCAGAGATGGGAATATTGGTCTGTTGGTCGCCGACTTTGGACAGAATTGGTATTTCCCAATGTGACGGGGCTCTATTTGTCCGTCCGAAAACACTGGCCTAGTCGTTTGGGTAAGCTCCAAAACTTTATTTTCAGCAGCAAACAAATAAAATAACGAACCAGCACAACTTAAACAAACAACTCCAAATCAGACCGTCCATCACTCACGGAGAGTAAACGTGTTCAGCTGTTGCCTTCTCTGCAACATTCCCCCGAGTCCCCCTTCCAGGGCCAACCCCGTCCCTTATTACCCCGTAGCCCCTCCCACCAGGCTTACCGTCAACAGGTGACAACGATTAAACTCCAAACCACATTTCAACATAAAAATCCGCCCCATAATTAACAAACACAAAAATGAATAAGAGATTGTGTGTGTGTGTGTGTGTGTGTGTGTGTGTGTGTGTGTGTGTGTGTGTGTGTGTGTGTGTGTGTGTGTGTGTGTGTGTGTGTGTGTGTGTGTGTGTGTGTGTGTGTGTGTGTGTGTGTGTGTGTGTGTGTGTGTGTGTGTTGTGTGTGTGTGTGTGTGTGTGTGTGTGTGTGTGTGTGTGTGTGTGTGTGTGTGTGTGTGTGTGTGTGTGT
The DNA here is from genome assembly GCA_036324585.1 of Champsocephalus esox. Lineage (NCBI taxonomy): Eukaryota > Metazoa > Chordata > Actinopteri > Perciformes > Channichthyidae > Champsocephalus > Champsocephalus esox. Next base: position 25,942,039 of record CM070492.1, read on the forward strand.
GTGTGTGTGTGTGTGTGTGTGTGTGTGTGTGTGTGTGTGTGTGTGTGTGTGTGTGTGTGTGTGTGTGCTGTCAGTGGCAGAGTCAGTCACTCATGTGATCCGCTCCGTCACACCCAACAAATATTGGACGGATTTCCAGGAAGTTTAATACAGACGTTCGTGAACCCCGGTGGAGGAATCCCACTGAACCCCGGTGGAGGAATCCCACTGAACCCCGGTGGAGGAATCCCACTGAACCCCGGTGGAGGAATCCCACTGAACCCCGGTGGAGGAATCCCACTGAACCCCGGTGGAGGAATCCCACTGAACCCCACTGGAGGAATCCCACTGAACCCCACTGGAGGAATCCCACTGAACCCCGGTGGAGGAATCCCACTGAATTTGGTTGTCGTCTGACTTTTCCTCTGCCTTTGTCATGAGGTTGAAATTGTTCAAATCTGTGCGGTTGGTCCACCACTTGGAAAGTAAATATCTCAACACCTTTTGGATCAATTGCAGTAAAAGTCATTGTAAAGATATTCATGATCCGCAGAGGATGAATCCTACTGACTTTGGCGACTTTTCCTCTGGAGCCGCCATGAGGTTGAGATTGTTGTTTATTTGTGAAATAATGAGGTAAAAACGTGTATTAATTACCAAATTACTGGGTAACTAATTCCCATCCCCATCAGCCTCGGGTGTAGAGCTAATTGCATTGTGGGATCGTTAGCAGAAAGTTGTGTGAATGCCAAAGTCTAGTTTCACAAAGAATTCAGAGACACATAAAATGACAGATTGTCAATATATTTCACTATATTCTAAATAAAAGTTGTTTGACATCTACTTTGTCTACGAAAGCTTGACAAGTCTCTGAAACCTCGAAATAGTTCAATCTTATAAATACCTTGGATTTTGGATTGACAGTAATCTGCCATTCTCAGAACATCTCTCCGACATTCAGACCAAGGTAAAAGCTAGACTCAGCTTTCTATACAGGAATCGCTCCTCGTTCACTTCATCTGCTAAACTGTCTCTGGTCCAGATGACCGTCCTTCCTCTGTTCGACTACGGGGACACCATCTACCGCTCGGCGTGTAACGGAGCTCTCGATCATTCAGACGTTCTGTATCACTCCGCCATCCGCTTCGCCACCAACGCCCCCTACAGGACACACCACCGTCACCTGTACTCTCTGGCTAACTGGCCCTCTCTTGAGACCAGGCGCAACATCCACTGGCCCCACCCCCTTCTACCTCGCACAATTACTGCAACTCCGCCCACCCCCGACGCCCAACACCCGGTCAGCTACAAGCATCCTGCTAAAGATCCCCAAAGCCCGTGCATCCTTTGGCCGCTCCACCTTCCAGGTTGCAGATAGCTGGAATGTCTTTCAAAAAACGTTGAAAATGAAAACCCTGGCACACACATGCAGCTGCTTTGCCTGATGCTGGTTTTAATGACTGATTGAACCACAGCAATATTGTTTTAGAGTTTGTATATGTGACCCGCTCTATCGAAATCAGTCGGAAGTCACAACGGCTCATTTCAAAATAAACGTGGATTTACGTAAAAAACTATTTTTTCAGGGTTCGGGTGTTTCGTTTGATTTTAAACAAACAAAGTCTTGGCTTTCAGAATATGAAACTTTTAATTCCAAACTCACACGATAAATACATTTTTGAAGCTTGTGAAGGGACGAAGACAGGCACCTCTCACTCGCACTCTGCTGTTCCGCAGCGCCGCCCCCCCTCCCTCCGGCTGACATTATGAACGTAAGAGTAAATTAATCATAGATAACACGGCAGGGTCCGTTACAGTTTGTTTTCATCTAATTTAAATTAAACAGAGTCTTGGCTTTCAGAATATTAAACTTGTTTCGGAAAATTCAGATCATAAATACAACTTTGAAGCTTCGGCATAATTACAAGCGGAGAACGGAGTAACTTAACGTCACAGCAGGCATAACAACAGCCGGTGTTTCTCCTGAGGGTTTTCCCCGGGAAACAAACACAACACACACAAACGCAAAAATACACACACGCACACACGTATACACACACACACACACGTATACACACACACTCGCGAGCTTCCCCTCCAAACAAAAATATCTTCCCTCCGTAGTATTTTGATCATTAGCTCCACTAATAACCAATCAGATCGATGGATTCCAGAGGAGAGGAAGCTTTGAAGGCCTTTTTCTCAAAATGAGGACTCGGTGACAGTCGTTATATAATGTGACATATTTCGCATAATATTTGGAGAACAAGAACAATCCTGATATCATTAGAGAGCTAGGACTCTCCTCTTTCCAACAGCGTATACAACTCAAAATGTGTCTTCGGGTCAATGCGACTGATTTCGATGGAGCAGGTCACAGATGTTTAACTGCTATGCCTGTCATCGTTGCTCGATGTGTTTGTGTCCTGGGTTCTGGAGTGCCCAGAGTCCAATCAGGAAGCCTGTGCCTGCTGTCAGGTCATCATTGGAAATAAGAATTTGTTCTTAATTGATTTTCCTGGATAAATAAAGGTTCTACTACTACTACTACTCTGAGAACTTGAGTTTCGGACCCTTGATTCTTCCAACAC
>CM070492.1:25949608-25954608 GCA_036324585.1 Champsocephalus esox
GGGTGTGTGTAGTGTCACAGATCAAAGAAGATATTATGACATGTTCCGACGGCAGGAGCTGCACGTTGTTCCCCCCATTTCACTCTTTCCTTTTGGGTGTTTGATAAAACGTGGGCGCCACATGTGTTAGGACGTTACTGAGCGTTAAGTGACACGTAAACAGTCGCCTGTACATCCTGGCTCTGCAGGGCAACAGTTAAATGAAATCTGAATTTAAATGATTTGTGTTCCAACGTGCTTATCGGAGATGCCTCGACGCTCCAGGCGCTTCAGGGGCTCTCAATGAACACCTCAATCCGTCAGATAAACACTTTGCTCGGAATTAAATCCTTTCCGGGCCGTCGGGAGCGGGTCTGACTAATTCCTGGATGTTTTTCTTGGACTGATCCCTCCTCAAAGGATTGGGCGATACACAGCGCTGCTTTCATTAGAGCAAAACACACACACACACACACACGGACGGACGGACGGACGGACGGACAGACGGAGACATAGACACACACACACACACACACACACACACACACACACACACACAGAGACATAGACACACACACACACACAGACAGACAGACAGATATAGACACACACACGCACACACACACACACACACACACACACTCAAGTAATTAGTTAAATGGCACATTTGCACGAAAGCGAGGAAGACGAGACTGAATGAGACGTCAGCGCTAATGAACAGACACTTTAAGTCACCTGGAGACGGTCCGTCTGCTCAATACGGCTGCTCGGAGCCAGATGGACCCACATGTGGAGGACAGCTAATGGGCCAACACACACACACACACACACACACACACACACACACACACACACACAGATGGAGAGTCGGGGCAGCAGATGTTGAACTTTTGAAACGCCTCCTCTCCTCCTCTCCTCCTCTCCTCCTCTCCTCCACTCCTCCTCTCCTCCTCTCCTCTCCTCCTCTCCTCTCCTCCTCTCCTCCGCCCCCCGCCCCCTCGTTTATTTTATTAATGTCCGTGTCATTAAAACCCCTCAGGATGACGGACAGCTCTCTCTCACTTTCACACTGATGTTATCATTAGAGCTCTGGTTGCACAGATACTGCTGAGTCATGCTCTGTCTCCAAAGAGAACCGGGTCGTACAGTACATATAACATGACACGGCAGATATGTGTGGTGTACTCATGGATGAACTGTGGGGGAACGTATATAATACTGATATCATAATATAGAAGTAGCTCGTATGCTAACTAGATTCATCGCAGTGATTGGCTGAAGGAAATACATCTATAGCAGGGGTGTCAAACTCAATCTCATCGCGGGCCACATTCGCATAAAGGCTGCACTCAAAGGGCCGGTTGTAACTTTATAAATATATAATATATAAAATAATGTATTATATTACATTATTGCCTCTGAATTGGATTATTATGGGATAGGATAATAACTTAGTAATTAACTACGTCTGAAAGCAGAAGTCCAGGGCAAATAAATGCAAGTCTCTTCAGTGCATGTCACAAAACAAGATGCATTGTGGGACATGTAGTTTATGGGCAACCTGATTCTGTAAATCCGCATGTGACCGTATAATAAACGTATTATATTCCTTGCAAGCTCTTGCGGGGCCACATACAATGAAGTGGCGGGCCGGATTTGGCCCCCGGGCCTCGAGTTTGAAACCCCTAATCTATAGAAAATAGTCAACTTTTTCCAGATTTGGGAACTCAAAGGATCTGAAACAGGTATATTTTGACCACATATTTGTTTTAAACGACTTATTCCTGGATCCTTTTGGTGCAGAGTAGTGTGTGTTAAGCCACTGCATGCTCCCAGATGTGCGGTACCTGCTTTAATTGGTATCATGATATCAAACCCGTCCTTAACGTTATGCTTGAATGACAATATCTCTTCTATCGGGCTTTTCCAGCTAATCCTGGAAGTTAAAATCTCCTTTTATTCAACACAAGCCGCCTCATGGCTTTCACTCAGACACGTCACCAGGGAACGCTTCCTTTACGCAGAGAGTACGCCCTGTGGGATGTCACCAGGGAACGCTTCCCTAACCCAGAGAGTACGCCCTGTGGGATGTCACCAGGGAATATATATTGGATTTATATAGCGCTTTTATAGTACCCAAAGACGCTTTACAATATGAGAGGGGGGGGGTAGATAGACTGGGGCAGGTAGACAACAGACTAAGAAAAACAACAAAAACAACAAAACAAAACACAGTGGCAGTCAGGAGGAGGTCGAAAATGAGTGGGGGGGTGTTTTACGGATAGAGAGAGGTGAAAAGGTGGGTTTTGAGGCGGGACTGGAACAGAGTGAGGGACTCGGACTCACGGAGGTCTTGGGGGAGGGAGTTCCAGAGCTTTGGGGCGGCCACAGAGAAGGCTCTGTCTCCAAAGCTCCGGAGATTGCCAATGGGGGTGGAAAGCAGGCCGGCCGAGGTGGATCTGAGGGTCCGGGGAGGATGGTAGGGGATGAGAAGGTCAGTGGGGTACGGGGGGGCCAGATGGTGGAGGGCTTTATAGGTAAGGACCAGGAGTTTGTAGTTGATGCGGTGAGTAACGGGAAGCCAGTGTAGTTCTTTGAGGACCGGGGTGATATGGTGATTTAGTGTGGGTGAGAAGTCTGGCGGCTGCGTTCTGAACACGCTGGAGTCTACTGAGGGAGGTGGAGCTGATGCCGTATAGGAGGGAGTTACAGTAGTCGAGGCGGGAGGAGATGAAGGCGTGAATGAGTCGCTCAGCTGCGGGGCGGGTGAGAGAGGGACGGATTTTGGCAATGTTGCGGAGATGGAAAAATGAGATTTTGACAACTTGGCGGATGTGGAAGTCAAGGGAGAGGGTGGGATCGAATATAACCCAGAGGTTGCGTGCCTGGGTTGAGGGGGAAACAGGGGTGCCATCGATGGTCAGTGTGAGGTTGGGGGTTTTACTGAGGGTGGGATGTCACCAGGGAATGCTTCCCCACCCAGAGAGTACGCCCTGTGGGACGTCACCAGGGAACGCTTCCCCACCCAGAGAGTACGCCCTGTGGGACGTCACCAGGGAACGCTTCCCCACCCAGAGAGTACGCCCTGTGGGACGTCACCAGGGAACGCTTCCCCACCCAGAGAGTACGCCCTGTGGGACGTCACCAGGGAACGCTTCCCCACCCAGAGAGTACGCCCTGTGGGACGTCACCAGGGAACGCTTCCCCACCCAGAGAGTACGCCCTGTGGGACGTCACCAGGATGCATGAACAGATACTTGGATCCCATCACAGATAAACAAGTCTGTATTCGGAGGCTTAAAGATGTTTTCTTCGTGCTAAATGCAGTGCTTCTCGATGAAAGCTGTGGCCTTGTCAACAAACATAACCTCTTATTTCTAAATACTCCGTTCGCTGAGTTCCCAACAACAAGTCTTTATTTATTTTCTAAGAAAGTCTCGCCTTCAATACAAAGCGTCCTCACATCCTCTGCACAGAACGAGCGTGCATGAAGGGAGCGTCTCTGCGGTCTCTGTGTTCCAGGAGAAGCTGAGAATCTGCTTTAAGAGCAGCTGTTAAACACGTGAATAGAGCCGGCCTTCACCGGCGCAGCGCTCGTTGACTTGTGAGGGGGAAACCCACGCAGGGACCTTTCTTATGTGGAGTTTATTTTATAAAGCACGGTCTGAACATCGTGGGGTGAACATCGCTTAATTATGCGACCGTCTACGTTTCTACAGAATAAGACGGGAGTGCGGAAGAAAGAGGAAGGATAGCATGAAACACGTAGAGCAGGGAAGGTGAGCCTCCCCTCAGAGGACATACGAACAGCCGCCCCCCCCCCTCCCTGTTATTATTATTAGTGTTGTTGTTGCTAAAATGCAGGGCCATTCAACTGCATCTCAACGAGGTCCAGTGAGAGAACATGTCTACCTTTCTCTTTATTGAGCACGCCATCTGAAGTTACTCACTGCTGCTTCTCTCTGTGTGTGTGTGTGTGTGTGTGTGTGTGTGTGTGTGTGTGTGTGTGTGTGTGTGTGTGTGTGTGTGTGTGTGTGTGTGTGTGTGTGTGTGTGTGTGTGTGTGTGTGTGTGTGTGTGTGTGTGGTGTGTGTGTGTGTGTGTGTGTGTGTGTGTGTGTGTGTGTGTGTGTGTGTGTGTGTGTGTGTGTGTGTGTGTGTGTGTGTGTGTGTGTGTGTGTGTGTGTGTGTGTGTGTGTGTGTGTGTGTGTGTGTGTGTGTGTGTGTGTGTGTGTGTGTGTGTGTGTGTGTGTGTGTGTGTGTGTGGGTGTGTGGGTGTACTAGTATTACTATACTTGTGGGGACTTACATCTGTTTACATAGTCACATGTGGGGACCCGCCTCCCTTATGGGGACATAAGGCAGGTCCCCATAAGGGATCATTCATTTTAGGGTGAAGACTTGGTTAGCGTTAGGCATGTGTTTTTATGGTTAAGGTTAGGATAAGTCTCCAGGAGATGCATGTAAGTCAATGTAATGTCCCCTGAAGTGATGTATACATGGTATGTGTGTGTGTGTGTGTGTGTTTTAATCTATCGCGCTGACTCACGGACTGCACCCATTTGATTGGCTGAGTAGCGTCACCTCCTTAAAACATTAAACAATAACTTTTTAACTTTAGGTTTTAGACATTTTTTAAAACATTTTTTAAACATGTTTGATATTGTCAACATGGTGGATGAATCCTTAAATGCTCCCGGCAACACACCGAACGTCAACGTTGCCTCCTTCTTACACTTCTTCACTAAAAATCGATCCATGTTGCCGCTCGCATAAAGTTAGCTGAAGTTAACTTGCCAGATTTCACTGTTTCCCGCTGCGCCTCCCCTGAAGCGCCCCATGAGGAAACGGATACAATGAGGAAACGGTTATGGACACAATCTTGGGAATATATTTGATGAAGACTCAAAACAAGATTACAATAAATAAAGATTAACCCGTTTAATTACACATCTCTGTTTACTGAACCGACTGCTCCGCTAAAGGACACTTTGTTGACCAACTTTGCTTTCCAAAGATAATT
>CM070492.1:25959608-25964608 GCA_036324585.1 Champsocephalus esox
AAGCAAGCAGGTTCTCTCCCGTCCAGTCTGAAAAGCTCATGATAAACACAATCCACAACATGACGAGTGTCCTGACTTCTTACACTGCCAGCTCTTAGAAACCATTACGACACTGGACTGATTATTATTTCCCACCCATTGTCTTGCTGACAATATTCCAGCGGCTGTATCACGGCAAACCTCGCAGTTGCTCGCTTTTTTCTATTTGCATTGCCGCCTCCACTGGTGAGAAGCAACTCTCAGCATTCTCTGCATGCACAAATGTAGTGTGTGTGTATTTGCATATAGAGGGGGATCTGAACACAAGTGGTCTCTGGAGACCTCGCATGCGGAGACGCGTCTTACTGCCAGGTCTGAGCGGGACAATGGCGCACCAATGGCCCATTAGAAGTGAGAAGCAGACACTCTCTAATGCTAATGGTGTGTGTTCAGTGAGCGGAGTACAAGGGAGCTCCACAATATACTTGTTTTATGTAAAATGCATTCGACTGCCCGGACCAGTACTGTGTCACCGGGAGAACGGCTGATCTGGTTCAAACACGACGACTCCGCATGGACACACAGGACAATATGAAGCAGAGACAGATACAAACGAGAAAAAGGGAACGCATTTGAGGAATACATCGGGATCAATTAGGCAGTGTGTCTAATAAACATGTGGTTTTAAATTAGGAAATCCAGCTGTACTTTTACTACCGGGAGAACGTCTTCAGACTACCTTAAACCCCTCGACATGCTGAAGTTTCTGAAACACAGAATAGTACTTTAAACATTTCTTTGCTGGCGGCTGTGGCTGCGAGGGAGTGCGGTCGTCTTTCCACCAGAAGGTCGTGGGTTCGATCCCAGCCCATGCAGGCAACATGTCGATGTATCCTTGGGCAAGATACTTAACCCTGAGTTGCTCCCGATGGCCAACGGTGTGTGTGTGTGTGTGTGTGTGTGTGTGTGTGTTAGTTCCTAGAGTAATATACACTGCTCTGTATGAATGGGCGTGAATGGGTGAACGACATGTAGTATGTAAAGCGCTTTGAGGGGTCTTAAAGACTGGATTACGCACTATATAAGTACAGTCCATTTACCATTTACCATTTGCATATTCTTAAAGTCAGTTCAACAAAATCCATTTCATGCAAGTCAACTCATCTTCCAAGACGTAGCATGATCCAACAGACTCTGTAACATCTAAATCTTGCATTTTTTTAATGTTCATAAAAAGTACAATATCGCAAGAAAATCTAATCTTGATAAACAAGTTGAGCCCCACTGGACCCAGAATTAGCCAGATTTTTAACATTTTCTATGTGTATTCTTAATTTCAGATTAATTTAAAGTATATTATTCAACAAGACCTATTTCTTGAAAGTCCACCCACCTGCCAAGAAGCAACCCGATCCCAACTGACCGAAATGTTGTGTTAAAAACTGTTATATCGCATCAAAATAAAGTCTTGATAAACAACATGAGCCACACCGGACCAAGAATTAACCATATCCCAGAAGATACTGTTAAAATGTTTTGTATTATTAATTTCGGACTAATTTAAAGTATATTATTCAACAAGTCCACCCACCTGCCAAGAAGTAGCCCGATCCCAGCAGACAGTGTCAAATCTAAACCCTGATTTCTACTGTTCATAACCAATTTAAATTGCAGTGAACCTTTTGTTTGACCTGATTTATATTCATTAAAATCAAATCTACTTAATAAACAACTTTGAGCCACGCCGGACCAGGAATTAGCCAGATCCCAGCAGAAACTGTTAATTAAAAAAAAGTTCCTGTTCAGTCAGTTCATTACAGACTAAAACTTAATAAGTCTATAATTATATTGCTTAACTAGATAGAGGTTCATTAAAACCAAATCTCCATAGTAAACATTGTAATCCATGAATTAGACATAGACGTGCTTCTCCGGATCTAGCCTGATCCCGGGGGTAATTTAGACCGAGCTCGTTACAGCTCGACATGTTTGCCGATGTATATTAGAAACCTGAAACAAGAGAGGAGAGGAGAGGAAGTATGAAAAGGAGTAATGAGAAGAAGCGGAAGCAGTAAGATGGGAAGAAAGAGGAAGTAGAACAGGAGATATAAAGGGAAAAGTAAGGAAAGGATCGGATACAATGAGGAAAACGGTGAGGGAAATAATCATGGGAATAAATGGGAGAACAAGATTACAATAAATAAGGATTAACCCGTTTAATTACACATCTAAACCTCTGTTTACTCAACCAACTGCTCCGCTGAATGACAGTTTGTTGATCAACTTTGTTTTGCCAAAAATAATGAAATATTTAATTAAAGTCTGGCAAAATCTGAGCTGGAAGAAAATCAAACACCATCGGCCAAAACATGTTGTGAAGATTTTCAATCACTTTGAGAAAACCAATACTGTTTCAACCAGCTCCAAAATATGGAGACAGATATCCAGGTCCCTTTTTTAGGGTAAACAAAAGACATTATGGGGACAACAATCTATTCATTTGTTTCTTGTTTGTTATTTTCTGTATTTAAACACTAATATCTAACATTTTAGACCCATATTTTTACTTTATAGGTTAATGGTTGGAAGGTGCCTGAGATCTAAGATTTTGTTTGCCAAATACTGCTTCTTTGCAATGGTTGTGCATGTACGATATGATAATCATTTACTGTCAGATCAAGTCTGAAATGTTTCTTGCATCCCAGCAGCTCCACATGCAACATCAACAAGGACGAGTTTTAAGACCAGACACACGATTATTTAACATAACATTACGATCACTAAAGACAATATATCCCTCGAACCTTCATTTAATAATAATAATAATAATAATAATAATAATAATAATGCATGGGATTTGTATTGCGCTTTTCCTAATGCTCAAAGACGCATTACATAAAATCAGAACATAAACTATACAGAAGGAAACGTTTTTTTGATATATTATATTTGACCTGGGATTTGATGGGATATGACCATAATTGCATTTTAACAGCTACTATATGGAGACACACATCTGCACTAGATCCCCTGTCTTTGTGTGGATTTAATGTAAGGCTGAACTGGGAAAAAAAAATCAGATATTATCACCAACATTATGGGGACCAATGACCAGCTCACACACCAACATTGCAGGGACTAACCAACCATAAGGGGACAAAATCTGGCTCCCTTGTTATGGTCAAAATGAGGTTAGAAATGTAAAGTGTTAGCCTCCAGAGAATGAATGTCAACACAAAGTCCCTGTTTGTGTGCTTTCAGGAGAAACAGCGCTTCCTGACGGATGTCCTCCATGAGGTGATGCTATTGGACGGCCTTAACTCCTCCCACCCGATCTCCCAGGAAGTGGTGCAGGCGGCGGATATCGACCGTGTCTTTGACTGGATCGCATACAAAAAAGTAGGTGTCATCCAAATGTATTCAATTAATTCTGAATCGGGATTAGGATCAGGATTCGAGATACCTTCTAATGGCATACATTTAACTCAAGGACTAGTTTATTTAACTTGCAAGCTAACAAGCTACGTAGCCAGTACACTTTTAGGCAGTTTTGTGTAACTGCTAAAAACGGAAAAACATCACATTCAGAGTTTAAACACGTTTTTAAACATGCCCAAATAAATTAATGGAGGAATGTCACATACTAATGTAAGTGTCTTTCTTGTTCTGGGGTTAGGGTTACCTCAAGAGTCAAGATATCTTGCGAGTCCATGCAACAGGATAAATAATCAAAACAACCCAAACAAACTGAGTAGTGTTGCGTTAATAATTGAAAGCATATTTTAGCGAGGTATAGTTTATGAAAGTGTGTTTCTCCATGCTAGGGTTAGGGTTTACTCCCAAGTCAAGACATGTGTCCAATGTTTTCCAAGCTAACAAGCGAGCTAGCCAGTACACTTTGTTGTAATTGGCTGAGCTAGCTCGTGGCTAACAGCTAAACATCACATTCAGAGTGTCACATAATAATTAAAGGCAAGTTTCTTTGTGATTTAAAAGTGTGTTTCTCCAAGCTAGGGTTTACTCCTAAATCAAGACGTGTTTCCAATCCGACACAACAGCTGCAGCGATCCCCAAAGAGTTTGTTTGTTGTTGTGTTTTAAAGTGTGTTTCCTTCGCTCCCTGCAGGGGGCGGCGTTGATCCGGATGCTGGCTAACGTGATGGGACAGACGCTGTTTCAGAGAGGACTCAATGTACGTAAACATCCTCCAGCTGTGCATACAGAGGTTCAGATATCGCTCGGTCGCCAAGCTGTGTGTGTGTGTGTGTGTGTGTGTGTGTGTGTGTGTGTGTGTGTGTGTGTGGTGTGTGTGTGTGTGTGTGTGTGTGTGTGTGTGTGTGTGTGTGTGTGTGTGTGTGTGTGTGTGTGTGTGTGTGTGTGTGTGTGTGTGTGTGTGTGTGTGTGTGTGCGTGTGCGTGTGCGTGCGTGTGCGTGCGTGCGTGCGTAATAATTCGGCTTTTTTCTGCACTGAGTCAAATTGATCCAAATGATCCAAATGTAAAAGAAGACAGTGTAACTACATTGGAAAAAGACCATGATGTTTCCAGGATATGTACTGTATGTTAATAATGTAGATATTCTTTATTTATATCCACCTCTTGCTTTTGAATTATATATATTTCATTATATGATATTTAATATCTTACAGGACTGGCTATCACACCATAAACTACTGCTTAACAAAACTAAATCTTTGGTACCAGGCAGAAGCTCAGATCCAAACCTAATGCAGTCATAACATGTACGGATGGCACTTCTCTGCATACAGTTGATAGCTTTAAATATCTTGGTGTAGACTCTGAACTTTCATTGAAACTCCATATAAAGCATGTGATACAAAACGTCAATTAGGGAATCGGTGTTTTACACCGCTCTCACAATTGATTTACGCTCAGTGTCCGAAAGAGAATTGCTTCTCAACTTATTCTTCCGATTATGGACTGTTGAGATGTCGTCTACCAACATGCACATACATCAGATCTTGCTCCACTCAGCATAGCCTACAACAGACTGTGCAGATGT
>CM070492.1:25969608-25982108 GCA_036324585.1 Champsocephalus esox
TAAGACGAGTTTGTTTCCACAGCTCATTTCAACTACAAGGCCAATCAAAGGGCTTCACAGAAAAGCATTAAAATAAACTGCAAAACATACATTATTACAATTAAATTAGCATACGTATAACAACAATTAAAAGCCATGACAATACAAATGAGAAAAAGCTGAAATACGATGACAGGTAAATAATATATGAATGTTTCAGCCAGCCAATCAGAGCTCTAATTTACTAATTGTGTTCTCTAATCAAGCACCAATATGATAAGGCAGGTATACAATTCTGTCTTCTTCGTAAGTGATGACTAAGGTATTGACAACTAAATATAGTTAAAGTGCCAGGGTTACGGTTAGTAACCTAAACCCTGAAGCACATTTCACGACAAGGCAATTCAAAGTGCTTTACACAAAAACAGGTATATAATAGACAGGTTTTAAATAAGAATGTTTCTGGACAAACAATTGACTAATATGATAAGACAGGTATAGAAATACAAGACATTTTAATACAAAATTAAAGCTTCCTCTGAAAAAAAAAGTCTGTTTGATTGGACAACAAGCTATTGCTAAAGTGCCAGGGTTACGGTTAGTAACCTAAACCCTGACACCAATGCACGGTTATTTCTTCAGCACATGACAATTCAAAGTGCTTTACATAATACATCAAAAGCATTAAGACACAAAGGTTATGAAAAAGTTAATCGAACCATCAACCCGTCCCTGGGCTCAAAGGCTTCTCGGTAGCAGCACCTCTCGTCGTGCAGTGTTAATGCCTTGCTTCACAGCGGGGGGTTCGAAACCTGCAGCTCTTTTCGACGAAGCAGCCAGACGTAGAGAGGCCATTCATAATTTAAACGCAGCGCCGGGTAATGAAGGCCGGAGAGACGCTCGTTAACACCGGCTTGATGAGAAAGAGATAGAGAAGTCCTGTTGCCACGGTGACGGGATTGACAGGTGGAGGCGAGGTTTGTCCTGCATATAGGAAGCTTCCGGGAATTTTTTTTCGGTTTGATTGGATTCTTCCTCGTTAGTGGAAGTCAGACGGCCTTTTTAACGAGCTGCCAGCCAATCAGAGCCCCACTTTACTCACCGTCCTCTAAGGGGGTGACTTTGGGCTTTCTATCGACACCACGTTATTGATGATGGTTAACGACCTTTTAAATAATGCAACCACTGATTAATTGGTGCTCATTTATTATTCATACCTCGTTATGGGTTTTTTGTCTAGGCCATGCGTTCTGAGGGTCTGGAGATCGACATTGGACAGATGATGGACAAGTGGACTCTGCAGATGGGATACCCAATCGTGACCATCAGCAAGAACCAATCGGAGCAGCTCCCCACGCATCACATCACCGTCCACCAGGAGCACTTCCTGTACTCGCAGGAAGCCAAGAGCAACAACAGGTCAGTGAGACTTTAATACGTGTTTTTATCACGTGACATGTGACTTAAGACTGGAACACGAAACCGTTTGAATCGACTGGTCTTTGTCGCCGATGCACTCGACGCCCGGGACCTCATGGGGTTTGTATTTGGCCGTAATATCTGTTCAGAGAATTCGATATTGACTTAGGAAATTCCCAGATACATGACGACTTTCTTTCGCGGTCGTGTTGTCCTTGTGCTGCTTAATTCGACGATAGGCTACAAGTTCAAACCTGTGTAGCAACATGACGATCTGTGTAGAATCGGGGAGGGTAGACCTCTCTGTCCAATGGAGTTTGACAAAATAAATAATAAATGTTTCATCTTTTGTTCGAGTGGCTTTTCCATCTCACGTATCCATTAAGCAAATCTCTAGCTTTAGCTAACCGTACGAGCGTTAATGACCAAATGTAATCCACGCAATACTTCTCAGCTACGATACGATAATACTAGAGCCGGGACTCGATTAAAACAATTAATCTAATTAATTAGAGGCTTTGTAATTAATTAATCGAAATTAATCGCATTTTTAATCAAATATACATATCTGACCTGAGAACAGCGAGAAGCAGTTTTCACATGCACGTTACTCCAGGTGGTCGACAGTCGAGTGCAGTCCAGGGAGCAGGGAGCTGGGTATTCTCTCAGACGTGGACTGACTGATCCTGGCCCTGAAGCCAGTCCTCTGGTTGAGTGTGGGTTGGGTCAGGGTGTGGTTCCTTGCACTCGGAGTCGGGCTAACGTCCACGCTAGCGGCTACACGCTAGCTGCTACATGCTAACTGCTACATGCTAGCTGCTACATCCTAACTGCTAAACGCTAGCTGCTACATGCTAACTGCTACATGCTAGCTGCTACATGCTAGCTGCTACATGCTAACGGCTACATGCTAGCTGCTACATGCTAACTGCTACATGCTAGCTGCTACATGCTAACTGCTACACGCTAGCTACTACATGCTAGCTGCTACATGCTTTGCCTTTAGGTGATACTTTCGGCTTGATGTGCTGCGGCTCTTATCGACGCTTCCATCTGTCCGTTTTTTAAAACAACATGTCCCATCCACGGGGCCGACCAAAGCGGTCTCATCAGCTTGTTCGTTCATGTTTGACAATTGTTCACCGTGGTTTGTTGTGGTTTGAAGTCCCATGCTGAAGTCATGAACGTTAGCTGGTGCTCCAGTATAATCGGTACGCCGGAAACTCATCCAGTGAGAAATGTTCCGCTGTGCAAAAATAAGTGCGATTAAAATGCGTGAATTTTTGTGTAATTAATTAATCTTAATTCACGCGTTAAAGTCCCGGCCCTAGATATTACTTTAATGTTCAGATCAAGACTGAAATGCTCTGTGCATCACAGCAGCTCCACGTGTAACATCAACAGACGAATACCATGACACGACACATGAACATAGCAGCACGATCAGTGAGAGCCTTCAGCGTGCATCTGGTCTGCAGCTCGTGTTCACTGAGAGGACCGACTGCAGCTCAAAGGATGCTTCAGTCGGACTTGATTGAATCTCCATTAGACGGTAGCACTTCAGATTCTCTCTCAGAGCATGCTTTGGTGATGGTGTTGGACGACCGCATTAAAACCCAACTTTTTTCAAGTGTCAGCTGTTTCTCGCACGAGCCGGGTCATCTATTAAATATCAGCTGTTCAGTCTGCTGCCGTCTGGCCGGCGTTAGCGCGGCATCCGGACAGCAAGCGCCGGACTCAGAGGCAGTTTCATCCCACGGGCAATACGACTCAACACCTGAGCTGCTGAAACAACATCCACAACATCCGTCTGCTACTTAGTCATTATGTATCTATTCTCTAATATATCTATTTCTCTACTACTTTTTAATATTTACTTGCACTATATGTTTCTGTTTTTCTGTGTTGTTGTGTTGCACTGTTGGAGAAGCCTGTGACCGAAGACTGTCATGGACGTAACTCCTCTGTAGCTACGTCCGTACGACGAATAAAGACCCGTGAACCTTGAGCGGTTGAAAGTAAAGGTTTTGAAATGCACCGCGGATGATTAAATTACGCAATGCATGCTTTTCATTTCGTATCTAGGGTCGAACGACTTCCTCAGTCGGCCGCCAAACGGTCGAATTGGGAAACGACGCTTTGAGAGTTGGACCCTGACCTTTACTCCTCGGCCTCCCCGAAGATAACCGTTGCATTTATAATCCCCACATCTCGAAAGCCTCGGATCGTCTTTGTTTGTGCAGCTCGTATCGTCCAGGCCTCCAGAAATCTGTTCTTCGTGTCCTCGCTCTGACGGAACCGTCCTGAAGCCCCTTTGTTTCGCTTCTCCCCTATACGTTTCTCCTGAAATAGCACTTTCCTAGTTTTACTTCACCTGCTTTCCCACCTTTCCATATTTCATTCACATTATGGTTTATTCAAGACCTCTGGAGTTTATGCCTTTCGCTGTTTTATCGACCCACTTTCTCCGCCATCAATACTTCAGCAGCTCCTCTCTGAGTGCACCTGTTGTTCTCCCTGTCATGTTTCTGTACCGTAGCTGACATTTACAATCAATCTGTTTCTCGCCAAAAGCCTCGCGTTCCCCCTCCTCTTTCATCCCGACTCGTTTGTGCTCCACCGGAGTTCCCGAGGTGTCTGCGGCGGCGGCTGACTGACGCCGTTTGTTGTCGCTGAAGCCGAACTCGTTCTCTTCTGGCACCGTAAAGTCTCACGAGGCTGCGTTCGGGCGCTCTTTGTGGTCGCGAGGGGTTCGCTTGCCGCCTGTACAGATGTGATGTTGTTGTGCTTTTAGCTTCTGATCCTGCAGAGCTGCGTTCAGAAGCAGGCAGCGTCCCACAGTGTTACTCGCTGCTGACTTATTTATCTCTCGTGCTTCTTTAACATTCAGGGAAACTGAGCATTCTTAGAAATATAATGAAATATCCAGCAAGGAATCCCTGGGCCGCCAATCAGCTCTCTCGCTCGTGCCGTTAAGAATCATTGTGCTGTTTTGAAGCTGGGTTTCTCAAAGCATGAAACAACGATTCTCTTTGAACAGCAGACCGTGTTGGTTCGAGTCTACTCTTGATCTTCAGACGAACAGAAACATCGTGTTCTGAATCTGTTCAAGTCTACAGTGAGTCCTGACACCCTGACATCTTCACACTTCCTGTCCCTTGGTCTGTCAGTGTGAGGGTTTTTTCTTTGTGTTTTTTTGTTGTTAGCCTTTTCGCAAAAACTCCCTAAACCGCCGGGAGGCTGAAACGTACTCTTCGCCGTGAGTCGTTCAATACAACGAGTCCGTAGTCAGTTCGAGTTCGGTGTTTAGTAAAGTCGCGAAACAATATGTAACTCCGGACCACACAGCATCCTCTCCTCTACGTCATACGCCAAGACCGGCACCCGACAGGTGACCTAAATACCAATAACCCACACCCACGGGACTATTTCCGGAAGTCATAGCCAATAAGAATGAAAGGTGGTGTAATGAAGATGATAATAGAATACTAAGCAATGATGAAACGAGCATCTTGGCTCCTACATTGTAAATAAGATTGGAAATAGACGGTGCAACCACAGCCGTGTTCATTTTCGCAGCTATTTTTGATTTAGCCTTTCGACGAAAATGGTTATTAGTTTTAGTCGCATTTTAGTCCTTTTTATCTAGTTTTAGTCGGCGAAAACTCAAAACGTTTTAGTCCAGTTTCAGTCGATGAAAAATCCTTACATTTTCGTCAAAATGTTTTCTCTCTTAAAACTCATTCAGCAAATACAGGTGTCTGACATTGGAATCAAGGTGACAGCATCAAGTGTTGGAATTCGTGAAGCAATATTTCACTCTCTTAACACTTGTGTAATATCTAGGGATGGGTATCGTTAAGGTTTTTAACGGTACTACTAATCTTAAAAATCTGTGTGCGCGCCTCTGCAGCGTGTCTGTTAGGCCCCGCCCCCCGCACACAGAGAGACAGAGAGGCCCCGCCCCCCGCACACAGAGAGAGAGAGAGGCCCCGCCCCCCGCACACAGAGAGAGAGAGGCCCCGCACACAGAGAGACAGAGATGCCCCGCACACAGAGAGAGAGAGAGGCCCCGTCCCCCGCACACAGAGAGACAGAGAGGCCCCGCCCCCCGCACACAGAGAGAGAGGCCCCGCCGCTGATACACAAGCAGCGGTTTGATTGGCTAGAGCTTGTACTGGCATATGATTCGATTGGCTGACGCTTCTGCCGAGGCGTCAAAAGTTGAACATTGCTCAACTTTTGCAGCGAGCCACGCCAGCTAAGCTCCCCGTCGCTTCCCACAATGCAGTTCGGCTAAAAGTGACGTCACCCCATTTGAAGTGAATGGGGAGAAGCGTTGGAAGCTTCAACCCACACCGCGGTGTGGACGGGCCGTAAGCCAACGCTTTTAAGCCTCCGAGGATCCGCTTGGTTCGTGTAATTGACCAGTTTACTGGAACAAAGCGGATCCTCAGAGGCTTAAAGCGTTGGCTTAGCCTCTACAGGCGCCTTAACGGTAGGTGTGGTCGTGGGTGATCAGCCACTCCAGGACTCTGGTCCGAGAGCAGAGAGTAATGTGAAACCAATGATTACAAATAAAATCTCTATTTCAAAGCGACTCAGCTATGAACCTGCTCATCGCTGAACTGAGAAAGATATTGTAAACGTTGTGCTTGTATGTATTATGTTCTGACGTCTACGTCTTGATTTCTCGTTGAATACATCATGCCAAAAGAAAGCCATCCGTTTATGTTAAAGAAAGTAGGAAATACGCTTCTTTATTTCAATAAAATCGTTATTTTTTAACTTTCTGTCACATTGTTATACCTCAAAGTCTTCGGGTGACATTTTAATATCACAGCTTATCTTTTGTCAAACGCTTCTTCTCTTCTTCCAACCTTCTGTTGGTTTTTGGGGCGAGGCGCTTTAAGGAGATGCTTTTTCAAAGAACTGAGCGGACGGAAAGAAAACACGACGAGGAGAAAGCAGAGGACGGACAGCGATAAGGTTGAGCTGAGGAAACGGAAAATAAATCAAACGGCATGGAAACACATCGCCTCTAAAGCCGTGGTGAAGGAGGGGAGACGTGTCGTCACCTGACAGGTGGGCTGGCCTGTGATTGGCTGCGTGTCTGATTGAATGAGCTTCAAACGTTTCTCGCCAAAAGCCTCGCGTTCCCCCTCCTCTTTCATCCCGACTCGTTTGTGCTCCACCGGAGTTCCCGAGGTGTCTGCGGCGGCGGCTGACTGACGCCGTTTGTTGTCGCTGAAGCTGAACTCGTTCTCTTCTGGCGCCGTAAAGTCTCACGAGGCTGCGTTCGGGCGCTCTTTGTGGTCGCGAGGGCGTTCGCTTGCCGCCTGTACAGATGTGATGTTGTTGTGCTTTTAGCTTCTGATCCTGCAGAGCTGCGTTCAGAAGCAGGCAGCGTCCCACAGTGTTACTCGCTGCTGACTTATTTATCTCTCGAGCTTCTTTAACATTCAGGGAAACTGAGCATTCTTAGAAATATAATGAAATATCCAGCAAGGAATCCCTGGGCCGCCAATCAGCTCTCTCGCTCGTGCCGTTAAGAATCATTGTGCTGTTTTGAAGCTGGGTTTCTCAAAGCATGAAACAACGATTCTCTTTGAACAGCAGACCGTGTTGGTTCGAGTCTACTCTTGATCTTCAGACGAACAGAAACATCGTGTTCTGAATCTGTTCAAGTCTACAGTGAGTCCTGACACCCTGACATCTTCACACTTCCTGTCCCTTGGTCTGTCAGTGTGAGGGTTTTTTCTTTGTGTTTTTTTGTTGTTAGCCTTTTCGCAAAAACTCCCTAAACCGCCGGGAGGCTGAAACGTACTCTTCGCCGTGAGTCGTTCAATACAACGAGTCCGTAGTCAGTTCGAGTTCGGTGTTTAGTAAAGTCGCGAAACAATATGTAACTCCGGACCACACAGCATCCTCTCCTCTACGTCATACGCCAAGACCGGCACCCGACAGGTGACCTAAATACCAATAACCCACACCCACGGGACTATTTCCGGAAGTCATAGCCAATAAGAATGAAAGGTGGTGTAATGAAGATGATAATAGAATACTAAGCAATGATGAAACGAGCATCTTGGCTCCTACATTGTAAATAAGATTGGAAATAGACGGTGCAACCACAGCCGTGTTCATTTTCGCAGCTATTTTTGATTTAGCCTTTCGACGAAAATGGTTATTAGTTTTAGTCGCATTTTAGTCCTTTTTATCTAGTTTTAGTCGGCGAAAACTCAAAACGTTTTAGTCCAGTTTCAGTCGATGAAAAATCCTTACATTTTCGTCAAAATGTTTTCTCTCTTAAAACTCATTCAGCAAATACAGGTGTCTGACATTGGAATCAAGGTGACAGCATCAAGTGTTGGAATTCGTGAAGCAATATTTCACTCTCTTAACACTTGTGTAATATCTAGGGATGGGTATCGTTAAGGTTTTTAACGGTACTACTAATCTTAAAAATCTGTGTGCGCGCCTCTGCAGCGTGTCTGTTAGGCCCCGCCCCCCGCACACAGAGAGACAGAGAGGCCCCGCCCCCCGCACACAGAGAGAGAGAGAGGCCCCGCCCCCCGCACACAGAGAGAGAGAGGCCCCGCACACAGAGAGACAGAGATGCCCCGCACACAGAGAGAGAGAGGCCCCGTCCCCCGCACACAGAGAGACAGAGAGGCCCCGCCCCCCCGCACACAGAGAGAGAGGCCCCTCCCCCCGCACACAGAGAGAGAGGCCCCTCCCCCCGCACACAGAGAGAGAGGCCCCGCCCCCTGCACACAGAGAGACAGAGAGGCCCCGTCCCCCGCACACATAGAGAGAGAGGCCCCGCCCCCCCGCACACAGAGAGACAGAGAGGCCCCGCCCCCTGCACACAGAGAGACAGAGAGGCCCCGCCCCCCCGCACACAGAGAGAGACAGGGAGATCGCTCTTCTGGAGTGAAGAGAGCGGAAATAACGATATTGCAAGTTGGAAACGTAAGATGCATTTTGACAGTTGGGGGGAAAATATGTCCGATAGTCCACCATTAACACCTTAGTCCCGTCTCGTCAACGAAAACTAAATATACATTTCGTCAAAGTTTTCGTTATCGAGAATCTACTTTTAGCTCGTCATCGTCTCGTCTTAGTCGTTGACGAACATTTTTCGTCATAGTTTTCGTTGACGAAATGAACACTGAACCAAAGAAAGCAGAAAGGACACCTTTGGACCTCTTGAAATTAGCTGCTTTGTATGAGTTTCGATGATCCTAGCTCGGAGGTCAGACTGTTGTACTTGTGCGTCTATTTAAAGGCCTTGTTAAGTATCGGCGCTGGAGGAGCCAATTGACTGTGGGTATAAAGGTAGGAACCTATGTTTGTTGGTGAGAGGTTCCGCCGCAAGGCCCATACAGTTTTTGACTATATGTAGAGGCTAACGGCGGGCGTGTCTGAAACTCGACCAACAACCAATCACATGAATCTCCCGCCCCTGATACACAAGCATCGGTTTGATTGGCTAGAGCTTGTACTGGCATATAATTCGATTGGCTGACGCTTCTGCCGAGGCGTCAAAAGTTGAACATTGCTCAACTTTTGCAGCGAGCCATGCCAGCTAAGCTCCCCGTCGCTTCCCACAATGCAGTTCGGCTAAAAGTGACGTCACCCCATTTGAAGTGAACGGGGAGAAGCGTTGGAAGCTTCAACGCACACCGCGGTGTGGACGGGCCGTAAGCCAACGCTTTAAGCCTCCGAGGATCCGCTTGGTTCGTGTAATTGACCAGTTTACTGAAACAAAGCGGATCCTCAGAGGCTTAAAGCGTTGGCTTAGCCTCTACAGGCGCCTTAACGGTAGGTGTGGTCGTGGGTGATCAGCCACTCCAGGACTCTGGTCCGAGAGCAGAGAGTAATGTGAAACCAATGATTCCAAATAAAATCTCTATTTCAAAGCGACTCAGCTATGAACCTGCTCATAGCTGAACTGAGAAAGATATTGTAAACGTTGTGCTTGTATTTATTATGTTCTGACGTCTACGTCTTGATTTCTCGTTGAATACATCATGCCAAAAGAAAGCCATCCATTTATGTTAAAGAAAGTAGGAAATACGCTTCTTTATTTCAATAAAATCGTTATTTTTTAACTTTCTGTCACATTGTTATACCTCAAAGTCTTCCGGTGACATTTTAATATAGCTTATCTTTTGTCAAACGCTTCTTCTCTTCTTCCAACCCTCTGTTGGTTTTTGGGGCGAGGCGCTTTAAATGCGTGTCTTTCATCTACTCGGCTTCAAAGAAAGTGTGCAGCAGGCAAGGAGATGCTTTTTCAAAGAACTGAGCGGACGGAAAGAAAACACGACGAGGAGAAAGCAGAGGACGGACAGCGATAAGGTCGAGCTGAGGAAACGGAAAATAAATCAAGCGGCATGTAAACACATCGCCTCTAAAGCCGTGGTGAAGGAGGGGAGACGTGTCGTCACCTGACAGGTGGGCTGGCCTGTGATTGGCTGCGTGTCTGATTGAATGAGCTTCAAACGAGACAGGGATGAGTTATTCACGAATATACAGGAAGTAAAGTTTATTTCTATACTCGCCCTTCTGATGCAGATGTCACCAAGTGTGTGATGCCATTCATTTAAATGTATTTTCTGTTGAGAAGCAGAACAATGGAAAGACTACACCTACAATTAACATTAAGACGTTTAATCATTGGATAAACGTTGTAATGATTGGAAAGTCTACAACAGGGGTCGGCAACCCTCGGCCCGCGGGCCACCATTGGCACGCGGGACCGTAACCAATGTCCGTAACCAGTGTCACACCAGGAATATTTGACTTTCTGATGCTTTCCTCCGCGGTGAAACGACCAGGGGCGCAGCGCACTTCACAGATTGCAGTACCCATAAGCAGCTGCACATGCCTCAGTGTTTGCATGGCTGTGTCTTGTGTTGAAAGCCCCGTGGCGATCTGTCATCTAAAATAATATGCTGCACAGGGGCGGACTGGCCATCTGCGTGTTCTGGGGAATCACAGTACGTCCGGTTGTCAGCGAACCGAGCCCGGTCGCCAGCGGGCCGTTGACGACCGGCACGTCCTTTATTTATTTAAATTTGTTTAAACGCCATCGTGTAAGTTGCGAGGCGACAGAGGTCCACAGCTCCCCCGTTGACAGTTGATGACCGGTGTCAAGCTCCCCCCCCCCACGTTGACAGTTCACGAACGTCGGCACACTAATCTGAATTGTTTTCATATCAAAAAGGTTGCCGACCCGTGGTCTACAAGATAGGAATTGATGAATAACCGAAGGCTCGTTTGCACTGCATGACGTTGTTGCAGTGGAGTCTGCAATGACTAAGAATGGCCAGCAGGGGGACACTGCAATAAAAAACCTTTGATTGCATAGAAGTCTACGAGAAAATTTGCTGATTTATAAGTTGTTTTTTAATTTATTCAAATAAATGGTATGTAGAAAAGCAGTACAACGAAGACACGACACCTAAAATGAACATTAAGACATGTAATCATTGTAAAAACTAGGTAATGATTGGTAAGTCTGACTTTTATATGATATTTTCTTGAGATTTATTTGGTAGGCTGATCAATGGTGCCAGATACTTTGAGTCCGGCTGAAGTAAGTCCCATTGAGGAGATCTTCTTGTAGACGAGAGGAAACAGCTTGTATTATTCCTCTCCCTGTCACACGCGTCTGATTTATTTTAAATCAATACAGCTGTCCACAACCGATGGATTCTTTCAAACACCACATGGAGCATCGTGTAGGATTGTCGGTCTATTTTCTTCCTGAAAGTGAGTTATACGGGAGAGGAGAGAACGTGGTGAATAACTGAAGTAACTAATTACCACCGCATGACATTGTTTTTGCAACCGGTGGAGTCGGCAATCAGAAATAATGACCCGCAGGAGGACACTGCAAAGTCTATGAGAAAATAGGTTGATTTCTTGGTAGTTTTTCGTCTATCACTAAAATAATTATAGAAGTCTATGAGAAGATTAGCTAACGTATGAGCTGATGTAATACCTCGGTACACGTTTCGACAGGTTTAGAGTCACGGTCAATATACAATCATACAATATATACAATTAGACGTAGTCACTGCAAGGAGATTGATTGTATAGAAGAATACAATTAAATCTCGTAAAATGTTTCGGACAAGTTTAGGGTCGCCATTGCTTTACAATCATTACCTCGATAATAATAATAATAATGTATTTTATTTATGGACGCCTTTCAATCAGTCAATCATCAGTCAATCAATCAATCAATCAATGTTTATTTATAGCCCAATATCACACATGTTACATTTGTCTCAGTGGTCTTCACAGTGTGTACAGAATATCAGTATGACAATACGACACCCTCTGTCCTCAGACCCTCTGTCCTTAGCCCCTCTGTCCTTAGACCCTCTGTACTCAGACCCTCTGTCCTCAGACCCTCTGTCTTTAGCCCCTCTGTCCTTAGACCCTCTGTACTCAGACCCTCTATACTCAGACCCTCTGTCCTTAGACTTTCTGTCCTTTGACCCTCTGTCCTCAGACCCTCTGTCCTTAGACTTTCTGTCCTTAGACCCTCTGTCCTTAGACCCTCTGTCCTTAGACCCTCTGTCCTCAGATCCTCTGTCCTTAGACCCTCTGTCCTCAGACCCTCTGTCCTCAGACCCTCTGTCCTTAGACCCTCTGTCCTCAGACCCTCTGTCATTATACCCTCTGTCCTCAGATCCTCTGTCCTTATACCCTCTGTCCTCAGATCCTCTGTCCTCAGACCCTCTGTCCTCAGACCCACTGTCCTCAGACCCTCTGTCCTTTGACCCCACTGTCCTTAGACCCTCTGTCCTCAGACCCTCTGTCCTTATACCCTCACATCGTACAAGGAACAAAATGTACGATTTCAAAGCTCTCAAGGACACCTATCAGAGCATAATTTAAAAAAAGCAACGAAGAAGAGCACGCAGTAATACAAGACTTACTGAGAAAACCAGAGACTTAAAAACAACAATCAGTTGAGCAGAGGTTAGGAAATGGAATACGCCCGTTTGAAAAGGCGTGGTTTCAGGCTGGATCTGAAGGCTGGGAGCGAGTCCGTATCGCGGACGTCTTGAGGGAGAGCTCCA
>CM070492.1:25987108-25997108 GCA_036324585.1 Champsocephalus esox
TGGTGTGTCCCGCACCGTCGTCTTTTCGGCCGAAAACCCACGATTCCACATGTCGAATCGTGGGCAGTCGGCCAAAAGGCTGTCGGCTAAAGAAATCACTCTGATTGGCTGTTCAGCTGGCGAATCAGTGCATGAGAAGCGAAACGGAAGTGAGGGACCCAAACAAACGATTAAGAAGGCAAATGTGAGATTCCATTTGACTCCAGCTCTCGACTCAGGTTCGGGAAAAGCCCCGTGAGCTTCTCGCTGTAGAGGGAACATGAAAACACACTATTCGTTGTTTGTTTATATCGCGCAGTCTGTTCTTCTTCTCTCGGTTATCACGCAGTCTGTCTTCCGGTTGTTGCCTCTTTTGAATGACGAATACACACTACTAACCCCCTGCTGGTAAGGAGAGGTATTGCCACTCACGCCTGCGCAATGCGTACGTGCTTCTTGGCCGTCGGCTGAAGTCGTTGCGGTGTGTTCCAGTGCGACACGTGGCCGAGACGCGAGGCGACGCAACAGTCGGGTCCGTCTGTGTGAGTTATTTGGTGTCCGCTTGGTGCGTCCGGGCATTTAGACTTAAGGCAAGACAATGTGACCGAAAGTTACGATTTTACGTCAACAAAGAAGCTTAACTTCCTACTTTCTTTAAAAGAAATGGATGATTTGCAAGGCTTTCCTTTTGGCTCGATGTATTCTAGAAGAAGTCGAGACTTATAAGAAAACATATAAGCAGAACATTTGCGATATCCCTCTCAGCTCCGCAGGACACTCGTTTTGAAATAGAGACTTCTACGTGAGAGGTGTAATTCGTAGTTAAGGGACGACACAGTTCGAACTCAAAGGGAAATTCCCCAGAAAAAAGCGTTGCTCAGCGTTTTCTGCAGAAAGGAGAATAAAGCACATCGAGCTCTGTCTTTTGGGGGGAATATAACTCTTTCTGTATTCCTGTGGAGCGTAAGACGCATTCTGCTTCTGTTTTATGGAGAACAAACCCTCCTTGGATTTGACAAAATTCGAACCAGACCTCGTTCTGCTTTTGTTTTTTGTGGATAAAGCAAAGTCTGGTTCTGTTTATTGGAGGGTAAAACACACACGGTGGTTCTGTATTTGTGAAATAAAGCTGATTTAGGAGAATAAGGCCACTATTTAAGGAGATTAAAGCTTCTGTTATGAAGACATTAAACCAGTTAGGGTTAGGGTTAGGCCTAACCCTAACCCTAACCCTAACCCTAACCCTACTGGTTCTGTGTTAGCTCTTGAAAATACACCTTTTTCTCTTTGGTGAGTACAATTATTAGTACCAGGAGCAGCGGGCAGCTATTGTACAGCGCCCGGGGAGCAATGGGAGTGAGGATGGAAGGGGGGTGTCCGGTGCCTTGCTCACGGGCACCACGGCAGGGCAGGAGGTGAACTGGGACCTCTCCAAGTAGCAGTCCACACTCCCTATTTTAGGTCTGTTCGGGGACTTGAACCGGCGACCCTACACAGACCAAGCCCCTCCTGACTGAGCCACTGCCGGACCATTGGAAGGTTTACAATAGTTTGTAACAACAATATATCACAGTGTCCATTAGATTTAGCTTGTATTGCCTTTAACTCTTAAATGAAACCAACATTTGGGGGAAAAAAGTTTCAAACCGCTGTCCACTTTCGAGAACAACGCCCACTGCACTTTGATCCACTCGATTTTGGACATTTTGTGATGAAGAGATTTCGTTTTTTGAGATGTAAATATGATTTCACTTTTGTTCCCAGATCAGGAACGAAGGGGACGTGTTCACTTTTAGTTTCTTTGCAAGATTACTGGGTCGAACAACTCAACCTGTCTTCAAAACGTACACAATGACCGGTATTAGAACGAGTATTAATGTCAGGACGATGGACGGTTTACTGACGTTCAGACGTTATATGTGCTACTTGGTGGAGAAAAGACAAAAGAACAAGCAAAGGAAATAGACAGAGAAAGTTAGTTCGACTAATGGAGCAAAAGCCAGATAACAAAACTGTATTTTCTGATTGTTTATCGTCAGTAATTCTCTAAACAACCGTGAAACTCTGCAGATCATCTCCTGATGCTTTTTGAATTCTCTCTCCGCCGTTCAGCCGTTCAAACGTCTAAGTTATGCAAAAGAAAAATCGTTTCAAAACACTCTCGCGTCTGCATGAAGTCGGTAACTTTGAACCTTAGCGTCTTCCTTTACCTTCGGTCAAACCACTGATGTTTAATTCCAACTGTTTGCATTGTTGTCTCAGAAACCCACAGGATTGGTCGGATGGACGACAGCACCTGGTTGCTGGGAAACATCAACCAGACCGGATACTTCCGCGTGAACTACGACCTGGCAAACTGGAAACTGCTGATTCAGCAATTACACAACAACCCTGAAGTATGTCTTTGTTTTACCGCAATGTCTTCCATATTAGATCCCATTATAATTTGATTTGAACCGTAAGGGATACAGGGGATAATGAAGGTGTTGTATTTTCACCAGAGATGGCAGAAGTACACACATCCTGTACTCAAGTAGAAGTACAGATACTCGTGTTTAAACATACGAAGTAGAAAGTACAGGTATTTGTGTTCAACATGAGAGAAGTAGAAAGTGCAGGTATTTGAGTTCAACATGTAAGAAGTAGAAAGTACAGGTATTTGAGTTCAACATGTAAGAAGTAGAAAGTACAGGTATTTGTGTTCAACATGTAAGAAGTAGAAAGTACAGGTATTTGAGTTCAACATGTAAGAAGTAGAAAGTACAGGTATTTGAGTTCAACATGTGAGAAGTAGAAAGTACAGGTATTTGAGTTCAACATGTAAGAAGTAGAAAGTACAGGTATTTGAGTTCAACATGTGAGAAGTAGAAAGTACAGGTATTTGAGTTCAACATGTAAGAAGTAGAAAGTACAGGTATTTGAGTTTAACATGTGAGAAGTAGAAAGTACAGGTATTTGGGTTCAACATGTAAGAAGTAGAAAGTACAGGTATTTGTGTTCAACATGTAAGAAGTAGAAAGTACAGGTATTTGAGTTCAACATGTAAGAAGTAGAAAGTACAGGTATTTGAGTTCAACATGTAAGAAGTAGAAAGTACAGGTATTTGGGTTCAACATGTGAGAAGTCAAAGTAAAAAGTCGTCAGAAAAATAAGTATTGGAGTAAAGTACTGATACCAGAAACATGTACTTAAGTACAGTAACAAAGTATTTGCACTCTGGTTTTCATTAATGACCCACATGGTCCCGCTTATCTCACGGCTTCTTACTAAATAAACCAACAACTTAACCCACAATATTGATTTGAAAATGACCGCATTGCTTTTCTATTTGTGTTATTTCTCTGTTGGACTTCACGACAGCCTCTCTTTGTGTGTCACTCTCGTCTCCGTCTCTTTCTCAGATCATCTCCGTTGGAAACAGGGCAGGACTTATTGATGATGCCTTCAACCTGGCGAGGTGAGTCATCCTTTAACCAGAACAAACATTGTTTCCGTCTGGTTTACAACCCCCTCCTCACAGAGCGACACTCGGGGGACAGACAGGGGAAAGCGGTGGACAAATGATATCTGTTTTCAGTCCTTTCGGTCAGGAAAGCTCATCCATCACTCGCCTGTAGACGCGTGGACACAGAGGGGTAATACAGCCCTCTGTGTCTGTCTGTTTGTGTGTTCTGCAATAAGGATCGTCTTTGGTTGAGCAGAACTGATATATGTCAGTTTACTCGTCATCGGTTACACCAGCATACTGATGATCTGATCCAAAGGGACTTACGATAACTTCAACCATCAGGGTACAGACGCTAAAACAACCGGAATACAGCAGGGACACTACCTTACGCCTACCCGTTGGAAGTGCTCAAAGCAAACCAAACCTTTCTCAGAGTTACGTAAGGCAGTGACAATAGTTTTCATTATTGGACCGAACGCAGTCGAAACAGACGACGTGTGGACATCCTGATATCGATGGGGAGCTCGTTCCGCTATTCTGGAGACAGCCGAACGAGCAGGTTGGTGACTGGTGTCCGAGGGAGTCGTGAGCAAACTGGCCGATGCACAGCAAAGTGCACGATTTAACATTTAGGACACTGGTACTAACCCTTCCTACATTACTAACTAACCCTAAGCAACAACACATGATGGAACAAACCCGATGTCTGACCTCCGGGCGGCAGGAAGTCGACACGACCTCTGTTGCAAACCGAAGCATCCCACCTCCAGTTCCACCGGCCCAACCAGTGCACGGAAATAGCCACTATAACTATACATTTCTATAAAGCAATTGTTCATATTTGGTTTATTCAAATAATTATATTGCGGTCATTGTAAAAGTATTCTCTCTGCCTTCCTGTCATCATCAGGAGTAAGAAATGATTCTCCTAGCCGGGACATTTCCCCGAAGCCAATACCCTTTATATCGTCTCCTCTTCACTTACTTGTCACTTAGGTCGGCATCGATGTGCAGAGTCGACAGAAGGCCTTGTTGATTTGATATTGGCATCGTATTGAAGCCAGCTCCATCGATCGAGCCGGTGTGGTCCTCTTCTTCTCCTCTCCCTGTCACTCTCCTGTAGCTTCTCCGGCGACTTACTTTTATTTGAAGATTGTTTGGTGCCCGGTGCTTGGCCGGTTCCCGCTGGTTTTAAAAACATCTTGGTGAATGGTTAGGTGGCGCGAAAGTCTGTAAGCAGTAGGGATGGGAACGATTAATCGAATATTCGAAATGATTCAGGTATTCGAATATGAGTTATGAATTTATTTTTTAGGAGTGATGCCTAAGTTGATTACATATTATCAAATTGACTAATTCAATGTATATATATACGACAGTGCCATAGCTAAATGTGTTAGGTGACATCTAAAGGTTTGTTTTGCTCAGCTCACCGGCCCCTCACAGCGGGCAGAGCTCTCTCTCTCGTGTCCGGTTATACTTCACTCGCGTTTATGTCCAAATCCATCAGATCTAGCTGGTTCTAGCCAATGATACGGCTGCTGCCCCTCCCTACACGCAAACCACGCAGACTCAAACCTCATCTTAGGCCCAAATGTGGTGCAAATGCGCTCCGCAGCCGTTGCTAGGTTGCGGCGCTAACAGTTCATGAGCGTGCTCCCCCGCCCCCTGTCAACACTCGCGACACATGGCCAGCCTCAACAACAATAAGCGCTGCTTGGCAACAGTGTGTGGCGGCAAAGTCCTAGACATTTTGACTGGAGAGATTTCGTTTTGCCGGTATTCAACATAAACCAAATTCTGAAAAAGTTTAATTTTTTTTTATAGGATATGTACATTTCGGTTAACCGGTTAACCGTTTTTTGGGGGGTCGAATATTCGAATATACAATTGCTTTCAAATTCCCATCCCTAGTAAACAGCTGTTTGCTTTTCATCTAACAACGACAACCGCCTCACGAAACGCTATGTTGTAGCGTTAATAAACGAGACAATACCAATACCCCAGGACCATGTACTTTTATGTCTTACCGAGCGGCAGGTGCAAAGTACGCTATGCCCGCGGTCTGAATGGGGCTTCCGGGTGTCGAGCCCTGCCTTTGCTTCTCTTGTCTCTTTGAAGTCAACATATCTGTATGTCCCTTGTCGTTCTGAGGTTGTGTCGTCATGGTTTATTGCACTCACTGTTAGTCATTTTGAATACAAGTGTCTGGTTGATGAAATACAGCCAGTATCTCGAAGTGGATTCCAGCAGCAGACTCGAAGATGAAGTTTCAGCGAGTCAGCTGCACGTACAGAGCTTTATATCCTGTATGTGAGTTAAGCTAAGACCTATGGATTCACACACACACACACACACACGCACACACACACACACACACACACACACACACACACACACACACACACACACACACACACACACTGTGGCTTTGGGATGAGCTCTGGCTGGGGGGAGTCCTCCTCCACAGATAAGTGCAGCTGGAGGATTAACACGGTAGCCTTGCATCCTTTTCCTCGCCTCCTCCCGATGGATGTGCATGTTGAGCACATCTCTCATCGCACGGCCGAGGCGCTGCATCGGGACCATTCATTCAGAAACAACCCTGGGTGCCGGGTTAGAGAAGCAGAAGAATAATAACCCCACAGGGGCGAGAGCGGTGAGGAAACAAGAGCGGTGAGGAAACAAGAGCTTTGAGGAAACAAGAGCTGTGAGGAAACAAGAGCTGTGAGGAAACAAGAGCGGTGAGGAAACAAGAGCTGTGAGGAAACAAGAGCTGTGAGGAAACCACAGAACATGTCAAACTAACTGATTTAGTTTTGGGTTTTTAATTGTCTTTTTCTGTTCGACCAAAACCTTCCTCCGACGGTTCCTCCGACGGTTCCTCCAACGGTTCCTCCGACGGTTCCTCCGACGGTTCCTGGTTCCTCCAACGGTTCTTCCAACGGTTCCTCCAACGGTTCCTCCAACGATTCTTCCGACGGTTCCTCCGACGGTTCCTGGTTCCTCCGACGGTTCCCCGGTTCTTCCAACGGTTCCTCCGACGGTTCCTCCAACGGTTCCTTCGACGGTTCCTCCAACGGTTCCTCCGACGGTTCCTCCAACGGTTCCTCCACGTTTCCAACGGTTCCTACGACGGTTCCTCCGAGTTCCTGCAGTGGTTTCCAGGACTAAGAATATCTGTAGGACTTTCAGAAGTTACGTGTGTTAGGGGTGGGCGATATTGAAAAATATGTTATCACGATATTTTCAAGCAGTATCACGATAGACGATATATATCACGATATTTTTTCATGTCGGTTATTATGGTTATTTTTCAAGTTACTTAACAGTACAAGCACCTACATAAGGAGCCCCTTTACGAAATGCCTGCCCTATGGTAGTTTGTTTTGGTGCAGTCGCTGCGGTAGATTGTGCACTCACACGCGGGGGACCTTGCACTCAGTCTCTGCATGCTCTTTCTGGTGCTTGCGTTTGAGGTGGTCTCGTAAGCCCGACGTGTTGCCACCTGTCGCGTTGAAATTTGCTTTTTTGCACATTTTGCAAATTACAGTTGTTTGCTCCGTGTCTGTTGTTATATCCAAAATATTTCCATACCACAGACGTAGAGTTATTTTTGGGGACTAAATCTAATTCTTCTACATCAGAATCTGACTCTCCGTCCATTATTGCCGTGTGTGCAGACTGCCAACAGTGTATTTTCCCTCGCTGCAAAGAAAGGGGGCGGGGACTTTGGGAGCGTGTCAAACAACTCGGACTGAACGAAAGCAGAGGTGCGCTGACATTGTGAAATCGATCGGGCTTGATATATGGTGAAATTAAAATCAGTAGGTGAGGCTGGGGGAGCGGGAGGGGAAGAGGCTCTCCGTCCGCTGCCATAGCCCCCTGCGCCGCGCACGGAGAGCCTCTTCCCCTCCGCAATTTTTTTTCACGAAAGGACGATATCTCTGAAAAAGCATATGGTGGAGACCTAATATCGTCACGACGATATATATCGTCATATCGCCCACCCCTAACGTGTGTCGCCTTCTTTCAAGGGGATGAAGTAAGGTTAACAGATAAAAGGCCCACATGTAAAGGGATTATCCTCTGAGGAGCAGGACAATACACACAACCTTCTCAAAAATACCCAAAAGTAAAGAAATCGTGTTTGGAGAGACAGAGCGAAGTCCTCTGCACTTTGATCCTCTCGGGTACTTTGACATTTGGAGAATTTTGTTTTTGTTTTTGATGAGTAAATATGATTTAACTTCTGTTCCCAGATCAGGGCTTTTGGTTTCAGGACCTAAGTGGACGTGTTCACTTTTAGTTTCTTTGCATACTGGGTCGAACAACTCAACCCGTCTTCAAAACGTCCACAGTAAGCGGTATTAGAACGAGTTTTAATATCAGGACGATGGTCGGTTTACTGACGTCCAGACGTTAGATCTGCCAGCTGGAGAAAAGGCTGTCTGTGAGCGGCAAAGGAGATGGACGGAGACAGTTAGAGACTAAAGGAGCAAAAGCCAGATAACAAAACTGTATTTTCTGATTGTTTATCGTCAGTAAACAACCGTGAAACCCTGCAGATCATCTCCTGACGCGTTTTGAATTCTCTCTCCGCCGTTCAAACGTCTAATTTATGCAAAAGCACTGAGTAAAGTTCTTTCAGACGCCTCTGTTTTCTAATCCGTCTGCTTTGCCTAATCTCAAAAGTTCTGCGAGATGCTGAAGATTCAGGACGGGATGTTTCGTTTGGTTTCAAAGTCTAACTCTCGAGTCCGTCTCAAACGTGGAATGGAAGCGAGACGCAACGGACCGTGACGGGGGGAGGAGGAGGAGGAGGAGGAGGAGGAGGAGGAGGAGGAGGAGGAAGAGGAGGAGGAGGAGGAGGAGGAGGAGGAGGAGGAGGAGGAGGAGGAGGAGGAGGAGGAGGAGGAGGAGGAGGAAGAGGAGGAGTAGGAGGAGGGGGAAGAGGAGGAGGAGGTTCTTCATCCTGATGCTCTCAGCCCGGAGCTTTCTGAGCCCTCTAACCAAAATCTACTCTGACACCAAGTCCATAACTCGCTCCTCCCCCGCTCCTCCCCCGCCTCCCCTCCTCCCCGCTCCTCCCCCGCCCTCCCCCGCTCCTCCCCTGCTCCTCCCCTGCTCCCCCCCGCTCCCCCCTGCTCCCCCGCCCTCCCCCCCTCTGCATCTATGCTCTGTCGTGTGATGCACAGCTAGCTGCCTGGCTTTTCGCTTTCGTGTGTGTGTGTGTGTGTGTGTGTGTGTGTGTGTGTGTGTGTGTGTGTGTGTGTGTGTGTGTGTGTGTGTGTGTGTGTGTGTGTGTGTGTGTGTGTGTGTGTGTGTGTGTGTGTGTGTGTGTGTGTGTGTGTGTGTGTGTGTGTGTGTGTGTGTGTGGAGAGAAACTACGCCGCGCTGGAGGCGAGATGAAAATGGGTTTGAGCCCGTCTTTAGGGGTTCATGGGGTCCTCGGAGTAGATCAGAGCGAGGTCGTCGGAATTACAAGAATTTACCTTTAAAAATAAGTTGCATTTGACTGAACTCAGGGTCCCCGCGGGGTCTTCAGAAGTCTTACATTTGATCCTCTGAATGTAAGGTCTTAAAAAGGTCTTAAACATGATGGGATGTGAAAGGTACTTCTGTGTAGCGGTCGCGTCTCAATGTGTTGGGGGAATGTCCGGGCTGCAAAGTAACCCGTGCGGTGAGAGCCGTTCGGTTGCCCCCAACGATCTGTATTGAAATAAATCAACATGGAACCGGTCATCACTGACTTTGTTTCCTCCGGCCCCTTATCGGAGAACACCCAGCTAGTAACCTAGCAACCAACCGAGCTTCAGCTAGCGGCAGTCAGAAATGTGTGATGGGCGTTTCGATTCCCGTCGGGGACACGAATCTTTTGATTCAGTTCACTTTAAAGATTCGTCTTTGTGCTCAACCTGTTAAGCCCGAGGGACCCAGATCCGGCTCGGCGGACTCGGATCAGGAGATATATCATACATTATGAAGTGATATGCCGCGGACTGGACTTAATGTACTCTGATCCGGGTACTGATGTCGTGGCAGATATTTAAGAGCTTTCTTAACGCTGATGTTCTAACAGTCAGATCGCTCTGGAGATGGAGGAGATATTCTGTTCACGTTCACGTTCACACAGTCGGGTGATTTCTGCCGGCCGTCTACCTGTGTTTCCTTTCTCCTGTGATATGACTTGATCGCTTTAAACTCCGCACGCTGAGCTCTGATTGGTCAGCAGGCGGTGCTTTCACTGAGGTGAGCTCTTAGCCTGCAACCCAGGCTAGCCGCTCAGCATCAGTTACCATGGCGATCTAGCCGCTAAGAAGAGAACCAGCTTTGGAGCTACAGTTCTCCTCCACCAATCAGGAGTCAGATAACAATTGTGAGCTTCCCTTCACGTTCCTTCATCTTCACGATGGACGATGAACGACCTGCTGGGCCAACGAGAACGATCAGGCGTCACCTCTCAGATCCTCCGTGCTGACGGTCACTGAGAGGGACGTGATGGGCGCTCTGCCTTTCGTTACACTCATCACTAATGCCGTCTTCTGATTGGCTGAACAATGGGAACTGTAA
>CM070492.1:26004608-26014608 GCA_036324585.1 Champsocephalus esox
GAAGTGACTCTGGAGAAGCTGCAGATAGAGCCATGAGAAGTGACTCTGGAGAAGCTGCAGATAGAGCCGTGAGAAGTGACTCTGGAGAAGCTGCAGATAGAGCCGTGAGAAGTGACTCTGGAGAAGCTGCAGGTAGAGCCATGAGAAGTGACTCTGGAGAAGCTGCAGGTAGAGCCGTGAGAAGTGACTCTGGAGAAGCTGCAGATAGAGCCATGAGAAGTGACTCTGGAGAAGCTGCAGATAGAGCCATGAGAAGTGACTCTGGAGAAGCTGCAGATAGAGCCATGAGAAGTGACTCTGGAGAAGCTGCAGATAGAGCCATGAGAAGTGACTCTGAGAAGCTGCAGATAGAGCCATGAGAAGTGACTCTGAGAAGCTGCAGATAGAGCCGTGAGAAGTGACTCTGGAGAAGCTGCAGATAGAGCCATGAGAAGTGACTCTGGAGAAGCTGCAGATAGAGCCATGAGAAGTGACTCTGAGAAGCTGCAGATAGAGCCATGAGAAGTGACTCTGGAGAAGCTGCAGATAGAGCCATGAGAAGTGACTCTGGAGAAGCTGCAGATAGAGCCGTGAGAAGTGACTCTGGAGAAGCTGCAGATAGAGCCATGAGAAGTGACTCTGGAGAAGCTGCAGATAGAGCCATGAGAAGTGACTCTGGAGAAGCTGCAGATAGAGCCATGAGAAGTGACTCTGAGAAGCTGCAGATAGAGCCATGAGAAGTGACTCTGGAGAAGCTGCAGATAGAGCCATGAGAAGTGACTCTGAGAAGCTGCAGATAGAGCCGTGAGAAGTGACTCTGGAGAAGCTGCAGATAGAGCCATGAGAAGTGACTCTGGAGAAGCTGCAGATAGAGCCATGAGAAGTGACTCTGGAGAAGCTGCAGATAGAGCCATGAGAAGTGACTCTGAGAAGCTGCAGATAGAGCCATGAGAAGTGACTCTGAGAAGCTGCAGATAGAGCCGTGAGAAGTGACTCTGGAGAAGCTGCAGATAGAGCCGTGAGAAGTGACTCTGGAGAAGCTGCAGATAGAGCCGTGAGAAGTGACTCTGGAGAAGCTGCAGATAGAGCCGTGAGAAGTGACTCTGGAGAAGCTGCAGATAGAGCCATGAGAAGTGACTCTGGAGAAGCTGCAGATAGAGCCATGAGAAGTGACTCTGGAGAAGCTGCAGATAGAGCCATGAGAAGTGACTCTGGAGAAGCTGCAGATAGAGCCATGAGAAGTGACTCTGGAGAAGCTGCAGATAGAGCCGTGAGAAGTGACTCTGGAGAAGCTGCAGATAGAGCCGTGAGAAGTGACTCTGGAGAAGCTGCAGATAGAGCCATGAGAAGTGACTCTGAGAAGCTGCAGATAGAGCCATGAGAAGTGACTCTGAGAAGCTGCAGATAGAGCCGTGAGAAGTGACTCTGAGAAGCTGCAGATAGAGCCATGAGAAGTGACTCTGGAGAAGCTGCAGATAGAGCCATGAGAAGTGACTCTGAGAAGCTGCAGATAGAGCCATGAGAAGTGACTCTGGAGAAGCTGCAGATAGAGCCATGAGAAGTGACTCTGAGAAGCTGCAGATAGAGCCATGAGAAGTGACTCTGGAGAAGCTGCAGATAGAGCCTGAGAAGTGACTCTGAGAAGCTGCAGATAGAGCCATGAGAAGTGACTCTGAGAAGCTGCAGATAGAGCCGTGAGAAGTGACTCTGAGAAGCTGCAGATAGAGCCATGAGAAGTGACTCTGGAGAAGCTGCAGATAGAGCCGTGAGAAGTGACTCTGGAGAAGCTGCAGATAGAGCCATGAGAAGTGACTCTGGAGAAGCTGCAGATAGAGCCATGAGAAGTGACTCTGAGAAGCTGCAGATAGAGCCGTGAGAAGTGACTCTGGAGAAGCTGCAGATAGAGCCGTGAGAAGTGACTCTGGAGAAGCTGCAGATAGAGCCATGAGAAGTGACTCTGAGAAGCTGCAGATAGAGCCATGAGAAGTGACTCTGGAGAAGCTGCAGATAGAGCCATGAGAAGTGACTCTGAGAAGCTGCAGATAGAGCCGTGAGAAGTGACTCTGAGAAGCTGCAGATAGAGCCATGAGAAGTGACTCTGAGAAGCTGCAGATAGAGCCATGAGAAGTGACTCTGAGAAGCTGCAGATAGAGCCATGAGAAGTGACTCTGGAGAAGCTGCAGATAGAGCCATGAGAAGTGACTCTGAGAAGCTGCAGATAGAGCCATGAGAAGTGACTCTGGAGAAGCTGCAGATAGAGCCATGAGAAGTGACTCTGGAGAAGCTGCAGATAGAGCCGTGAGAAGTGACTCTGGAGAAGCTGCAGATAGAGCCGTGAGAAGTGACTCTGGAGAAGCTGCAGATAGAGCCGTGAGAAGTGACTCTGGAGAAGCTGCAGATAGAGCCATGAGAAGTGACTCTGGAGAAGCTGCAGATAGAGCCATGAGAAGTGACTCTGAGAAGCTGCAGATAGAGCCATGAGAAGTGACTCTGGAGAAGCTGCAGATAGAGCCATGAGAAGTGACTCTGGAGAAGCTGCAGATAGAGCCATGAGAAGTGACTCTGGAGAAGCTGCAGATAGAGCCATGAGAAGTGACTCTGGAGAAGCTGCAGATAGAGCCATGAGAAGTGACTCTGGAGAAGCTGCAGATAGAGCCATGAGAAGTGACTCTGGAGAAGCTGCAGATAGAGCCGTGAGAAGTGACTCTGAGAAGCTGCAGATAGAGCCGTGAGAAGTGACTCTGAGAAGCTGCAGATAGAGCCATGAGAAGTGACTCTGAGAAGCTGCAGATAGAGCCGTGAGAAGTGACTCTGAGAAGCTGCAGATAGAGCCATGAGAAGTGACTCTGGAGAAGCTGCAGATAGAGCCATGAGAAGTGACTCTGGAGAAGCTGCAGATAGAGCCGTGAGAAGTGACTCTGGAGAAGCTGCAGATAGAGCCATGAGAAGTGACTCTGGAGAAGCTGCAGATAGAGCCATGAGAAGTGACTCTGGAGAAGCTGCAGATAGAGCCATGAGAAGTGACTCTGAGAAGCTGCAGATAGAGCCATGAGAAGTGACTCTGGAGAAGCTGCAGATAGAGCCATGAGAAGTGACTCTGGAGAAGCTGCAGATAGAGCCGTGAGAAGTGACTCTGGAGAAGCTGCAGATAGAGCCGTGAGAAGTGACTCTGGAGAAGCTGCAGATAGAGCCGTGAGAAGTGACTCTGGAGAAGCTGCAGATAGAGCCGTGAGAAGTGACTCTGGAGAAGCTGCAGATAGAGCCATGAGAAGTGACTCTGAGAAGCTGCAGATAGAGCCATGAGAAGTGACTCTGGAGAAGCTGCAGATAGAGCCGTGAGAAGTGACTCTGGAGAAGCTGCAGATAGAGCCATGAGAAGTGACTCTGAGAAGCTGCAGATAGAGCCGTGAGAAGTGACTCTGGAGAAGCTGCAGATAGAGCCGTGAGAAGTGACTCTGGAGAAGCTGCAGATAGAGCCGTGAGAAGTGACTCTGGAGAAGCTGCAGATAGAGCCATGAGAAGTGACTCTGGAGAAGCTGCAGATAGAGCCATGAGAAGTGACTCTGGAGAAGCTGCAGATAGAGCCATGAGAAGTGACTCTGGAGAAGCTGCAGATAGAGCCATGAGAAGTGACTCTGGAGAAGCTGCAGATAGAGCCATGAGAAGTGACTCTGGAGAAGCTGCAGATAGAGCCATGAGAAGTGACTCTGAGAAGCTGCAGATAGAGCCATGAGAAGTGACTCTGGAGAAGCTGCAGATAGAGCCATGAGAAGTGACTCTGGAGAAGCTGCAGATAGAGCCGTGAGAAGTGACTCTGAGAAGCTGCAGATAGAGCCATGAGAAGTGACTCTGAGAAGCTGCAGATAGAGCCATGAGAAGTGACTCTGAGAAGCTGCAGATAGAGCCGTGAGAAGTGACTCTGGAGAAGCTGCAGATAGAGCCATGAGAAGTGACTCTGGAGAAGCTGCAGATAGAGCCGTGAGAAGTGACTCTGGAGAAGCTGCAGATAGAGCCATGAGAAGTGACTCTGGAGAAGCTGCAGATAGAGCCATGAGAAGTGACTCTGGAGAAGCTGCAGATAGAGCCGTGAGAAGTGACTCTGGAGAAGCTGCAGATAGAGCCATGAGAAGTGACTCTGGAGAAGCTGCAGATAGAGCCATGAGAAGTGACTCTGGAGAAGCTGCAGATAGAGCCGTGAGAAGTGACTCTGGAGAAGCTGCAGATAGAGCCATGAGAAGTGACTCTGGAGAAGCTGCAGATAGAGCCATGAGAAGTGACTCTGGAGAAGCTGCAGATAGAGCCATGAGAAGTGACTCTGGAGAAGCTGCAGATAGAGCCGTGAGAAGTGACTCTGGAGAAGCTGCAGATAGAGCCATGAGAAGTGACTCTGGAGAAGCTGCAGATAGAGCCATGAGAAGTGACTCTGAGAAGCTGCAGATAGAGCCGTGAGAAGTGACTCTGGAGAAGCTGCAGATAGAGCCATGAGAAGTGACTCTGGAGAAGCTGCAGATAGAGCCATGAGAAGTGACTCTGAGAAGCTGCAGATAGAGCCATGAGAAGTGACTCTGGAGAAGCTGCAGATAGAGCCATGAGAAGTGACTCTGAGAAGCTGCAGATAGAGCCGTGAGAAGTGACTCTGGAGAAGCTGCAGATAGAGCCATGAGAAGTGACTCTGGAGAAGCTGCAGATAGAGCCGTGAGAAGTGACTCTGGAGAAGCTGCAGATAGAGCCGTGAGAAGTGACTCTGAGAAGCTGCAGATAGAGCCATGAGAAGTGACTCTGAGAAGCTGCAGATAGAGCCGTGAGAAGTGACTCTGGAGAAGCTGCAGATAGAGCCATGAGAAGTGACTCTGGAGAAGCTGCAGATAGAGCCATGAGAAGTGACTCTGGAGAAGCTGCAGATAGAGCCGTGAGAAGTGACTCTGGAGAAGCTGCAGATAGAGCCATGAGAAGTGACTCTGGAGAAGCTGCAGATAGAGCCATGAGAAGTGACTCTGGAGAAGCTGCAGATAGAGCCGTGAGAAGTGACTCTGGAGAAGCTGCAGATAGAGCCGTGAGAAGTGACTCTGGAGAAGCTGCAGATAGAGCCGTGAGAAGTGACTCTGGAGAAGCTGCAGATAGAGCCGTGAGAAGTGACTCTGGAGAAGCTGCAGATAGAGCCATGAGAAGTGACTCTGAGAAGCTGCAGATAGAGCCATGAGAAGTGACTCTGAGAAGCTGCAGATAGAGCCGTGAGAAGTGACTCTGAGAAGCTGCAGATAGAGCCATGAGAAGTGACTCTGGAGAAGCTGCAGATAGAGCCATGAGAAGTGACTCTGAGAAGCTGCAGATAGAGCCATGAGAAGTGACTCTGGAGAAGCTGCAGATAGAGCCATGAGAAGTGACTCTGAGAAGCTGCAGATAGAGCCGTGAGAAGTGACTCTGGAGAAGCTGCAGATAGAGCCGTGAGAAGTGACTCTGAGAAGCTGCAGATAGAGCCATGAGAAGTGACTCTGAGAAGCTGCAGATAGAGCCATGAGAAGTGACTCTGAGAAGCTGCAGATAGAGCCATGAGAAGTGACTCTGGAGAAGCTGCAGATAGAGCCGTGAGAAGTGACTCTGGAGAAGCTGCAGATAGAGCCATGAGAAGTGACTCTGGAGAAGCTGCAGATAGAGCCATGAGAAGTGACTCTGAGAAGCTGCAGATAGAGCCATGAGAAGTGACTCTGGAGAAGCTGCAGATAGAGCCGTGAGAAGTGACTCTGGAGAAGCTGCAGATAGAGCCATGAGAAGTGACTCTGAGAAGCTGCAGATAGAGCCATGAGAAGTGACTCTGGAGAAGCTGCAGATAGAGCCATGAGAAGTGACTCTGAGAAGCTGCAGATAGAGCCGTGAGAAGTGACTCTGAGAAGCTGCAGATAGAGCCATGAGAAGTGACTCTGAGAAGCTGCAGATAGAGCCATGAGAAGTGACTCTGAGAAGCTGCAGATAGAGCCATGAGAAGTGACTCTGGAGAAGCTGCAGATAGAGCCATGAGAAGTGACTCTGAGAAGCTGCAGATAGAGCCATGAGAAGTGACTCTGGAGAAGCTGCAGATAGAGCCGTGAGAAGTGACTCTGGAGAAGCTGCAGATAGAGCCGTGAGAAGTGACTCTGGAGAAGCTGCAGATAGAGCCGTGAGAAGTGACTCTGGAGAAGCTGCAGATAGAGCCGTGAGAAGTGACTCTGGAGAAGCTGCAGATAGAGCCATGAGAAGTGACTCTGGAGAAGCTGCAGATAGAGCCATGAGAAGTGACTCTGAGAAGCTGCAGATAGAGCCATGAGAAGTGACTCTGGAGAAGCTGCAGATAGAGCCATGAGAAGTGACTCTGGAGAAGCTGCAGATAGAGCCATGAGAAGTGACTCTGGAGAAGCTGCAGATAGAGCCATGAGAAGTGACTCTGGAGAAGCTGCAGATAGAGCCATGAGAAGTGACTCTGGAGAAGCTGCAGATAGAGCCATGAGAAGTGACTCTGGAGAAGCTGCAGATAGAGCCGTGAGAAGTGACTCTGAGAAGCTGCAGATAGAGCCGTGAGAAGTGACTCTGAGAAGCTGCAGATAGAGCCATGAGAAGTGACTCTGAGAAGCTGCAGATAGAGCCATGAGAAGTGACTCTGAGAAGCTGCAGATAGAGCCATGAGAAGTGACTCTGGAGAAGCTGCAGATAGAGCCGTGAGAAGTGACTCTGGAGAAGCTGCAGATAGAGCCGTGAGAAGTGACTCTGGAGAAGCTGCAGATAGAGCCATGAGAAGTGACTCTGGAGAAGCTGCAGATAGAGCCATGAGAAGTGACTCTGGAGAAGCTGCAGATAGAGCCATGAGAAGTGACTCTGAGAAGCTGCAGATAGAGCCATGAGAAGTGACTCT
This sequence comes from Champsocephalus esox, assembly GCA_036324585.1. NCBI lineage: Eukaryota > Metazoa > Chordata > Actinopteri > Perciformes > Channichthyidae > Champsocephalus > Champsocephalus esox. The sequence continues at coordinate 26,011,471 of CM070492.1, forward strand.
GGAGAAGCTGCAGATAGAGCCATGAGAAGTGACTCTGGAGAAGCTGCAGATAGAGCCGTGAGAAGTGACTCTGGAGAAGCTGCAGATAGAGCCGTGAGAAGTGACTCTGGAGAAGCTGCAGATAGAGCCGTGAGAAGTGACTCTGGAGAAGCTGCAGATAGAGCCGTGAGAAGTGACTCTGGAGAAGCTGCAGATAGAGCCATGAGAAGTGACTCTGAGAAGCTGCAGATAGAGCCATGAGAAGTGACTCTGGAGAAGCTGCAGATAGAGCCGTGAGAAGTGACTCTGGAGAAGCTGCAGATAGAGCCATGAGAAGTGACTCTGAGAAGCTGCAGATAGAGCCGTGAGAAGTGACTCTGGAGAAGCTGCAGATAGAGCCGTGAGAAGTGACTCTGGAGAAGCTGCAGATAGAGCCGTGAGAAGTGACTCTGGAGAAGCTGCAGGTAGAGCCATGAGAAGTGACTCTGGAGAAGCTGCAGATAGAGCCATGAGAAGTGACTCTGGAGAAGCTGCAGATAGAGCCATGAGAAGTGACTCTGGAGAAGCTGCAGATAGAGCCATGAGAAGTGACTCTGGAGAAGCTGCAGATAGAGCCATGAGAAGTGACTCTGGAGAAGCTGCAGATAGAGCCGTGAGAAGTGACTCTGAGAAGCTGCAGATAGAGCCATGAGAAGTGACTCTGGAGAAGCTGCAGATAGAGCCATGAGAAGTGACTCTGGAGAAGCTGCAGATAGAGCCGTGAGAAGTGACTCTGAGAAGCTGCAGATAGAGCCGTGAGAAGTGACTCTGAGAAGCTGCAGATAGAGCCATGAGAAGTGACTCTGAGAAGCTGCAGATAGAGCCGTGAGAAGTGACTCTGGAGAAGCTGCAGATAGAGCCGTGAGAAGTGACTCTGGAGAAGCTGCAGATAGAGCCGTGAGAAGTGACTCTGGAGAAGCTGCAGATAGAGCCATGAGAAGTGACTCTGGAGAAGCTGCAGATAGAGCCATGAGAAGTGACTCTGGAGAAGCTGCAGATAGAGCGTGAGAAGTGACTCTGGAGAAGCTGCAGATAGAGCCATGAGAAGTGACTCTGGAGAAGCTGCAGATAGAGCCATGAGAAGTGACTCTGGAGAAGCTGCAGATAGAGCCGTGAGAAGTGACTCTGGAGAAGCTGCAGATAGAGCCATGAGAAGTGACTCTGGAGAAGCTGCAGATAGAGCCATGAGAAGTGACTCTGGAGAAGCTGCAGATAGAGCCATGAGAAGTGACTCTGGAGAAGCTGCAGATAGAGCCGTGAGAAGTGACTCTGGAGAAGCTGCAGATAGAGCCGTGAGAAGTGACTCTGGAGAAGCTGCAGATAGAGCCATGAGAAGTGACTCTGAGAAGCTGCAGATAGAGCCGTGAGAAGTGACTCTGGAGAAGCTGCAGATAGAGCCGTGAGAAGTGACTCTGGAGAAGCTGCAGATAGAGCCGTGAGAAGTGACTCTGGAGAAGCTGCAGATAGAGCCGTGAGAAGTGACTCTGGAGAAGCTGCAGATAGAGCCATGAGAAGTGACTCTGAGAAGCTGCAGATAGAGCCGTGAGAAGTGACTCTGGAGAAGCTGCAGATAGAGCCGTGAGAAGTGACTCTGAGAAGCTGCAGATAGAGCCATGAGAAGTGACTCTGGAGAAGCTGCAGATAGAGCCATGAGAAGTGACTCTGGAGAAGCTGCAGGTAGAGCCATGAGAAGTGACTCTGGAGAAGCTGCAGATAGAGCCATGAGAAGTGACTCTGGAGAAGCTGCAGATAGAGCCGTGAGAAGTGACTCTGGAGAAGCTGCAGATAGAGCCATGAGAAATGAACGCAGCTGATTATTTAATGTTGGTTTTAGAGGCAATCATTTAAGCTTCGTGAGTTCCAGGTTTAATATGTGCAATAAGTTCATTTCAATACGTTCTGCTGTAAACATTGAACCAGTCCGGCCCTCCACTTGCACCCATGTTTTAATGTTGGCCCACTGTGTATTCGAGTTCCCCTCGCAGGGTCACTCAGGGTGCATTTCTACCCGGAACAAAGAGAGTAATTACTGCAGAGCTCCTCCGTGAGGAATATTAATGTTGTCCCAGCGGCTCTCGGTGAACCCATCACACATACAGGGAGGCTTTCTAACTCTCAGGGATCCACCTGGTGGGGCGTTCAGGGACCTACATGGACCGCTTTAACTCCTTCTCCCCGAGTCCAGCTTCATGAAGTACATGTACTCATCATGTATTTATTATACTGCATTATTTTCATTCTGCTCACACACACACACACACACACACACCTGTCGTCTCACAAAACTCACCTGTTCACCGTGACCTTTGACCCCAAACGCACCACAGCCTCCACTGCTATTTGTTTATTTATTTTTTACTTTTTTGTTTGTTTGTTTGTTTTGTTGTCTGTCCTTACCTCACCACAATATAAATCAAATCTATTATTATTAAATTCAGATATATTGAACATCAATCAATATTTTCTTAATAAATAGTGAAATATTCTAATAAATAAATAGACTTTTATTTTATTTTTAAATATATTATTATTATATTTTAAATTATTAAATATAATTGATAAATATAAGTATTTATTTATTATGTACAAGTGATTTTCTGATAATGTTGAAAAAAATATAGAAAACAGTTAATTTATATTTTTAATGAACATTTTCACATTATATATAATTACTCAAATACAAACATAAATATATAGTATACTTATTAGTATTTATTTTCAGCATTTTTATTTTATATTATTATATATATATTTTTATTTTATTTTATTTATTTATGTATTATTAATATTTATAATTTTATTCGAATTAATTTACTTTTTTTAAATGTTTTATATTCATTGTGGCATTTTTTGAAATATATATATATATTTTAATATGCTCTTTTATTGCGTCCCTCTGTCGGGGCTTCAGTGTGTTAAACACACACACACACACACACACACACACACACACACACACACACACTGTTAGTTAATGGGATCAAAGCCATCTTCACTGGTATCTTAAATATAAGTAGCATTGGTAATAACATAGAAATACTAGCAGTACTAGAAGTAGTAATAGCCTTAGTAGTAGAAGTACACACAGTGGTAGAAGTACACACAGCAGTACTTCATATT
>CM070492.1:26019608-26037108 GCA_036324585.1 Champsocephalus esox
CGCTGTGTCTGGCTCAGTCTCACGTCTTTAAGAAACTTAGATTCATGTTTGTACACGTCTACAAAACATTACATTTCATTTCGCTGACGCTTTTATCCAAAGCGACTCACAATAAGTGCATTCGACCAGGAAGATACAAGCTTGAAGAAAACAGAATCATAAAGTACATCAGGTTTCATAGAGCAAAACATTTCAAGTGCTACTCAGCTGGCTTTAGAGGAGCCAGTGCTTTGTTAGTAGTTAAGTGCTTTGTTAGTATATAAGTGCTTTGTTAGTATATAAGTGCTTTGTTAGTAGTTAAGTGCTTTGTTAGTATATAATTGCTTTGTTAGTAGATAAGTGCTTTGTTAGTAGATAAGTGCTTTGTTAGTAGTTAAGTGCTTTGTTAGTAGTTAAGTGCTTTGTTAGTAGTTAAGTGCTTTGTTAGTAGTTCTATCGCTCGAGGTGGAGTCGAAAGAGAAGAGTTTTCAAACAGTGGACCGTCGAGCCCGGGGTCAGAGTCCCAAAATACACATCTATTATCAGATCAGGGTAATGAATCTGTTAGAATTGACTCTAAATTGGCGAATATCAGCGAAACAGAAGTTATATTGTTGATAGTTAGATATTTGATGGGCAGGGTGATATAAGGAATATCACATGTAAGGGATAATGTGCTGCGACGCGGTCATTATGGGGAAAAGAACACCGACAGGCGGATCAGGAGCCCGACGTGAAGCGGAGGGATCTGGATCGGCATCAAGGTGTTCTTTTCCCCATAATTATGCCGCTTATTACACACGGCCACATTCCCAACAAAGTAACGACATGACACCCAATATTAATTGAAATGCTTTTATGGATTTAGAAAATGATTTTATTGATTTAAAAAATAGTTGTATGTATTGATTTAAATTGACATGCATCCGCGAAGAAAAATAGTCCGTTGTTACTGTTTGAACTAACGTAGGATCTGCTTCGATAGCGTTTTTGAGGAGCTTTCTGATTACAGATTTGAAAACATTGCTGCTTGCTTTAAAAGTAGCACAGTGCATGATGTCAAACCTTGGAAAGTATCTCGATATCCCTGCCCTGATGCCGAAGGAACTGCACACTGATATGTGTTGCCGTTTGATGTCTCTGTCTGGACCGCTGCGTAACAAGGAGGGTTTCTGCCCCGTTACTTCTCTGCTGTTTTTCTTGTCCCAGTCTCGGCCCAACTGTATACAGTTCAATCGACCGGACTTCTTTCTGAAGATGTGAGCGTCCTTAACAACGGTCAATAAGTCCTTGACAGCGGTCTGTCTGTTCGGTATTAACAACGTGTCACGTGTTCTGAATTGACCAATCAGAATCGAGTATTCAACTAAGCCATGTAATAAACCTCGATATTTTACAGCGAATATCTCAATATTGATGGTGACGATATTTTAGGGTTGCTTTTGTAAAGTGAATTACGATAAATAATCAATAGTTATGTGGGTATATTAAGAAACATGGGTAAAAAGCAAACGGATAATGGCAAGAAATGACAATTAAAGGGTGGGTGGGTGGGTGGGTGGGTAGGTAGGTAGGTAGGTAGGTAGGTAGGTAGGTAGGTAGGTAGGTGGGTGGGTAGGTAGGTGGATAGGTAGGTAGGTAGATGGATAGGTAGATGGATAGGTAGGTAGGTAGGTGGGTAGGTAGGTGGGTAGGTAGGTAGGTAGGTAGGTGGGTGGGTAGGTAGGTAGGTAGGTAGGTAGGTAGGTAGGTAGGTAGGTAGGTAGGTAGGTAGGTAGGTAGGTAGGTAGATAGATAGGTAGGTAGGTAGGTAGGTAGGTAGGTAGGTAGGTGGGTGGGTAGGTAGATGGGTAGGTAGGTAGGTAGGTAGGTAGGTAGGTAGGTGGGTGGGTAGGTAGGTAGGTAGGTAGGTAGGTAGGTAGGTAGGTAGGTAGGTAGGTAGGTAGGTAGATAGGTAGGTAGGTAGGTAGATGGATAGGTAGGTAGGTAGGTAGATGGATAGGTAGGTAGGTAGGTAGGTAGGTAGAGGTAGATGGATAGATAGATGGATGGATAGATAGATGGATGGATGGATGGATAGATAGATGGATAGATGGATGGATGGATAGATGGATAGATGGATAGATGGATAGATAGATACTGTTTAAACTCTCAATGAGCTCCCTTGTGTCTCTTTGTCTCTCCAGATTACTGAACCTCTCTCTGACCTCTGACCTCGTCCCGGAGCAGGATGTGATCGACGTCATCATCCACGTGGGTAGAAACCCGCAGGGTCGAAACCTCGCCTGGAAGTATTTCAGAGAAAAGTGGGACATCCTCAACGCACGGTGGGTCGACCCCTCACTCAGAGACTCAACATACGTGTAGAACTTTGGAGAAATGGGACTAATAACTGTCTTTCCTTGGTGTTCAGTTACGGTGAAGCGTTGTTCATGAACTCGAGGCTCATCGGTGGAGTCACAGAGTTCCTGAACACCGAGAAAGAACTCAATGAGGTAAATACAAACAAATCCATATCATCAAAGTCATATCTACAGGTAAGTTGGACCGACTGCAAACACAACGAGCTTCACAGCTACAACAACGGGACTAGACGGGAGTTCGGACGATGTCGACTGTTCACGAACTATCACGTATTGTTTATGAAAGTGTAAAATGATCCGTATTTCCGTCATTGTGTTTCCGATCTACTCCAAAGTCGAATGGGTTCTGCCTTTTCTTATGCTGCACCCCTCCACCAAGTTCCATGACAATTAAACGAGGCGTTCTTACGTTACCCTGACGACGGATAGGACAACCGAACCGTAAAATTAGGTAACACGCGTATCAGATCGGGTTAATGAATCTGTTAGAGTCGACTCTAAATTGGCGAATATCAGCGAAACAGAAGTTATATTGTTAATAGTTAGATATTTTATGGGCAGGGTGATATAAGGAATATCACATACCTCGATATTTTACAGCTAATACCTCAATATTGATGGTGACGATATTTTAGGGTTGCTTTTGTAAAGTGAATTACGATAAATAATCAATAGTTATGTGGGTATGTTAAGAAAAATGGGTAAAATGGCAAGAAATGTCAATTAAAGGGTGGGTGGATGGATGGATGGATGGATGGGTGGGTGGGTGGATAGGTAGGTAGGTAGGTAGGTAGGTAGGTAGATGAATAGGTAGATGGATAGGTAGGTAGGTAGGTAGGTAGATGGATAGGTAGATGGATAGGTAGGTAGGTGGATAGGTAGGTAGGTGGATAGGTAGGTAGGTAGGTAGATGGATAGGTAGGTAGGTGGATAGGTAGGTAGGTAGGTAGGTAGGTAGGTAGGTAGGTAGGTAGGTAGGTAGGTGGGTGGGTGGGTGGGTATTTCCCTCATCGATCTACACGCAATAACCCGCAACAAGAAAGCAAACACAGGATATTATTTGATGGACATGAGATGCAGACCCTCAGGTTTCACCCGTTTCGATAATCGTCTTCGAGGCATTGCGTAATAAACCCATCTGATTGAATGTGGCTTTAAAATGTACATTTTGTGTAGAATTATTCTCTGCTGTAAAAGTCATGCCTGCAGAGCTCAACGGAAGGATTTGGGTGAAGGCAGCAAAAACAAATTTGTTGCTTTGAATGCTTTGAAAAAAATGAAATGAAGGAAAAAAATGAAATGAAAAAAATGCTTTGAAGGTCGCCAAGAACGAAGTGTCCTCAGGTGATTCCTAACGGGGAAATACTGAGGAAAGGAGAGAGGAGGCAGTTAGTGAGAGGAGGCTAACAACACGTCTATAAGTAAATACAGTCGACTGGCCATCAGCATGCTGGCTTTCAAAAACAGGTTTACTACCAGCTAGGTTAACACATAGGAATTTGACTTATTTGGGTTAGGGTGCATATTTAAAAACACGTAATTAAAAGTACATACAAATTGAAAAAAAACTGAAATTCAAAACTGAGATAGAAAAGTCCCAAGACATGGCCACTTCTACTGATCACGTATTCACTCCCTGTCCTACACGGCTTGTTGGAGCTCCCCCCCCCCTGTGAGCCCAGTGGCCGTCTGCGAGACACAGCGAAACCATCCCGAACCCACACACACACCCGCAGCCTGGCTGGGAGTTTGTGTGTTCTCTCACACCGACTCACAGCCTCGCCGCGTCCCGCCGTCTCACGGCCCGTCCACACAGCGGCGTGCGTTGACGCTTGCCGGCGGGCGTGTCCGAAACTCGACCAACAACCAATCACATGAATCTCCCGCCCCTGACACACAAGCGGCGGTTTGATTGGCTAGAGCTTGTACTGGCATACGATTCGATTGGCTGACGCTTCCGTCGAGGCTTCAAAAGTTGAACATTGCTCAACTTTTGCAGCGAGCCACGCCTACGCTCCACGTCGCTTCCCACGATGCAGTTCGGCTAAAAGTGACGTCACCCCATTCAAAGTGCACGGTGAAGCGTCAACGCACGCCGCTGTGTGGACGGGCCGACAGGGAGGAGAAATCGGCGGAGCTGCAGCTGAGAAAAGATTGAGTGTGAGGAAGTCCGTGGATTGGTCAATTGAAGTTAGCTATTGCTTTTATAAAACGGTTACCAAGCGTGGCAATATGAAAGAAAACACACACTCTAATTTAAATAGTTTTTATTAGTAAATAATGATGTTCAAAATAAAATAGTCCCTCCGTTGCCTTCTGCGCAAAACATAGTGCGAGGTGGTTGCTAGGCAACAACACTAACAGCTAGCGGACATATTAGACAGAGAGCGTTGATCCATTATTTGGCTATTTATTTGTGTATGTTGCCGTTTATTGTGCCGCCACTGAAACCCTGTCCAGCATCAGTAGCATGGTTTCCGTGGTTACTTGTTGAGGTTGAGGTTGTTCTAGCTGTTGCTCGGCGTGGCGAGAATATTGCTCCACTTTCTCCGGTCCCCGAGACTCGGCTTCCAGTAGCTCTGGAGAGAGAGCTTTCGCACCTGTGGCCACTAACGCTCATCATGTCTCTGCTTTGGTTCAAGACCCGCATCAGAAAGCTTTTGAATGGTGCTACTTCTCCAGCTGGTCTACCTGCTCTTCACGTAGCTCTGCATGTCGTCGTTTAGGTGCTTTCTGGAGATAGCCACTCCTCCACAGTGAGACCCGCCCGGAGGTCGAAGTTAACCTGACATGTTTCCATCGTAAGCTTTGTAAGTTAGTTTCATAACGGACTAAATGTAAATATATGTATAAAACGGACAAGTCAAATCAAGCAATCTGATTGGTCGATAGCGTTTTTGCGGACCTTTTTGATTTGAAAACATCGTTGCTTGCTTTAAAAGTAGCAGAACTCATGATGTCAAAGCTTGGAGAGTATCTAGATATCCCGCCCTGATGCCAAAGGAACCGCACACTGAACATGTGTCGCCGGTTGATGTCTACGTCTGGAGCGCTGCGTAAAGAGGCGGGTTTCTGCAGCAGTTTGCTTTTCAGCGCAACATCGTATGGCGCGGACTCTTTAAACCGGACTTAGTTAAAGTCTGCCACCAGGCGTCTGTATCCGGGTTGTAATTCAGCCACAGGCCGTTGCTTTGTTCAGTTTGAAGACGTTCTAACTGCGCGTCTTCGGTGACGTTGAGGAAAAAACAACACTTTAAAGATACAATACTTTAAAACCTAATTCAATGGTTTGTTAGTTTCCTCAAACGCTGTCACGATGCGGCTCGTGGTGATCGTGTTCGCCTCGTGGTGATCGTGTTCGCCTCGTGGTGATCGTGTTCGCCTCGTGGTGATCGTGTTCGCCTCGTGGTGATCGTGTTCGCCTCGTGGTGATCGTGTTCGCCTCGTAGTGATCGCGTTCGCCTCGTGGTGATCGCGTTCGCCTCGTGGTGATCGTGTTCGCCTCGTGGTGATCGTGTTCGCCTCGTGGTGATCGTGTTCGCCTCGTGGTGATCGTGTTCGCCTCGTGGTGATCGTGTTCGCCTCGTGGTGATCGCGTTCGCCTCGTGGTGATCGCGTTCGCCTCGTGGTGATCGCGTTCGCCTCGTGGAGCTTCACTCCTTCTCTCTCTCTTTTCACAGAGGTGGTTTTTTTCTGGTGTTCTAATAACTTTTCTGTCATCTCCTTTTCCTTCTTCTCTCTCTTCCTCTCCTCTCCTCTTTTCCTATCCTCTCCTCTCTTCCTCTCCTCTCCTCTTTTCCTATCCTCTCTTCATCTCCTCTCCTCTCTTCCTCTCCTCTCTCTTCATCTCCTCTCCTCTCTTCCTCTCCTCTCTTCATCTCCTCTCCTCTCTTCCTCTCCTCTCTTCATCTCCTCTCCTCTCTTCCTCTCCTCTCTCTTCCTATCTCTTCTCCTCTTTTCCTCTCTTCCTATCCTCTCTTCCTCTCCTGTCTTCCTCTCCTCCCTCTTCCTATCTTCTGCCTCTCTTCCTATCCTCTCTTCCTCTCCTCTCTTCCTCTCCTCTCTTCCTCTCTTCCTCTCCTCTCTTCCTATCCTCTCTTCCTCTCCTCTCATCCTCTCTTCCTCTCCTCTCTTCCTATCCTCTCTTCCTCTCCTCTCTTCCTCTCCTCTCCTCTCTTCCTCTCCTCTCCTCTCTTCCTATCCTCTCTTCCTCTCCTCTCTTCCTCTCCTCTCCTCTCTTCCTCTCCTCTCCTCTCTTCCTATCCTCTCTTCCTCTCCTCTCTTCCTCTCCTCTCCTCTCTTCCTCTCCTCTCCTCTCTTCCTCTCTTCATCTCCTCTCCTCCTCTTCTTCCTATCCTCTCTTCCTCTCCTCTCTTCCTATCCTCTCTTCCTCTCCTCTCTTCCTCTCCTCTCTTCCTATCCTCTCTTCCTCTCCTCTCTTCCTCTCCTCTCTTCCTCTCCTCACTTCCTATCCTCTCTTCCTCTCCTCTCTTCCTCTCCTCTCTTCCTCTCCTCTCCTCTCTTCCTCTCCTCTCTCCCTATCCTCTCTTCCTCTCCTCTCTTCCTCTCCTCTCTTCCTATCATCTCTTCCTCTCCTCTCTTCCTCTCCTCTCTTCCTCTCCTCTCCTCAGTTGAAGGCGTTCATCCAGGCCAATGACCTGGGGGCGGGGCCTGCGATGCCTCGCTCTCTGGAGATCGTGGAGGGAAACGTCCGCTGGCACCGCCTCCACAGACGGCACTTCTTCCAGTGGCTTCGCAAATCTCCCAGCTCCAACCTCGGCTAACGCTTCACCGGCTAGCTAGAGTGAAGCGCCTGCTAGCTTCCCGTTAGCACACTGCTAGCTTACAGACGAGGCGGTCGGATAGAAACACTGGACGCAGAGACGAAGAGAGACATGGACTTCACTGGCCGTTCTGTTTTTAAGAAACTGGTTTGCAAAGGTTTCATTTCAGATGTCATTTTTCAAAGCTGCTAGCTAGTTAGCAGTCACTGATTCAGTCATCGCTAGCTAGCAACTTAGCCTTCAACCCCCCCGAGGACAAAGAGAGGAATCTGCTGTCAGACTAACAACAACGACGTCCGGAATTTAAACCAAAACCAGCAGTTTAACAAACTTTTAATATCACAAATCAAACATTGCAGTATGTATACCCTACGTTTAAATATAAACACGTTTGAAAGACCCTAAATTGCCAATACACAACAAATACGATAAGAAAACTCTTTAAAATCGTCCAAACTGGAATAGTTGATAACAATGGATGAAGTTAGATGTTTTTTTTTAGGTGAACCAACGTTGACATAGTCCTGAAATCAGCCCAACTCTTCCCTCGGCTAGCGCTTCACCTGCTAGCTAGAGTGAAGCGACCGCTAACTTCCTGTTAGCACACAGCTAGCTTATGGACGAGGCGGTCGGATAGAAAAACTGGACGAACAGACATCAACTTGACCGGCTGGTTTTGTTTTAAAGAAACGTTTTGTTTCAGATGTCATTTTTTCAAAGCTGCTAGCTAGTTAGCCGTCACTGATTCAGTCATCGCTAGCTATCAAATTAGCCTTCAAACCCCCCCAAGACTTACGTGGGACAAAGAGAGAGGATCTGCTGTCAGACTAACAACTGAAAGCCCTGGGTTTAAAACAAAACTGACTATTTGACGAACAGTTTAACAGACTTTTAATACTACAAATCAAAGAGGACCGTATATGAACCCTACGCTTTTAAAGACCCTAACACAACAAACTTTGAATGCAAAACCCAAAATTGCCATTACGTAACAAATATGATAAGAAAACTTGAAAGTTTGCCAAAGTGGATAGCAGTAGTTGAGTTACAATTAGGGTTAATATTGACTTAAAATCTTGACATACATGAAGGTTAGAAGTGTGTAATGCAAACTTACATGAAGTTCGAAATCAGCCCAAATAGCCAGGGAAAGGATGTTTTGTTCTTAACCCCCCCCCTCCCCACCCCCCAAACCAAATCTCTCTCACGGCCCGTCCACACAGCGGCGTGCGTTGAAAGCTGACGTCACTTTTTGCCGAACTGCATTGTGGGAAGCGACGGGGAGCGTAGCTGGCGTGGCTCGCTGCAAAAGTTGAGCAATGTTCAGCTTCTGAAGCCTCGGCAGAAGCGTCAGCCAATCGAATCATATGCCGGTACGAGCGCTAGCCAATCAAACCGCTGCTCGTGTGTCCGGGGCGGGACATTCACCTGATTGGTTGTTGGACGAGTTTCAGACACGCCCGCCGGCAAGCGTCAACGCACGCCGCCGTGTGGACGGGCCGTCAGAGGGGCGTGGGGAGCGGCTCCTTATTTCCATCTAAAGTAACAGACGGAGAATCGGCACTTTGGAAACAGGGCTGAAACAGAGGGGATTATGGGTAATGCTGCAATGATCTGTTTGGTGTTTCAGCCAATCAGAAACAGGCTCTGTATATATCTGAGACCTGAAAAACAGTAAGGGACCGTTAAATTGGTTAACTAAAGATGTAGCTTGTATTTTCCTGCTCATGTTGGCTCTGATCCAGATCCATCGCTAACCAGAGACCTGACGGTAGACATCCGTCCAGTGCGCGCCACATTAACCCGACGGACATTAAAAGGCAGATTAAGCAGCAGCCGTCAGCCGCATGTCGATCACTGAACAAAGATGTAATTAGCGCAACATGGACTCTGTGTCCTCTGATCAGAGCTCTCAGCGGACTCATCTAGGCTCGTTAGCTCCCCGGCAACATCCAAACCGCTTTATCTTTCATTTAAAGAGCAGCTTTGGGTTTTTCTCAGCACCCTAGTTTGAAAGATATCAGCAGGTTTGGTTAGCTTCTAAAATGTACTTTGAGTGTGAACGCAGCAGGGATGTGTTAGGGGTGCAATTAAAAAAGGTTAAATTGAAAATAAGCAGACAAGGGTTCTCACATATAAGGCGTAATGGGATGTAGGAACGGTGTAATGAAAAACAAACCTGACATTAATTAGAAATCTGCGAGAAGTTCGATAAAACAAAACTGGAAATCCATTTTCTTTTTGTGGGATTTCCCGTTTACTTTCCGCTGCGTGTCAGAAATGGCTCTTTCTTTTAAAGTCGTCCATTTATATTCCCCGAAAAGTGTCGAACATCATATTTCTGCTGACATCCAAATGTTTTCTAGCACTTACAAAACGGTTTGTTCTCTAGACTCTAAAGTCCCAATTTTACAAAGTAATTAATGTCCCCAGAAAGTATATATTCTACATCTGCACTGAAGACAAAAGAAAGGGAGTTCATGGCACTAAAAACCAATAGGGAACGTTTTAAAAAGTTTGCCCAAAACCCAACCCGTCTGTCAGCCAAAGAAAGTGTTAATTATTTTGTGAATTTGAATTCCAGAAAAGTGTCAAACATCATATTTCCGCTGACATTAAAATGTTTTCGAGACTTTTAAAGCCCTGATTTATGTAAATAGTCGCTTTCACACCGCAGTACTTTTCCCACTTTGATTCCGAAAGGTTGCGTTCACACCAAAACAATCCGGTACTAAAATTAGTTCATGCTAGAGAGCAGGGACTTTCGTGGGAGAAAAAGGTTCCTGTGTCTGATTGGCTGGGCGGATTGCAAACCACGCCCCCGTAGAACTCCCAAATAGTTTTGTGAAGCCGCCATTTTATTATCCTCGCATTAGCATTATTAGCATTAGCATTAGCCCAGCGCAGAAACGCAGAGAGACTAACTTATGGCAACACAAAAGAAAACATGGGAGCGGTGGAGGCCAGTCCCCAACTCCGGGGACTTCCGGCCGGGGACTCCGGGGGGCAGTATACGCCGTGAAGTGGTTTGCGGCCTGCCAGTAAACCCAAAGCAGAAGAAGAAGAAGAAGAAGTGACGTCAGCGGCTTCATTTGACTAATCCTCCCCCAGGGGACTTTTTCCGGTGTGAACGCGATCTGTGCTTAGTTCATGAGAACTAAAGAGTTCGCATGAACTAAGTTCTGATGAACCTTTGTGGGAAAAGTACCGCGGTGTGAAAGCGCCAAATGTGGCCAAGACTGTTTGTTCTCTAGACTCTAAAGTCCCAATGTTACAAAGTAATCAAAGTAAATCGTTCACATGTGAAATTCAGACATTGAACTAAAGTAAGTTCATGGCACTAAAAACCAATAGGGAAAGTTTTAAAAAGTTTGCCCAACCCCAACCCGTCGGACATCTGTCAGCCAAAGAAAGTGTTCATTATTTAGAGAATTTGAATTCCAGAAAAGTGTCATATTTCCGCTGACATTAAAATGTTTTCTAGCACTTACAAAATGTGGCCAAAACGGGTTGTTCTCGAGACTCTAAAGTCCCCATTTTACAACGTAATTAATGTCCCTAGAATGTACATACTTTACATCTTCACTTAAGACAAAAGAAAGGGAGTTCATGGCACTAAAAACCAATAGGGAACGTTTTAAAAAGTTTGCCCAAAACCCAACCCGAGTTCTCCGGCTGACAGACCTGAGACGGGTTGGGTGAAGAAAGTCAGAGCTGACAGATACCGACTGACTGCAACTGGAGATGACCAAATAGAAACTACAGAAGCACAAAACCATGTTGGACGAAGCACATCGGCCTCAAGCTGCCGAACACAAACTCAACGGCTAGCTTTCAATCCTTTAACGGTGTCAACGAAGTTCGTGGAGGAAAGACAAGAGAGCAGAGATCTGGTTTGAGTGTCCTTGTATTCGGATGAAAGTGTTCAAGGAATTCAAGCCGAACCTCAGCGGACTTCACGGCTTGTAGGACACGAAGGACAGGGTTTTAAAAGATAACTGATTCTGAAGAGCAATGGATGTTGTCGTATCGAGTGATTGATATTGGAAAGCCTGACGAACCTTTCGAAGGCTTTGAATTCTCGTTCTGACGGAGAATTCAAGGGACAACGCTGTTTTCCCGATTGAAGAAATGATACTACGGGTTCTTCGGCGAGATGGAAAATGGGGGTTTTGCCCCGTCAGCACTTAACGATAAAAGAGTCGAATGGATTCTGCAGGGTCAACACGTTTGGATATCGTCGTCACCTTCTACATCTGAGGTGTAACGGATTCTAACGTGGGACTGAACTTACCATGGATTCTGTGAAATGATGAACAGTACGACAAAAGACAGACTTCTCTCGGGGTCCGACTCCAAAGTCCAGACGCAGAGTATTTCGAGGAACAAAGGAATCGAAATGAATAAAACTGAACTTTTTAAAAGGTCTCGAGCGTTGAACCTCTCGGACTCGGCTTCGGTGTTAATAATTGAGCCATATATGAATTAATGGGCCTGCCTGCTTCTATACGCCGTGTGTCCAGGTGTGTGTCTGTGTGTGAGTGTGTGTGACGACGATGATGATGACGAAGGTAACAGCAGCAGTGCCGGCGGTCATTAAAACGATGATAGTTAAAACGATTGGTCTTACGATCAGGACGATGATCTAACGACGACGGTTGAAACCGGTAACGTGTGTTGATGATGTGAAAAAGCTACTCAGTATTATTTTTAATTTTTACGCTAAATATTTTGTGCATTTTGTCGGGGAATATGTCGGACATAAAGCACACGTGTACAACAACACTGTTAAACAATTATGATATAAAACAATTGAAATGTGATTTTAAGATGTTGGAGGAGATGTTGTTCATGATGATGATGATGATGATGATGATGATGATGAGAAGGACCAAAATGTGACGGGAACAGGAAGTTGCAGAGATGAGTTTAATTCTACTTCCTGTATGCACTGCTGTGGTTTCCTGTGTTTTCTGATTGGAAGATATTAAAACGGTATTTACCTTGTGTGTGTGTGATCCAGTCTGAGTCAATTAAAGATGCAAAATGCCCTTTCTGATGTCTTCTCTCCGTCACCACGTGTCCCCGGTGTGTGTCCGGTGTGTGTCCGGTGTGTCCCCGGTGTGTGTCCGGTGTGTGTCCGGTGTGTCCCCGGTGTGTCGGGGAACTCACGCAGCGTCAGGAAATAAACCCTCTCTCTTTTCCTCCGTACCCAAATCTCTAAAAACGGGGAACAACGGAGCTGATCCAGATGTGCGTCCGATATGACGTAACATCTGAAATGTGGACCCACGGGCCAATCAGAAACGTTGCTATCAGAAACAATGCCCGACTGTTTTGGACGTAATATGGTCGGTGTTTACATTAGCATCGCTAACACTGAGAGCTAACCTGTGCTGGAGAGCATGTGTGTGAAGAAGCAGGAAGTAGAAAGGAACTCAGCTTGTGGTGTAACCGGCAAGAGAGAAAGCCTTTGAGCTCCAGACTGTTTCAGATCCTTGATGATCCATGATATGGAGTTTCATCACGGCAGCATTTAGTTTAGACGGTAGCTGCCGGGTCCCGCATAAGCTCCGCCCCCTCCTAAAGCTTTATCCCCAAATCAGCACTTTAGAAACAGGAAGTGGAACAGAGGGAGATGAGGCGTGGCTAGAATGATCTGTTTGGTATTTGGAGCAAAACACTTCATAGATATGTTTTTAATATATTTGTATATATCTGAGAGCTGTGCTGTTGCCTAGAGACAGCAGGATAGGTGACCTTTAAGGAACAATTAAAGGAGGTTGCATACTGAATTATTAAGTAGAAATAAGTGGACCTTGAATTCCTGACTTTAAATAATTTGTCTTTTTGATTATGAATCCTTTCAAGATTTAAAAAAAAAGCTTTTTAATGAGTTTCTGACGGCTATTATTTAATGTATTTTTCATAATGGTTCCTCCAATCTCTGTCACTGCCAAATTGTCCTCAAACAGAAACTTCCCTTTATTAAAAATACTTTAACCTGGCTTTAGACCCGGACAAACGACCCATTAGCTTTGATGCTATATCCTCTTTCACGTTGTCGACTGCCGGTCTTTATTTTTCATTTACAGCTGCTGGGAATCGCTTTATCTTCAACAGTTCTCCTCCCTGCTGGTGACAGCTGCAAACCGTCCGGAGACACTTCGTACTTCCTTTTAATAATAAAAAAGCGAATTTAAAAATCGCGTTGATGCTATTTTTAGACGCACAAAGGCATGGTTACCGTTTGGACTTTGTCGTAGCAAGTATTAGCTTTGATGGAAGTAGTTGTTTCGAAGTCAGTATCAGTAGATTCGATCAGTCTGATATGTTCCCAGTATTTCAGACGTCGGCAACAAAGTGAACAGACGGAACATTTCTCCAAAAGATGTCACAACAAACCACATCTGGCAGCGTTTCATTATTTAACTTTAGCGACAAAACATACGAGGAGATTGTCAAACGGGAATCAAACCAGCGACCTCCAGAGCTCTCTCTGTGTGTGTGTGCGCGCGTGTAAAAAAGTAACAGCAATTGGTTGCGTTTCCACTCGGCGTAGTTCCGGCTCGCGGGCACTTTCCCACAGTTTCTCTGGCTCTCCAAAATCGAGCTTCTTTCCGGGCTGAGCATGCTAAACTAGAGAGAGAATCTACAACAAGATGACCAACTACAACAAGATGAACATATTTGACCGTGATTTAATTGTAACACACGTTTCTAAATGATGCCGAAGTAACAACACACTGATACCGGTTAGTAACAACCATGAATTAATGCTTTGACGAGTCTGCAGACAGACGGCAGGCGAACAACCCTTTAAAATGCGTGTTGTCTGAATGTAGCTTGGCTAAGCTAACGCAGTATATGCTCCGACCGTCCACACTCACAGCAACGGCCTACAGACATAAATAAACCAGCGACTGTATTCTCCATGACACAGGCAGTCTGTGGTTTGGACTTGTTTAACTTCTGTCTAGTTTCTGAACAGATATAACGGCTGATGTTGGTTTTGTGGTTCTCATTGACGATGACGTCACGGCTCCGCCTACACTGCGTTGCTATAGTTACCACCCCAGTTCCTAAACTGTAATGGAAGCGCAGCATAAAGTGAGCCTGGTCTATCAAAGCCTACCGTACTAAGCCGTGCGAGGCCCTGCGGCGGAAAGTCTCGGGAACAAAGACCTGTATATTTCTGAGACCTGTAATATATTGAGGGGAAAGAGGATAATAAGGGACCTTTGAAGTGTGCATCGATACTCCTACTGCCTGGATCGGCTCTAATTCACTTTCTTTTGCTTAATTTGTTCTAGTTTTAATTCAGCAGGTGAACCTGGGTGTTCATTAAATAGTGTGTGTGAGCTTCACGGTGGGTGTTTAGCTAAAACGGAGCAGCTCAGATTCTGTGTGTGCTTTTCAGACGCAGAAGCTGAGTGTGGTTCCTCGAAGCACTTGCTTATATGCGCACTTCTTATCTCATAATTATGACTTCTTATCTCATTATTTCGACTTTCTTATCTCATTATTATGACTTTTCATGGGGATTTTATTTTTTTCAAGTGGCGGAAATGGGCTTCCATATTTTCACATGCAGATTATTAAGAATTAATTCACATTAAAAACTGATTTTTTTTATTTTTTACCCCAATGCCAAATGAACTACTGCAAGAACTGTGAGACATTAATTAAACACTTAGATCTAGAATGACTTGAAGTAAATCCCCGGTAAACGCGATACTTGTTGTGTTATGTTTGTGCTATTCTTTGTGGAAGAGAAAGTGCGGAAAGGAAGGAAGTTGAGAGGAAGAAATAAAAGACAGAAAGGGGTTTTTAAAAAAAAGGTTTACAGAAGGCAGGAGAGATAGAGGAGGAGGAGGAGGAAGAGGAACAGCTGCAGATAGGAGGTAGTTATTATTCTAAATGTCTTCTGTCTGTTCAGAAGAATCCCATTTGAGATAACACACACACACACAAACTGTAATTTACTTTCTGGTAGCAAGAATAATCCTCAGTTTCCATGGCAGCAGTTTAACTTCACTTACTCACTGAAATAATCACCGTGCGGCAGGATGTTACTGAGCTGAGTTAAGCTGTTAAGACGTTATAACGTCTCTGCGTTATCCAATCAGGGCACACTGTATTATTTCAAGCTGGTATTTGAGGTTCTCGGGGAGATGACGCTGCAGTTATGAGGCTGCAGTGCGAGGAAACGTGGCGTTACTTAACTCTGAAGTTAAATCGGATTTTCCCAAATAATATCATCAGTCAAACGGGGAGATGTTGTTCTGCTGTTTACAGGAAAAGCGATGCAAAAAGTCAAGTACGAGGGAGGTGAAGGAAGGATACAGGGTTATACGTACAGTATTTAATACATTTACTTATTCTGATAAAATAGGGATGGGTTAGAAAACACAATGAAACACAGATGCTGATTTTAAAGCTAGGTCCGGGTTGGGTTTCATCCTCTTGAATGTGCGCAGTCTGTTGGGTAAACTAGATTTTGTCCGCATCTGGGCGAGCTCGACTGACGCTGACGTCATTGTTTTATCAGAAACATGGCTAAACAAATCTATTTTGGCCTCTGACGTTCCATTGCGTTGCCATTTATGTTCAGAATAAGTTCAGTGTTACCACATTAGTTTCCAAATCAATCAGTAAGCAATTCGAATGTTTAGCCTTAAATATAGAAGTGGCAAAGGGTCAAAGGTCATGGTGGTGGGTTGCTACAGACCCCCCTCAGCTGGCAAGGACTCCTTGTCTTCGCTAGCAAATCTTTTATCGCAGCTAGACTACAAGGAAATAGTGCTTGGAGATTTGAACTGGGACTGGTTAACTGCAGTGTCAGAGGATTTTAAAAACCTTTGTATCTCTTTGAATGTTACTCAGATTGTGGACAGACCTACTCGCCCTAACATTAAGTCCCCTAATAAATCTCATTCTAACTAATGTTCCCCATAAATATTCTTCTGTGGGAGTATTTGCGAATGATGTGAGTGACCACTGTGTTGTAGCCACCATCAGGGACACTAAGGTCCAAAAGGTTAAACCTCGTATTATCATCAAGAGAGACGAAAAGCATTTAGTGGAGCAGGGTTTTGTGCATGATCTGTTTGGGTTTGATTGGGGTAAAATGGATCTGTGTGCTGATGTGGAAACCTCATGGTCTTATTGTTATCTTGGTTCATGGTGATCATTGATAGACCTGCACCCCTGCGTACATTTAGAGTGAAGGTACGAGACAATCCTTGGTTTTCTGCTGAGCTGTCCAGTCTCCTTCATGAGAGAAACAAGGGCAAAGGCTAGGCAATCAGGCTCAGAGGTAGAGTGGCTGCGCTTCAGGCAGCTAGGGAATAGCTTCACGTCTCATGTCAAAAGTGCAAAGTCGAAGTACTATCTGTCAGTTTCCACAGAGAATCTGAAAAATGTTGGAAAATGTTGGAAAGCCATTAAATCGATATCCACCGGTGAGATCCGTAATGAGCTCCTCCGTGCCTCACCACAGCATCTGGCTCTATATCGGACAGGGCTCTATGCTCAGCTGCTTTAATGAGCATGTTGTGTCCTGTGGCTCTCTATTTGATTCTGTCACTAACTCTGCTTCTGTGAACACCACAGTCCGTGACTCTGAACAACGTGGTCTGGAAAACCCTTTCAGTTTTACTCCTTTAACTGTTGATGTTGTTCGTGAAGCCTCATCTAAGTTAGATCCTCAGAAACCGGCCGGTCCGGACGACGCAGAGCCTTTCTTTTTAAAGATAGCTGCAGACTTCATTGCTCCACCTCTCACTTCTCTTTCTAACCTCTCCCTCAGCACCAACACAATTCCAAAAGTATGGAAGTCAGTTTATGTCCTGCCTTTGCTGAAAGGAGGGGAGGCAACTATTTTAAATAACTATAGGCCAATCTCTAAATTGTCAGTTCTGGCGAAGGTTCTTGAACGCCTAGTGAGTGAACAAGTAAAGGAGTTTTTATGTATAAATGACATCCTGTCTGAGCATCAGTCAGGCCTCAGAAAGCAGCGCAGCACCATCTCTGCCACGATGAAAGTGGTGAATGACATTAGGAGTATTTTAGATAATAAGCAGAGTTGTGCAGAATAATAATGTTACCGTGTATTTAGTAAAAAAAAGATTCTATCACTAATAATAATACTGATACATTTTATCTAAAGGATATATATATAATACATTCAATTATTCTTATAAAATAAGGATGGGTTAGAAAAACACAGATTTCTACGACAAAAAAAGGGAAAATAATTCAAGAAGATAAAAACAAATAATTTATGAATGACAACAACAACAATAATAATACAGTTTATTTATTTAAAATAAATATTCACTTGTACTTCCATACCTAATAATAATAATGATA